>PVKZ01000885.1:170000-565357 GCA_004027375.1 Macroglossus sobrinus
TAGTATTCTTGTATGATCCTCTGTATTTCTGCAGTGTCTGTCATAATTTCCCTCTTTCATCCGAATTTATTTGTGTCGTTTCTCTTTTTTCTTTAGTGAGTCTAGGCAGGGGTTTGTCAGTTTTATTAACCTTCTCAATGAACCAGCTCTTTTTGCATTCATTTTTCTATTGTATTTTTGTTTTCAATTTTATTTATTTATGCTCTAATTTTGATTATTTCTGTCCTCCTGACTTTAAGCCTAATTTGTTCTTCCTTTCCTAGTTTAAGATGAAGCGTTAGGTTATTTGGGCTCATTCTTGTTTTTGGAGATAGGTCTGTAATGATATGAACTTTCCTCTTATAACCACTTTTGCCACGTCCCAAGAGTTTAGATATGTTGTACTATCATTATCAATCGTTTCTATGTATTTCTCGATCTCTTTTTTAATTCTGCTCTGATAGTTATTCTTCAGTAGTATGTTGTTTAATCTCCACGTATTTATGGTTCATTCCAATTTCTTTTTATAGCTGATCTCTAGTTTCAAAGCATTATGATCAGAGAATATTGTTGGTATGATTTCAACTCTCTTATATTTGTTGAGGCTATCTCTGTGTCCCAGTATGTGGTCTATTCTTGAGAATGTTCCATGTGCACTAGAGAAGAATGTATAAACAGCTGCTTTGGGATGGAAGGCTCTGTAAATGTCAATTATGTCCAGTTGGTCTAATGTATCATTTAAGGATGTTATTTCCTTATTGAATTTCTGTTTGGATGATCTGTCCATACCTGACGGTGCAGTATTTAGGTCCCCTACTACAAGGGTGTTTTGGTCTGTTTCTCCCTTTAGTTCTGTTAGTAATTACTTTATATATTGTGGGGCTCCCTGATTGAGAGCATAAATATTAGTAAGTGTTGTCTTCTTGGTGCATGATTTCCTTTATCATTATTAAGTGTCCCTCAGTATCTTTCTTTAGATTTTTTATTTTGAAGTCTATTTCATCTGATATTAGTACTGCTACTTCCCTTTCTCTCTGAATGCCATTCACTTGCAATATCATTTTCCCCCCTTTCATTGAGTCTACATTTGTCTTTGGAACTGAGATGTGTCTCCTGGAGGCAGCATATGGTTGGGTTTTGTTTTTTGATCCATTCTGCAATTTTTTGCCTTTTTATTGGTGAGTTCAGTCCATTTACATTTAAGGTGATTATTGAAATATGAAGCCTTTTTATAGCCATTTTATTTTGTTTTCTGTTAGATCAGTGTTTCCATTGCTTCCTTGCCCTTATGTTTCTGTTTTCTTAATTTTGTTGTTTTTTGGGGGTTTTGCCTCTGGTTCTCCTTGTTTTATGTTATATACTTCAGTTCTGAATCTTTGTGTGTGGTTACCATTATGAATATATAAAGGATAGTTATAATACATAGTCATCTATCTTCTTCTGCACATGCCTTATCTCCATTCCCTTTTGCAAATGTGGATTTGTGAATTCTTCCCCTCCCCCTTTTTTATTGTTATCTCCATTTGTCCCTATGTATGCTGAATTACTATCTTGTTATAACAATTACTTTCTTATTAATTAAGCTTATAATGCCCTGTTCTTAGTAAGGGTTGTACTCCTCCACTTCTATCAGCCTGCTAGTCACCTTACTTCTAATTATGTATTTTTTGTCCCTCAATTTTTGTATATCTGGAAAGGTCTTAATGTCTCCTTCAAATCTAAAGGAGAGCTTAGTTGAATATATTGGCTGATAGTTCCTTTCATTTAGTAGTTTGAATATTTGATTCCGCTCTTTTCTGGCTTGCAAAGTTTGTGCTGAGAAGTCCGACAATAATCTAATGTGTTTTCCTTTATAGGTTACTGTCTTTTTTCCTTGGTTACCCTGAGAATTCTGTCTTTGTAGTTGAGTTTGGATAGTTTTAATAAAATATTTCTTCAACGCCTTTTTGGGGTGAGATAATTGGGTATTCTATTGACTTCTTGAATTTTGAGCTCCAGCTCATTCCTTAGATGTGGTAAATTCTCATCAACTATTTGTGTGAAAATGCTTTATAATCCTTCCTCTTCTTCCTCCCCTTTGATAATACCCTTTATTCTTATGTTTCCTCTCTTGATCATATCAGCTAGTTCTCGTATTTCTTTCAGTATTCTTCATTCTTCAGTTTCTTCTTCTTTCTGATATTTCTAGATTGCTGTCTTCGATATCACTGATTCTTTCCTCCATTTGGGTCGCTCTATTTCTCAAATTCATTATTTCATTTTTCAACTCTTGCAGTGTGTTCTTTATCTTCAGAAGGTCTATTCAGTTCTTTTTGAGGTTTTCAGTCTCCTTACTAAAGAACTCATTCTGCTCATCTAGTTGTTTTTTAAATTCTTGAAATTGTTGATATGATTTGTTTCGGATCTCACTGAGTTTTTCAGAAGTACAATCCTGAATTCTTTGTCATTTATATCGCATATTTCTCTGTCTATATGCTTATTTTCAGGAGATTTTCCTCTTTCTGAGATGTCTTGTCACTTTGGTTGTTCACGGTTTTTAATGGACTAGTTCTCCACCTGGGCATTAATGGAAATGTATTGTTTTTTTTTCTTTTTCCATAAAAAAGATTTATTATGTAATTGTCCCTAGCTTGTTGCAAAAGTGTTTTTCTTTTTGTTTCCAGTAGATGGCGTCTAGGTCTCGTGGATCTCTGCTTTATATAAAGTCTTAATGTCTCTTTTTTCCTTATAGATGTTTAACCATGCTCACTACCCTCAGCCTCAGTTCCTGTTAGTATTAGCAACAGTTTTGGTAGATTTTGCTTAGATTCCCCTGGGACTCCATGGTGTTGGGTCTCGGAGGGTATGAGGGAAGGGACCCTCGGGGTTGGGGGTTGGGGGCTGCAGCTCAGTCTTTGTTTGCAACCATGGTCGGTACAAATCAACTATTGTTTCTCTGCTGTACACTTCTCTGCTTTCTTCCATGATGACTGGGTCCTGCTGCTGGCAGCAGAAAACTCAGAAACTCTCCCAGGCAGGGGTGTTCAGGAAAATTGCTGCTCCTTCTAACCTCCCCCTCCTCCTACAGGTATCTCCTGTGGCTGCAAGAGGCAGCTTCTTTATTTCTCCGAGTCCACCACCTGACACCTGAGGTTCTGACCTGTGGTAGCTCTTAAGAGCAGATCCCACGCTCAGACGTGCTGGTGTACAGTTTGGGTGTTTTGTGTTGTTTTAGATGTTCAGCTTATTGTTGTTTCAAGGGGAGAGATCTGGGAACATCACTCACCTGTGTGACCTGTTTTTGGATTACATTGATTTTAAAATTTGGCACCAACCTTACATAGCTGGAATGAATCCCATTTGATCATAAGAGTATAATCCTTTTTATTTATTGCTGAATACTACTTGTGAATCTTTTAGAATATTTGCCTAGGTTGATGAGTGACATAGGTCTGTGATATTTTTTAAATGTCTTTGCATGTCATTAGTATAAGGGTAATAAATTATCTCATTAAATGACTTGAGAAGTGTTCCCTTCTTTTCTACTTTCTGGAAGAAATTGCATAAAATTGGTATTAATTCTTCTTCAAATGATTGAGTAGAATTTTTCCACTGAAACTGTTTATGTCTGATTACTTTTTTTTGAAGTGTTTCTATTATGAATTCAAATACTTTAATGGTAATAACACTATTCTAATTGTTTATTTTACCTTGATATAATTTTTATAGTTTGGGTTTGCAATGAATTGGCCTACATCTTCTTAATCAAATTTATTAGTATATTTGTTCATAATATCCCTTTCAGTGGCTAATAGGATGCATACTGATAATCTCATTTCATTCTTGATGTTGTTAATGTGTATCTTTTGTATCTTTGTCAGTCTTGATAGAGGTTTGTCAATTTACTGGATTTGTTTTGGAAGACTCATGTTTTTGTTTTACTAATTCTATCTATTGTTTTGTCTTTGATTTCACTGATTTATGCTCTTACATTTGTTTATTTCCTTCCTTCTACTAGGCTTGAGTTTATTTTGTTCTTTATTTCCTAGTTTATTGGATTAAGAACTTAAATTGCTGAAATGGGACACTTTCTCATTTGTAATATAAGCATTTAGTTTTATACAACTCCTTGTCAGCACTGATTTAGCACCATCTCAGTTGTATTCATATTTTCATTCAGCTCTAGATTTTTTACATTTATTTTAAGACTTACTTACTGACCCATGTATTAAGAAGTGTGTCATGTAATTTTTAACTTTAGCGGTCTTTTTGTGAGTGACTCTTATTTTGATTCCATTACAGCCAGAGAACATACTCTGTATGATTTCAATAACTTTTACCTTATTGAGGTTTATTTTATGGCCCAGGATATGGTCTACCTTGGAGAATGTTCCATGGGCACTTGAAAAAGACATGCATATTCTGCTGTTGTGTTCTCTATTTGTCTATTAGGAAATGTTAGTTAATAATGTTCAGATCGGATATATTCTTGTTGATTTTTTGTCCACTAGTTCTACCAATTGCTGAGAAAGGTATATTGAAGTTTCCATCTTAATTGTGAATTTCTCCATTTCTCTTTTCAATCTACAATTTTTTAGTTTGTGTATTTTGAAGCTCTCTGGTGTATACATCTTCCTTGTGAATTGGACATTTTATCACTATGCAATGTCCCTCTTTCTCTAGAATTTTGCTTTGAAGTCTACTTCATATCTGTTATTACTATAGCCACCCCTGCTTTCTTTAATTCATAATTAAACAGTATATCTTTTTATCCTTTTTTTCAACCTATGCATGTTGTCTAATTTGAATTGAGATTTTTGTGAACAGAATGTATCGATTGTATTTTTATCTACTCTATCAATCTTTCCCTTTTACTGTATTTAAACTATTTATATTTAAGATAACTTTTTATAACCTTAGACAAATTTGTCATGTTATTATTTGTTTTCCACGTGTTTCCTCTGTCTTGTTTTCTGGTTGTTGTTTTTGTTTTGTTTTGTTTTGTTTTTGTCTTTACTTGTGGACTAAACCATTTTCTAGGATTCCACTTTGATTTATTTATAGTATCCTGTAATTTAGGACTTTGTATAGTTATATTAATGGTTGCTCTGGGTAATACAATATTCATATGTGACATCACAGACTACTAGGTATCAACCTTTTACAATTTTGAGTAAAATGCAGAAACCTCATTTCTGTTTAGATTCCTTTACCCTCCATACTTTTTTAGTAAATTTATTGGGATGACATTGGTTAATAAAATTATATAGGTTTCAAATGTACAATTCAATAATACATCATATGTATATTGCATTGTGTGTTCACCACCCAAAGTTAAATTTCTTTCCATCACCTTATCAATCTCCTCTCCCTGCTGTCACATTTCCTCTGGTAACCACTAAACTGTTGTCCTTGTCCATGACTTTCTATTTGTTTGTCTGGTTGCTTCTTGCTTCCAGTGTTATATCATACATATGAATTAAATCATATGGTTCTCAACTTTTTCTGTCTGACTTATTTCACTTAGCATGATCCATCCATGTTGTCACAAATGGCAGTATTTCATCTTTTCTTAGGGCTGAGTAATATTCCATAAATATTATCATCATGAGTACTAAATGTTATAATTTTTGCTTTGATCATCACATTATATCAAAAAACTCATGAGGAGAAGAAAAGCTTATTGTATTTACCCATATTTCTACTTTTTCTCTTGTTCTTCCTTCCTGATCCTGGGTGATTCCTTATTTTATCACTTTCTTTCAATTTAAATAATTTCCTTGAGCCATTCTTTAAGGTTAGTTCTGCTAGCAACATATTTTTCTAGTTTTTCTTTTCTGTGAATGTCCACTTCCCCCTTCATCCTAAGGAATAGTTCCAACACTATAGAATTTATGGTTCTTTCTATCCAGCAATTGAAAAATGTTATATTCTTCCAGCTTCCATAACTTCAAAAAATAAATTCACTGGTATTCCGCTATAGGTAATGTGTTATTTCTCTCACTGCTTGCAAGATATTTTTCTGTCTTTATTTTTCAGTTTAATTATGATATACTCACACAGTGTCCTGTACTTCCTTTATTATAACATTGATTATATTACATTATTATTGACAACATACTCATCATATCTCCCATGAAGCATTAAGACAACACAGACCAGTGCTATTCAGCTCATCATATTATTTCTAATACCTTGCATAGTCTCTGACATATATATTCTCAATAGATATTTGTAAATAAATAAATAACTGAGACCTGAAGTATATGCAATACTGGTTAGTAGATATGGCCTGAGAAATGAACAGTGGCTATTAAATACTCCCAATTTTCATGGAGTGGCTTTGGTCATTCTAAAGTTTCAGGCAAAGGCCCACAGCACCAACTGAGGCATAGTTGTTAACATTTCTGAGACTGAGAATCACACCAAAGGCATAATTATCCCTCAGGCTTTCCATGAAGATTATCTCACCCCACACTAAGACCATAAAAGTTTTCTCAACTTACATTGAAATAACTATGGCCTAGCAGTCACAGAGACATTGGTTTAAATCTCAGCTCCAACACTTCCTAGTTGTATGAGATTGAACAAGTCACTTAATTTCTCAAATCCCAGATTTCTTTGTGCTTTAATACCTACTTTCAAGGGATGCAGGGGATCAAAAGAGAAATTCTATATGAAAGGACCTAGTGCACTACCCAGTATATAATATGTACTCAATAAAAATTCCCACAGTAATTTTTCAGGGAGAAAATATAAGTAAGATTTGCTCTCTTCCTTTGGGAAGTTAATATGTCAGTGGGAGTAAATCATTACAACTCAATAAGAGTAAATAAATATACAATATTCTAGAGGATCACAAATAAGATACTAATTTCCTGGGAAGAACACATGAAAAAAGAAATATTTGAGATGTATGATGAAAGGGGAGAAGATATGAGGAGATAAATAAAAAGGTTAGTAAAAAATTAGGGGTAGGCATTTCAAGAAGTATATACAAAAACAAAGAGGTATGCCAGAGCATGGCACATTTAAGGAAAGGCAAATTGATATGATTGTAGTCAGTAGTGAGGATTGGATGACAAAGCAGACTAGCAGATGTTACATTATAAATGGTTTTGTATAATCTGCTAAATGTTTGTAAGTAGGAGCACACATAATTAGATGTGTTCTAGTATGTCAATTCTTGCAACTATGTAGAAGACTAACTAGAGGAGCCAGCTATTAGAGGTATGGAAACAAGTTAGTTTGGAATATGTTGCATTGATATGGGCCATGAATTATAAAGTCTAAACTAACGTGGTAACAGAGAGAAGAGAGTAGGAAACAGATTTAGGAGATAGTTAAGAGGATAGGATTTGGTGACTGTAGTAGAACAGAATGAAGGGCCCCCAAAGATGTCTATGTCCCAAGCCCCAGAACCTGTGAGTTTGTTATCTTAAATGGCATGAGAGAATTAAGGTTTCCAATGGAATGAAGGTTTCAAATCAGCTGAACAGAAAATATAGAGATTATCCTGGTGTTTCTGAGTGGGCCCAATATAATCCCAAGGGTCCTAAAAAGTAGAAGGAAATCAGAGGGTCAGAGTTAGAGGGATATGTGGTTATGGAAAAGTGTCAGAGATATGCATTATAAGAAATGCAATACCAGCCATTGCTTGATTTGAAGACCGAGGCCATAAGCCAAGGAACACAAGCAGCAACTAGAATCTGGAAAAGGCAAGAAAATTGATTCTTACTTAGAACCTTGAGAAGGAAGCACAGCCCTGGCCAAAACTTTGATTTTGACCCAGTAAGGCCCATTTTGGACTTTTAACCTCCAGAAGTATAAGGTAGTAAATTTGTGTTATTTTAAACCTCTATATTTGTGTTAGAGTAGCAATGGAAAACTAATAGAGCAACAAGAATGCTTCACAGAGAGAGCGACCAAGAGATGGAAAATAGGAAAAAAGTGGTTAAGAGATATGAAGAACAAAATGATCACTTCTAACATTTATCCAATAGTAATTCCAGAAGGAGCAAAAAGAGCGGAGGAAATCATTAAAAAGCTATTTGAAAAATAATATTTCAGTGTTTTCCATAAAGAATAAAGTATATAAATCCTCATATTCAAAATGCCAAATCTCAAGTAGCATACATAAAATTAAAGCCACATCTAGACATATTTTAGTGAAACTGAAGAATGTGTAAGTTCAGATCTTAAAAGCAACCACTAAGACATTAATACACAAAAGAAAGAAATTCAGTTTATCAGTTGCCTTTACAGCAATAACATAAGCTGGAAGACAAAGGGAGAAATTCTTTAAAGTGCAGAGTAAAATTTCTGTCATAAATTGATTTCAATAATGGCCAAAGATTTTTATCCCTCTTTATATCAATGCCCTCTGCTAGTGCACTCCCACAATGATTCTGTATATGTGACCAGACCTGGCAAATAAGTAGGAACAAACGATATAAGCAGAGAATTGGTAAAGAATTTACATTTCTTTCTTCTCTTTCTCTCCCCCTCTCTCTCCCCACTCCATGCACACACAGATGCACATGCACATGTACTCACACACGTGTTCATGCACACACACACACACACACACCAGCAAAAATCTCCATGAGAAGATGCCTGATTGGGACTAATATAGAATGACATGGAGCAGAGCCTGTCAGGCCAGCTGCGGCTATCCTAGGTTGGACAACAACCAACCAATTACAAGGCATAAGTGAGCCCAACAAGTTCATCCAAGATAACGCAAACCCAGTAAGTAACATGTGAAATAAATAGTTATTAGACCATTGTGATCTGAGGTGGCTTGTCAAGCCCCATCACTGTGTCAATAAATAACTGATACAGAAATTGGTATCAGAGTGATATGTTGGCACTGTTTTAATAACTTAAAATAAGTGACTGTCAGTGAAAACAGCAGTTATGATTTCTAAAAATTATCTCCAGAAAAGCCACAAAATGCTGACATTACCAAAATCAATGTTCTCAGAACTATGGAAATTGACGAAAAACTTATAGCAATTGAAGGAGCATTTATTGAGGAAAAAACAACTAAATCATGCAACTAACAGTAAGCTTTGTTGCATTATAACTTTATTGCTACCAATTCTGCTCCAATTCCATGCTATTATTGAAAAACAAGTCTATAATCACAGTAAAAACCAGCATTCTAGAAGTTACTTGAGAGGACAGAACAGAGCTAGAGATCTGTTATGAACTGAAGAACTGTACACACCTCCAAAATTTATATGTTAAAGCCCAAATTACCAAATTTGGCTGTAGTTGGAGGCTTTTGAAAGGTAATTAAGTTTAAATGAGGTCATAAAGATGGGGCCCTGATCCAAAAGGATCAATGTCCTTAGGAAAAGGGACATCAGAGAGTTCGCTGTCTTGCTCTCCACAGGCGCACAAGAGATAAGGCCATGTAAGAGAACAGCCATCTGTAAGTAGCCATCTGTAAGCCAATAAGGAGTCTCACCAGAAACAAAATTTGCAGTACCTTGATCTTGGACTTCAAGCCTCCAGAATCGTGAGAAAATAAATTTCTAATGTTTAAGGCACTTACTCTACAGTATTTTGTTTTATCAGCCCTAGCAGACTAATACAAAATCCTCCAAAGGCTTTTCTCAGAAAATTCTCCTTATTTGACATCTGGAATTTCCATGTAAGACATCAAGGATGTCTTTATTTGACCTGACTCCAAGATCACCCAGAGAAAAAAGCCTTTTCCCCAAGGGTGTCTTTAAAACAATTTTGGGGGGATGTAATTAAATATATGACGTTTTTTTCCATTAACAATACATATAACATATATACACATGCATGTCTATTTTATTTACTAACTTAGAATGTGCATTATTAAGAGTTCTTGGTATAGATGGATGGGTAGAAACTTTTTAGGCAGACAGAAAGAGTCCAAAGAGAGGAAACAGTATATGCAAAAGTATGCAGACTTTAAAAGCCTGTGCATTACTGGAGGTACTGGAGGTACTGTAACATAATTAAATGTGGAAAGGGAATCAGGCATGGCATAAGATGAAAATAAGAGATAAGAAGACAAACAAGAATAAAGCGTAAAGTTTCTCAAATGTCAGTCATGTACTTTGTTTACTCAGAGACTACACCATAACTGATAGAGATTACACTTGGCATGTCAACCCTCTCTTAACTGTTTAAACACTATAACTGAAAAAGCTAGTGCCCAATGGAAGGAAAACTAATTGATATTCTGTGAGTGTGAAGTTTCACTGGCACGTGTTGAGTGTGTAGTGCTCACATCTCAAGCTTTACAGCTTTATGAGAGAAAAAAACATGTTAGAATGAAACAAAAATCCCCTGAATATCAATTATTTTACTCCTTAATAGCCTACAGCACTGTATCAATCTTCAATAAGTTGCAGTCACACTGACAGGAGATTATGTTTATTAACTTTCAAAAAGCATGCCATGCTTGAGATCCTCTCCAGACCAATTAGAATATGTAGGGGTGGAGACTAGTCATCTAAATTTTTGAAAGCTCTCCAGGTCACTTTAATTTGCAGCTAGAATTGGGAACTAAATTAAGAAAAATACCCCACAAAAGTAAATTCCCACCTACTAATCTAGCTTTAATTTTATGACAGTGTTTCCATGCAGCATTATAAAATTCAAAAGTTAATTTTTAAAAACATTTAAAAGTATGTGTGTGGCCATTTGAATTCCTTTGCTAAACTACCAAGAATATCACCTGGGACTATGGGGTGGTGAAGGGAGTCTGAAACAGTACGCTTGGGGGTCAACGTCAGGACCTGCAGGCAGCCAATCTGAGCTGGAAATGTTCAGAGTGGGCTTTTTCACATTTTAGAGTCTCATCTCCTGAGTGTGCTGCCTGAGGCTATCATTCTCTTTATATCTTGCAGAGCTGTCTGGCAAAAAGGCTACATGCATCAACAGGTTTTGCTAAGGGTCTTATGATTAATTGGATGGCCTTTTAGTTGGACAGTTTCTGAGGACAAGATTTTTGCTATTTTGGCTCAGGAAGCCATAAGGATTAGCTGTGTAAAAATATTTAACATTACTACAGCTAATAAGCCATCCATTGCCTTAAAATATATAGCATCCGGGATTTTAATTTTAGTTAAGTCTAAATATTATATAGGTTTGCAATCAATTATTTCTTATTTTCTGTACTGTTTGATCATGAACATAGAACTGCAAGAAGAGGGTCATGTAATGATTTATACAAGAAATATTTATAGACCTTACTATATATCAAGAACAGTGCTAAGTGATGAGATTAGAAAACATCATGTATCCAAACTCAAGGTACTCTCATTCTACTAAAATGTCATAATAACTCTACACCAAGTCATAAAAGTTCCGCAAGAAAGGTACATGAAAAAGAAGTAAATCCAGGGTATGTCATGATCACTTATAGTGAAAGAGATTAGAGCCATGTCTTCAAGGGCCATAAATGCCAGGATAGAAAGTTCAGAAGAAACTCTCTAAACAAAGCAGTCATTTTTTTGCATATAAAAATGATAAGGTCTGAGGTTCAAGAATATTATAAGCCTAACTGCAATATATAGGATGTGAAAGAGAAAAGGCAAGATGAGTTGTTTTATTAAATTGTTAAAGTAAGAGGTAATGGTGACTTGGGCAAGGGAACTGGAAGAATTGAAAGGAAGAGAGAGATGCTAGAATGCTTACAGAGATAAGGTTGTAATGAACTTAGCATATATTTTCAAGTTGAGACTACTAAACAGATTGTGGGACTAACAGCATTCATCTATCCATCAAATTATTAAACAAATCTTTATTAAATGGCTATTACACATCAAGCATTGTGTTGGGTTCTGGAAGTACAGTGAGGTCCTTGCCTTCATATAGCTTCATCTACTATAAGAGACAGACAATAAGTAAAAGATACAAATAATGAACAGAGTGCTGCAAAGGAAGTTTGGAGATGTCAAAAGAGAACAACAGGTATTAGTAATGATTGGGATGATAGACAACACTACTTTATATTGGGCATTAAGTGAAGACCGCTCTAAAGAAATATTATATTGGAGAAGATCTAAAGGAGATATCAGAAAGAGCAAGCACTGAAAAAAAGGAAAACCCAGTGCAAAGGCTCTGAAGTGGGACAATCAGTATATTTAGCTGTTTGAAGAAGAGAGAGCTGCTAGTATGTTAACTGATGCTGAGAAGTTGAATAAGATGAAAATGGTAAACTGACCATCGTTTTAGAAACACAGATGCTATTGCTGACCTTGATGAAAGCAGTTCCACTTGAATGAAGAAAAAACAAAATTGCAGTGAACTAAAAAGTGAGTGGGAAAAAAAAACAAGGGAAGTGGGTACGGTATGTTTAGTAGAGAAAAGAAATGAGGGAGTAGCTAGAGGGCGATATAGGGCAAGTTGCAGTTTGTTAAAGTGGTGTAAGAATTTAGATCCCTTCTGTATGTAGAACTGGTAGAGAGGGAGAGATCGATGCACACAAGAAAAGAAATTTGGGAGTAGGGATGATACATCCTAGAACCTCTACTTCATGCTCACCTTGCATCTGAGTTGGATAAATGACTCAAGGCTGATTCTTTACCAAGTTGGATTCTCTTTGAGGGGGAAGATAAAAGGAGGACATTGTAGAATGTTGAGGGAAGTAAAGATACTGAGCAGAACAGAGGAAGAGAAAGCTGAAGGAAAACTGAGATCTTAGTCACCAAACTCTATGTTGCCTAAATTCTAGTGTAGCTTCCTGCCAGCCCTGCCCCAAATTTCAGAATACAGACTGCTTAATTTGATGTAACCAAATAGTAAATGGCAAGGTGAGAAACATACTCAGTCTCTTTCTTTACCTTCAAAAGCCAGTGTAGTGGCCCCAGAATGTTATTTCATCATTCGGAACAATTTATAAAATCTATTAGGAAACCACCAATGTTTTATTTTATCAATTATGGACATTTTAAAAATCTCACAATGTACAGCCACCATCTCATAGAAGAAAGACTATTTTAGAACCAAAGAATAGTAATAATATATCAAGATTAATAACAAATCTAGTTTCATAGTAAACCTCTCTGTACTGTCTTATTTTATTTCTAAGTCTCCCATGGATTGATGAAAATACCATCCCAGGGTTGTGTCAGTACAGAAAGTAGTGTTAGTGTATCTCTAGAGAGAATGACTTATAAAATTTCTTCCAATTCAAACTGTATGATTCAGTTAATGGTAGCCAAAAAATGTCACATTTGAAGTCAAATAGATTCCTTTTCATGTTCTATTCAATGATCTCATAACTTTCCCCAAGTCACCTCTGCAGTTCATTCAGCCTTAAGGATATAAAGCTACCTACCCTCTGTCATTCATATCAGTTTCAAAGGCCTCTTCTCCCAAGTCTTCAGACAGCCCAAGGCATTTACAAATAAACATCTCTCTCTCAGCCCAATAGAAAATAGCAGACTCCAGTTTTCAGTCAGTTTGAATGTTGATTAAGACCTCAAGTAATCACACCGCACTAACAAATCCAAAATCAAAAACAAAGATTAATTTTCAGAGAACACAAAGAAAGAACAGAAAGAAAAAAAAAAGCTGCCTTGCCAAAAGAAAAAGATGAAAGAAAGCTTACTGGTGAGCTTATTTGGCTATTTTCATTTCTAAAGTGTTCAGGTATCCTAGTATTTTTTAGCACTCTAAAAGAGACATATTAAAATATTATATCAAATAAAATGTTTAAAAAGATGACTTATTACAGGTGAACTCAAAATATCAGAATTGTCACTCACTTAATAAGAGCTCTGATCTGTGGGCATGTGCCTGATGACACCTTTCTAATTCCACCAGTGAGGGCCTGAAGTAAAGTTTCTTCAAGGCAGGGTCTGCTTTATTGAATTCCCTGCCTGTTTTAATTCTATATATTTCCAATTAGCTGACCTTCAAAGCTGATGGTGGTGGAACAGAATTGTTTTCTGACAAGCTAATGTCAGAAATATATTTTAAGGCTAATGGTTTTTTAATAAGCAATTGAGTTTGCAGCATTCAGCTCTTGTTATGTTTTATTGCTTTTTGTGCTTTAATTTGCTATGTGTATTTTGGCACAACTCCATGGCAGGTGTAATTTTTAAACTGGAATCAATAAGATTCACTGTGATGTATGATATGAGCATTCCAAGCTTAGCTTTCAAAACAAAACGCTAGGCTTGGCTCTTCCCAGAGCCCTGCAAAGAAAATGTGTTGATTCCTTAGGGCTTTCCACACTACAGCTTTTTGAAATCTTTTTCACACTCCTTGAATGTCTAAGTCTGCCCTTCCTTAAACAGCTCTCACTCAGAACCTATGACCTTATCTCCTTATTCTTGAGATAAAGTTCATCTAACATGAGAGCCTAAGTATAGCTCATTTTTCTCTTCCAAAATCTCTCTCTCTAGTGCTTTCTTCAGGATTGCCAATTAATAGGGACTTAATATATCTTTGTCAAACGCTAGCTGAATGAACCTGAAGTCTTCTTTCTCTGACTAAAAGAAAAAGAAACTCCTCTTTTCTAAGACAAACACTTCTTAATAATATAGAATTTATTCGATTCTATTCCCTTCTGCCTTCTTCGAGATCTTGCTTTATCATGTATTCCTTCTTAGTCCAAGTGTCTTTGATCTCAGTTTCTCCAATGGTCACTTAGTGGCTTCCTATAAACAGAGAGATGTCTCAATTTTGTTAAGCTGTAGTCTGAGGGAAGAAGAGAGTGGTAATTGGGACAGGGTACATGTAGGGGTATATTATGTTGGGTGGCAATGTTCTCATGTACTCATTTTGTGTACTTTCCATATCTGTGTTTTATTTAAGAAAAGGTGAGAAGAGGAGAAGTTGTAAGGAGGGGAGTGAGGAGGGAAGGGGAGAGGAGGGGAGAAGAGGGTAGGAAAGGACAGGAGAGAGGAGAGAGTTGAGGAAACCACCTCAAGGGCAAGAACATAATTAGAATATTGATAACATGCTTGAGAATATGGACAACTTTAATGACTAGGTAGCAAATCCTTTTACAAGTCAGCTCATCTCCAACAATTTATTTTAAACAAAATTGAAGAACGATGTGCAGTTGTTATGATTATGTAAAATATATAACTTTTGGTGTATAATACATAAAGTATATTATTTCAAGTATGTAACTCACAAAGAATTTAAAGAATTAAGTGAAGTTACTATAAGAGAAAAACATCTCCATCCATTATCATATATTTATTTATGAGAAAAAGTCTCTTTGGCACTTTCATCCATAAAAACAAAAAATAAAGACAGAATTGATAATGAACCCTGTCTCATTCTAGCAATTAGTAAAATCATGTATGTTTATAAGAGTGAATGAGAGGAGTAGCAACAATTACATGCATCTCATTAAAAAATGCATTGTTATCTACAGTCATGCTACCCTGAACAAGCTCAATCCCATTTGATCTTGGAAGCTAAGCAGAGGCAGGCCTGGTTAGTACTTGGATGGGAGACCACTAGGAAGACCAGGTGCTGTAGGCGTAAAAAATAAAAAATAAGGGATTGTAAGCTGATAAGGTCCCTACAAACTGTGAGGTCAACCAAGGGTTGCCTCACCTTAAAAAAAGAAAAATGCATTGTCAAATAAATGTTAACATTTTATGGTCAGTAATTATTTTCCAAAAAAAATGAATACCTTATTTTCAATCTATTGTACATTGCTATTCATTGCAATGCTAATTCACATCAAAAGAAATTTAACACTTACCGTAAGGTCACTTGATATTAAAAAAATCAGTGTTTATACTATTTTCTGAGGTTAATAATAGGGCGAACTATAAAACAGCTTTTAAGCATTAGAATACAATGGCCTGCCATGGATGAACCTTACAAATATAATGAAGAAAGGGAAAAAAGCAAGTCACAAAGGCTATGTACTGTATGATTCTCTTTATATAAAGTTCAAACAGGCAAAACTAATCTACATCAGCCATCGACAAACCTTTTCTGTAAGGGAAAAGATAGTAAATATTTTAGATCTTGTGAGCCATAAGGTCTCTATCTCAACAATTCAAATCAGGCATTGTGACACGAAAACCACCAGAGTACAAAATCGAGGGGGCATGGCTATGTTTCAATAAAACTATTTACCAAAAAAAAAAAAGTGGCAGGTCGTATTCCACATGTGAGTTATAGTATGGCAATCTCTGATCTATACTGCTTAGAGATGCGTATATACATGTAGCACCATAATAAAGCTATGGTTACCACTGGGGGAGAAGCAATGCTATAAATGGTCAGGTGTAGGGTGACAGTAATTTGTTTTTTGACCTCAGTTAGTTATTACAATGTTGTTCACTATACAAATATTTACTGAACTTTACATATGTTTTATGTCTTTTTCTGTGTATTATATTTTAAAATAGAATTCTATAATAATTCCAAATTAGTAGTAGATAGATGGTCACGGGGATGGGGAGCACAACATAGGGAATGAAGTCAGCAGTAATGTATTGGCTAGGTGGAGAGCCAGAGGAGAGGAAGAACAACAATCAGGGGGATCATTTTATATACTATATAAATGTCTAAGCAATGTACTGTGCACTTGAAACTAATCAAATAAAATTTTAAAAAGAATAAACCCAAATAAAGGGAAAAAATATAAAATAATTCTTCCATTTTATTGCATTTTGTTAAATGACACTCTACAAAATTATATTCACTTACTTTTATGCCAAAAATAAAAACATTCCTTTCTTTACACACTCAACAAAGCATGTTGCTAGTTGTTTGACCTCAAAAATCACAATTCCAGGAAATTAGCCCAAGAAACTAATTGCACAAGAGAAAAACTGAATGCACAAGAAAATTTACCCCAATGTTACTTGTTCTGATAAATGTCGGGAGCAGTTCTTATCAAGGCTCTCATACCTGAGATCTAGGCAACTTCGCCCTGGGACAGGGTCTGCCTCGCCCTGTGCTATCTGATAGGATAGACAGCATAAAGTCAGTTGCCCTGACATGCCCTGACTTGCCCTGGGCCCCTTGAGCCATTTGCTTAAACTAATCTGACCTTGCAGCCCCCTCCTCTCCCGGGACCCTTCTGCAGTTTTGGGTCATATAAGGAAATGGAATGTTCTGCAGTTCGGTATCCAAGGCAACCGTGATTATGTAAATCCTCCCCTTTATCTACTCTAACCCTACCTACAATAAACGAGGCTTGTTCAGAACCCAGTCTTGCCTCCATTTCTCTGTGTCTCCTGTCCTACCTTCATCCTCCACAGGTTCCTTTGTTTTGCCCTGCGGGTCGGGGCAGATAAAATCTTAGAAATACCCTAAGTAGCCACCAATGAAATGTTTGTGAAATAAATTATGGAAGATTATGTTGCCATTAAAAGTGATAATGTAAATCTATATTTATTGGCATGTGGACATACCACGAAATGAAAATAAGCAGGTTACAAACAAAATAATATACGGTATGATTCTATATGTATAATAGTTTATGCATATACATTTATAAAAAATATTCCGTAAAGTTCTGTTTGTGATTAGCTAAAAGACTGGAATAAAAACTGTGATACAGCTTCCAGCCTGTATGGGAGCTTCTTCTTCTACAGATATACTTCTTCTTCAGTCTAATACAGTCAAAGGCAAGTATTCAGAGAGCTACAATGATTTGGTCATTTATATATCACATAAATCAAAAAATTGCACAGTATTTGGTCAAGAGGACCCTGCCAGACGAATGTTCTGATTTATTAAACTTGTCTCCCTAGGAATGATATAGTAGCTGAATCAATCATTTTAGACACCCTCTTCTTTTCCTGGATCTTAGGAGGAAATAAGCCAGTAAGACATAAGGCCCTCACATGTGATGTGGCAGCCTTAAGGAAAGGAGCCAGTGGAAGGCTGATTCTACTCTGAGTATGCAATTATGATCCAGCCTTCACACTGAGAGGGACTGCTGTTAAGTGTTTTAAGCTCTGGTTACAGAAGCTGAGAACACACCCAAGACCTCAGGATGATTCTCTCAAACCAAACGCTACTCCTCTTGATCACCGAGACAGGAAAAAAGAAGGGTGAGTAACAAGGATCCATACAATGCAAGCATGGTCCAGAGAAAGCCATTAACTTTGTATTAACTACAAATAACATTCATCTCATTGGGAAAGATTTTCAACTCATGCGTCATCTTAAAGGCCAATGGGGAGGGAGAATGAATTGGTAATATTGTGTGATTGATGCCATTTCTATATTTTCCTTTTTCTCATATGCATAACAAATGAGGTTATTTTTTCATGTCTGGTGTTAAGATTAAAACCATACAGATGAGGCATGGATAGCTAAAAAATCATAAATATATGCATAGACAATTGTCTGCAAGTATGTGTATAAAACAATGGTAGTTATTTTTCTGTATTATTGCTCTGTGATTTTTTTTTTACTTTCTGCTTTGTATGTTTTTGTATTTTTAATCTTTACAATAAATGTGTACCATTTTTCCACAACAAAAAATAATTTAATAGTGCTGTTTAAAAAATAATTTCTCTTGAAAATACAACCCCTTAGAGCTATTCCTCCTTTCTTTTCTTCATCCTTTTTCTCATTGTCAACTCATCTCTTTTTCAATAAGACTCCCACCCCTACCACTAGACTGAAAGTGTACTCTCCAAGGTCAACCTTATCACTGCAAAATCCTATGTCTTTATTTTTGAGAACTCTCCCCAGAATTCAGCATAGTGAACCCCCTTCAGCTTAGCAAAATATCTCCTGGGCTATTCATTCTCTTTTTTTCCTACCTAACTTCCTGCCTACAACTCCTGTGTCTTTTTCATTGGCTTTATTTCCTCCGCTGGTTGTGAAATGTAATCTCAAGCCTCAATCCTTAGAACACTGCTCCTAGCTATGTCTCAGGGTCATTACATCCTGGGGAATGACCGTCCAGACTGCATTCACCATCCAGAGTGTTATCTGAGCTCGTGCTCCACCTCCATAACTTCCAGTTCCACCAGGAAATCTTGACATTTCCTTAAACCTTACATGTCTAAAACAACATCTGCTGGCCCAAATCGGTTTTCCCTCTGGACTGTCCTCTTTCTGCCCACAGAACTAGGTCATAATTTCATTGCTTTTGTAATAGCCTTGGCCAGAAACAAAGAAAAGGCACAAAGTGATCTTTAGCTACAGTAGAAAGATCAAAACAGAATAAACGGTGAGTCTGAATACAAGAATAGTTTTTAGAGCTCATTTCATAAAAGAACTCATAGACCAATATATCTTCATGCCAATTAAGTGTAGCCATGAGAGTAAATTTAGCTTCAATGCTGAAGTTAGTCCCTCAAGAGAAATGAGTTCATTACCAATATTAACACCTTATCCTGCAAGTCATGTGTATTAAAAATCACGGGAGGTACTCCTCTCTTCCTCAGCTCTCATATTCAGTCATTTGCCAACTCTTGTCATGTCTTCTTTGGTGTCTTTCATTGTCCATTACTTTGTTACATTACTATTCTCACTAAATATCTAATTCAGGTCCTGCTTACCTTATATCAAGGCATTACCATGCTCAACTTTGTAAATAATACATCTTGCCTCCTATATGCTATTCCTGTTTTCACAAATTTAACCTATTGGAAAAAAATCATCTTTGGGACTTTGTGAACTATAAGATAGAGTCCATAAAACTGAATATATAATTAAGGCCTATAAAATCTGATTTAAAAAACTGCCTTTCAAATCTTATCCACCACGAACTACTTCTGATCAGGTTTGATAAATGCTATACATAAAGAAAATAAAAATAGTGCAGAAATAGAAAAAAAACATGAAAATCAAGGATTATATAGGATCTAGTGAATGTAGGAAAAGAATGGAGAACCTAGGACCAAGGTTTCAAGGTCCCACAAAGTAGGAACTAGTAAAAGAGAGTAAGAAAGAGAAGCCAATGAGATAGAAGGAAAGCCAGCTTAAATGTGAAGTTATAAAACACAAGAAAATATGTTCAACCAAAAGTGGAGTGGCCAACCATGTAAGATAAAGACTGATGGTTGATCATTAAGTTAGGTACACAGAAGTCACTGGTGACCGTGACAACAGCAAAATCAGTGGAGTGGATAGATTGAAGTTCGTTATAGGATAAGTAGAAACAGCAGCGATGGGAAGAAGAAATGATTGACAGACTTTGCATGGTTTTGCCAGTGAGGAGAGCAGAGAAATTAGAGTAAAAAAGGAGAAATATATAGTGTGAAGGTAGAATATAATATTTGTAAGCTAACAGAAATGGAGAAGGAGAAACTAATGTTGCAAAAGAAAGAGGGTGAAACTAAAAGAGCAAAACACTTGGGTAGGTGAAAGGGTATGGGATTCAGCGCAATTGTGAAGGGACTGCCCTTTAGACGAAAGATGGAGTAGGCTCCTCTTCACGGTTAACACTTTCTCAGTGAGGTATAGGACTGAGAGTAAGGGGATATGAGTGGTATAAAAAGTTTACGAAGAGAGAATGTATAAAAAATGAGGTCTCATAGAGTGGAAAAATGAGCTTGTTATAGAGAAACAGTTGAAATTCCAGGCAGTATTTGAGGCCTAATTTGAGTTTTGAAAGCATTACTTTAAAGTGAAATTCACTTTAACTTAAAGTGAACCTAGGGTGCCTGATGGGTTGATTTTCTCCAGGTATAAAGAAGGGGTAATTAATGTGTAAGGCTTAAATGAGACTCGACCCCATGATTTCTGACTTCAAGACCAATGTTCTTTCCTTTAAACTATTTTTCTAATGGTATTTCTTATATTTTTCTCTAGAAAAATCATAGTTCAGATTATAATTAAGCAAAACATTTCTTTAAATTATTAAATTTAAAAGATGATGACCAATAATACCTATGGGAAGAAATTGAAGAGGCTTCTAACACAAAACCATTTGTAACCTGTATGCCGATCAGTGTACGTTTTCTCTTGTAAATATTGTAAAATGTCCATATGTTCATGCTGCAAAAGCGCTCTTGGAGCCTTGTAATCAAGCCAGTGGACCATATTGTCATGCACAATCTAACCTCTTTCCTTTTTGGCCCCCGACAAAAGACAGCAGGCTGATGGGGCTAGAGCAAATTAGCACCCTGTTCATCTTGCCTTCTGCTTAGAATGCCTAAAGGAAGCTTTTTTTCTGGCTGATGATAAAAAAGAATCAGTCTCTTTGCTCTCTGAGCTGATTCATTTATCAATTGTAATTCTACAGACACACTGAGAAGCAAACAAGATATAAACATAAATGATATATACACACACATTCCTATGTTTAAAATGTTTTATGGTGTGTGTGTGTGTGTGCACTAGTACATATGTGTATTTAGCACCACCGTATAATGAAAAAAGCAGACATAAATAAGGAGAGGTTGAATAAAGAAAAGTCAGGAAATGGTGACAGTTATTCTTGAAGAGGCAGAACAGTGTAGGGTTAAAAGTATGGACTCTCAAGTCTCCAGGGTGAAATCCTGACTCTGATAGTTATTAGCCATGTGGCTCTAAGCAAGTAACTTGTATTTTCTGGATATCAGTTACCTTATTGTTGAAAGAATAATAAGAACAGTGCCTAAATTAAAAGATTATTGGGAGGATTAAATGACTTGTTATTGTTTGCAACTCTAGTGCTTAATAGCTGGTGATTCTGGAGACATAATTTAACCACTTGAGGTTCAATTTCCTCGTCAGTAAAACTTGTTGGGTTCTGTAAACTTTTTTCTGCTCACAAGATCTTACATTTTCTGGTGTTTTAGTAACATATTTTGCCAGATTTGTGGGGAAATAAATATTATAATAATTATAAAATATCCTCAATATTTTCTGTTACCTATGCCTAAGTTCTCACCAGCAACCAAATAAAACTCTCATTTATGTTTGATTCAGGGATGTCATATGCAAACCTGGAAAGTAGATATGGCTTCCTTAAAAATGTATCTGTGTGAATTTTCAGCTTGCATACTTTGAAACCTATTGATGGATGGCAAAGAGGTGCACTAATGAGGAAACTCAGTCTGTGAAATGGACTGCATAGAAGATACTCACCTACAAAACTGAGTGTAGTTAGAGAACTGTCACTATCAAATAGATAGCACTTAAATCTCCTTCCCTTGGGTGTTCTCTGTCTTGCCTCATTAACTTTTTGCTATAATTCCATAAGGGCAGATCTATGTCTTATTCATTCTACATTCTCATGCTGAGAACAAAGACAGACATAGTAGGTCTCAAAAATGTGTGAAGAGTGAGTGAAAGAAGGAATTAAAAGGCTGATTTGAGCATTTGTCTTATTCTTTGTCTGCCTTTAAGTCAATTTCCATAACCTAACCCCTTTTGGGTAAGGCTATAGTAGACACTTATTCTAATATGATAGAAGCAGAGTAATAAATATGTTTATATAATCAATTCTTGGGCGATTGAAAGTTCACAAGAAATTCCCCATTATTTACAAAAGCCTAGATTACCATCTTTACCTGTGGCATAAAATGTTATGCCCAATTCACTTCTCTCACTTCTCACTTCTCTCTCACTTCTCTCTCACTTCTCTCTCTCTTCTCTCTCTCTCTCTCTCTCTCTCTCTCTCACACACACACACACACACAACACTCTCATTCTGTAATAAAGACTCCGTTTCAGCAATGATTAAAAAGATGCATTCTCAAATGCTAAGGGAGAAAGCAAAACAACAAAATACTGGCTCATACTTAAGGCCCTGAGTTTTATGTTCCATATGGTTACTGAGCTTTCAACATAGAAAATACAGATTCCAAAAGATCTTTTTATCCCTGCTTTCTGATTTGTGCAGTCAGGCATGTTAGAAAGAATAAGTAACCAGGACAAAGAGCTGACCAGCAAATAGATAGCAATTTGTAATCAGTGAAGAGAATACTTTCCTCAGGTTCCAAGATTATTATTCGTTTCTTTTCTAAACCCTGGATTTCAAGGCAAAGAGAATTTTATAGCCCCCAATTATAACCAAGTGAAAATTCCATTAAACAGACCTTGAAACTTGGTTGGATGAAGAGGATTAATGTTTAAACAAGAAGGAAAAGGAAAGGGGAAGGAAAAAAGGAAAGGGAGAAGGGGGAAGGTGGAAGGGGAAAGGGAAGGGGAAAAAATGAAAAGAAAATGGGAGTAACTCAACAAAAATCAGTAGGATATAAAAAGTTTGGCGATTATCTTTTAAGTGCATTTTTGAGGCTTAATCATCATTTCATAAATACCCAGATGCCTTTAATATTGCAAATTGTTTCGGGGATTCAGAGGAGTTAATCTCTAGAAGACAGTGTGATCTCGCAAAAAATAATTTGATAGATTGGCTTTGTTACAGAGAAGCAAATAAAAAGGAACAGAGAAAAGATATGCAATAGAAAGGATGCTAGACACAAGGAGTCACAAGCTCTGGAGTCTAATCTTAAATCAAGCCCCAAAGTCACTTTATGACCTGTGTTTTTTGTTTCCCATTAATAAAATGAGGTGATAAAAAGGGATGTGCATTCCATCAGTTTCCTTCCAGCTGTAACACTGTTTTTTTAAAGGCTTAGTTTACAAAGGACTTCATATTCTTTATATTATTTGATCCTCACAACCTTATGAGTTATCTCTATTTACAGATAAGAAAATCAAAGCTCAGAGAAATTAAGAAATTTTCTCAAAACCATCCTGCTAGTATGTTGCAAATTCAAATATTTTCACATCAAATGTAGAAGTTTCTTGTGAACTTTTCAACTACAGTGCACTGACTCCCAGTACTTACTGTTTACCCTATGTGCATAGTATCTCTAAAAGTTTAAATAATTATATGACCTACAGTGACTTAGTAAAGCGGTAAAGGATTTCATTGGACTGAAAATGACCTTTTCTTTTAAAAAATAAAGCAGTTTGACTATGAACCACAACATTCTCGTACTATTCTTTCAAAACCCTCTAATCATAGACTAAGAGGAAACACATAGTTGAATAAGTTGTGTTTATTACTCATTGCAGTGGGGTATAACACACATCATAGGAAACTGTGCAGTATCTCAGTCAAAATATAGTAGAAAGGACTTGTTATAGAACTTGAGCTTACACATAGTGATTTCGGGGAAGTTTTAAGGAAGCAAAGTTTTGCTCTGAATTGGATGCGGTCAGGAAATGGGGGTAATAGGATGACTGGGTATCAAGTCTTATCTCTTGAGAAGCCAATCTAAAACAAAGGATATTTTGGCAATTCCTATAAAACTTTAAAATGTACATTATATTTTTAGGAGTCTTTTATATAAAAATTATAACAAATGTGTACCAGTACATATGATCCAAAAGTGTCCATTATAACATTGGTAATAAGAAAAATTTGGTAAAAATCCTTATGTACATCAGTAAAAAAACAGCTAAATTTAAAAATTGCCAGTTATAAAAATAGTCACAGGGATGTAAACTACAGAATAAGGAACATAGTCAGTAATATTATAATAACTAGGTTTGGTATTAAATGGGTACTAGACTTATTGGAATGATCAATTTCATAACATATAGCAATGTCAAATCAATATGTTGTACAACTGAAACTAAAATAATATTGTATGTCATCTATAATTGGAAAGTAATTGATTTTTGATATATCTATACCATAGAGTTCTATTCAGATAATTAAAACAATTAGGTGGGTCTGTATGGCATAAACCAAAATAAATCAAAGACATAGAACAATAAAATAATAATAAACATCTCACTTTGTCAAAATATTTATGCATATGTAATGTTTGTATATATGTATATAGCTACATATATACATATGATGTATGCATGCATATATTTTAAATGAATATAAATTATTTGTAAGTGAACACACCAATTGCAAACTATTTTCCCTAAAAAAAGCATGAATGCAATTGAGTTTTAAGAGAATACAGGGTGGGGAAAATGGTGGGAATGCTAATTTTTCTGTAGACATGTCTGTTTTGCTTGAAAATTTTATAAGAAAATGTTTTCATAATAAAACATTAAATAATAAAATAATATCTTAGGAAACATCCAGCTGAGATGTAGTAAAAGGTAACAGAATTATCCTCCTGGCAAAAACAACTACAAACACTGGAGAAAACAAGAAACAATGGTTTTTGCATAATGGAGATCCAGTACAGCAAAACAAGAAAGTAGGTGAAGTTGCAAGATTGTCCAGACTTACTGCCTGGAAGATTTCAAGCTAAATCAGACAGATGGAACTTAGGTGGAATCCAGTGGCCTCCCTAAATTAAAGCGACAGAGATGGGAGCATAAGGAAGGAAACACAGCGAGAGTTCCCAGGGCAGAATACAAAAAAGGAGAGAGTTGCAGAAAGAGACAACCACAAAGGTTCCCCTCAACTCCTTAGCTGAGTACTGAACAGTGCATGAATGTGAGGAAACTATCTGAGGCTGGGGAAAGAACCACCTGACAATTCTTGAAGCTCACACAGGACAGGAAACATTTCATATTCCCACAAGTCAGACTGAAAAACTATTTCACATGGCATCAGGCAAAGTCCACAGAGGGTACTGCCTCTTTATTAGACAAAAATTAGTCCTAGAATAATAAATAGCTAGTCTGTTCCTATCTAATGAAGCTTAAAATCAAGCCTCAAAAGAATCAAATTTCTTCCGAGTAAATTTAAAGCATCTCAGATTTAAGTTTGAAAATAATTTAAGGGGAAAAAAATTCAGCACCAAAAAGATAAAATTTACATTGTCTGGCATCAAATAAAAATCTCCAGGACTGGAACAGACCCAACATGGTGGCATAGGACAACCCCGAACTCACCTCCTCCCATGGACACACTGACTTTATAGCTACATATGGATCATTTCCCTCTGAAAAGGTCTGAGAACTAGATGTACAGCCCCTCCATGAAAAAGATAAAAGGACCACATTGAGACAGGTAGAAAAGGCAGAGACATGCTCTCCCCACTTAAAAAACACACACACACAACTGGCATGGTGATACAAAATAGGGAGGAATCTAACCAATCCAGTACATCTCCCTGAGGAGCAAGGGGCTTGTGCCCCACATCAGGCACTCCAACCCTTGGGATCTGCACCAAAGACCCCCAAAATTGTCTGGCTTAATAAACCAACTGGGTTGATGTCCAAGGGGACCAAAAGGGCTCATGTGTAGTCTCATTCACTCCAGGACCCAATGTAAAAGCAGAAGTTTAAAAAGCATCTAAACTATATGTGAAGGAGACTCATTTGCTAATCCTAAAGCAGCTGATGGAAGTGCAGGAGACAATTAAAATTCTCTCTGGAAACACTGGCACATGCCATTTTTGCACTCTCCGCCTGCCCTGCTGGCACAGGCAGGCAAGCTTGTATGGGTACCCTCTCTCTGCCTTGCTAGGATAGACAAGACCATGAGATCACAGCACTGTCTAGCTGCCTTGCTGAAACTGAAGGAATGTGGGTGGTTGCAACACTCCCCTGCTCCCTGATTAGAGCCTGCAAGTTTGAGTAATTAGGGCATTCGCCTTCCCACTCCCTAAAACCCACAGGCACCTTCAGTCAAGACATTGTCCTGCTGCCTTGCTAAAGACTGCAAGCATGCCCCACCCTGTACACTCTCCAGATGCCTCATTAAAACTATCAGATGCATATAATCCACATAGAAGATCTAGATGCCCCTAGACCACCTGAGCTCTAAGGAATTGTAACAATGAGAAAGACAGTTCTTGGCAGGCTACAATCCTCAGGGCACTGTACAAACAGCCAACAGAAACACATCCCCAAGTCTCTCTGTGAAAAATATCTATTTACTTATCCTGGACTTCAGCCTGGGGAAGAGGCTTCAGATTTCCCATATACCTAGAGGCTAAGAAAGCACTCTGAAACATAAGCAGGGAGAAACCATTCTGGTGCACCCTCTTGGCCTCACTACAGTTCAATGATAGCTCCCAGAAAGGAGCTTACACACTTGTTTGGAGCCCCAATTTTTACAACTGTTACCCAGGGGGCACCTCCAGATCTAGAGATCTGAAGACTATCAGGGTTTAGGGCTATGGTCCCATAGGAATGTATATATTTACATACTTTAAAGCTTTCTGCCTGAGAGTCTGGCTTCCAATAGCTTGAAACTAGGTGCTAAATGATATTCCTCTCCATGGAATACTGACAGGTCTTGGCACATCCTCAATAAAGTGGACCTACTAAGAATAAATCAAGTTGTTTAGACAATCACAAATAATTAAGAGACAAGTAAGTGCTAGGACAAGGTTAAATGATAAGGTTCATCACCTACACTACACAGTCACTCCTTTAGACTGAGGGAGGTAGCTGCTGCACCTAAAACACAGAACCAAACACAGAGTCAAGCAAAATGAAAAGACAGAGGAATATGTTCCAAATGAGATAAGACAAAAATCCCAGAAAAAGATTTTAAGGATACAGATAAGTAATCTGCCTGATAAAGAATTCAAAGTAATGGTCATGAAGTGGCTTATTGGCTCAAACTTAGGAGAATAATGGATGAATGCAGTGAGAATTTCAACAAAGATAGAAAATATAAGAAAGTACCAAGCTGAAGTCACAGATATGAAGAATACAACAACTGGATTAAAAAAATACTCTAGACTGAATGAAGAAGAATGAATCAGAGATCTGGAAGAGAAAGCACTAGAATTCACACAAACAGAACAGCAAAAAGATAAAATAATATTTTAAAAGTAGAGATGGCTTAAAGGACCTATTGGACTATATCAAGCAGAATAACATTCACCATTCACATTATGGAGGTCCCAGAAGGAGAAATGAGAGAAAGGGGCAGAAAACTAATCTGAAGAAATAATGGCTGAAAACTTCCCTAACCTGGGATGAAAACAGACATCCAGGTCCAGGACACTCAGAGAGCTCCAAATTAGATAAACCTGAAGAGACCCACACCAAGACACATTATAATTAAAATGTCAAAAGTTAAAGAGGAAGAGAGAATCATAAAAGTAGCAAGAGAAAAACAACTTGTTACATACAAAGGAAACCCCACAAGGCTATCAGCAGATTTTTCAGCATAAACTTTGCAGGTCAGAAGGTAATGGCAGGACACATTTGAAGTGCTGACAGAAAAAAAAAGCTCCCAACAAACAATACTCTACTCAGGAAGGTTAAAATTCAGAATTGACAACAAAAGCTAAAGGGGTTCATCAACACTAAACACGGCTTAAAAGAAATGTTAAATGAACTTCTTTAAGCTAAAAAGAAATAGCACTATCAATAACAAGAAAACATACGAAAGTAAAAATTTCACTGGTAAAAGTAAATATACAGTAAAAGTGGTGGATCGATCACTTATAAAGCTAATACGAAGGTTAAAACACAAAAGTACTGTCATATACAGCATAATGACGTTTCAGTCAACAACAGACCACATATACAATGGTGGTCCCATAAGATTAGAGTGGAGCTGAAAAATTCCTTTTGCCCAGTGATGTCATAGCTGATATACTATCATAGCACAACACATTAATCACATATTTATAGTGATATTAATGTAAACAAACATATGGTACTGTCAGTCACATAAAATTATAGCACATACAATTATGTAGAGTACACAATACTTCATAATGATAATAAATGACTATGTTACTGGACCATGTATTTATTATACCATACTTTTATTGTTATTTTAGAGTGTACTCTTTCTACTTATAAAAAAAGTTTTCTGTAAATAGTAAGCCATGTTATTCCAGCAGCAGCTAATGTTGCCAGAGAGAGGCCATGTTGAATTACTAGCTTGGAATCAAATTTAAAAATTATTAGAGATAGTAAGTTATGTATATTTTAACAAATATATAAACTCATAGTCTAAATGGAAACAGAAAACAAAAAAAAACCCTCAAAAACAGTAAATTTTCCCCTCAGTAAAATATATTCTGAATATATTTTATATAAAAGGGGAAAAAAAACCAGGAAAGTATTATTTTGAAAATCCAAATAAATATTATCTTCACTAATATCTTCATTTATACAAGTAAGCTATGACATAGTCATTTCAAAATTTACATTAAAGAAATAAAATAATTCAGCCTGTCTTTTTTAATCACTGTAAATATATTTACAGATTTGAAGATACTTCCCAGATGTTTCTCATTTGATGTTTTTTTACATAAACAGAAAACAAATAAAAATTTTCACAGAAAACTTGTTTTTTAATAAGTTGGTGTCTGATTTTGCAGGCATATGAATTTCAAGAGGCTCCCAGAATTCCTTGGGGCTTGTCCCCCTGGGGATAGATTGTGCAGTACATACATGGGGTTGTGGCCTTTGACTCTTTTTCCAATACCAAAACTCAAAAGTGCCTCTCCGATCTGCCTACATTCAGCCACACAAGGACTTAGTCTTTAAAAAAAATTCCAAAATGATCCAACTATTTTTGATTGCTATTTTTGTCAGACCCAGCACTAGGTAACACTCAGAATGTTTTGTCCTCGAAATTGTAACAGGCAATGTTTCTCCTAGATGCAGCATAGAATGATTTTTTTATAAGGCCTGTGTAGAGATTTACAAAGTACCCAAAGCTGTTTCAATATTTTGGAAGATTATGTTACATTATAAAAATTATATTGAATTCCGGGTAGTTTTTTAGTAGTAAAGGGTCTTAAACTCATTTGATTCCTGTCACCTCTTTTTACAGCTGATTTATGTTCTGGAGAAGGGAAATGACTTCTGGCAATTCAGACTAACAAACAGTGAGCAAACTAATAGTAGAAACCAGGTCCCCAATTACAGTCCCACCAATATCCCATCCCTTGTTCTTTCTAATATACTATTCCACCTATTTTTGAGTTCAGAGTAGAAAAAAATAGCTAAAATGTGCCCAAAATAATCTAATTTTTAATCTCATTATTCAATATAAGTCTAAAAAGAGAATAAAAAGGGACATTTCATCATATGGCTAATAAACCTGAACATAAATTTTTTCTTGAGTAGAAAGGCAGAAACCAAATTGACAGGCCTTGTGCACAGTATCATTTTCAAGCATATCTCTGATGAAAAAATATTAAAAGGAACATAAACAACACTGATTGTTACACGAAGCATATGACAAGTTCATAAATGCTTTTGACCCTTCTAGTGCAAAGGAAAATGGAGTAGATGACCTCCATAAAACTGTGGAACTATACCTGCTCCCTTTCACCCTGGAAACCTGTTTTTTGCCTACGAACAGAAAAGGAAAGCAAAATAGAGTAAGCAGTTCATCCATGTATAGCTAAGCTGAAAATATGTAGTATATGCGCTGTAGATGAGAATGTCAAGTGTGAAGTCAATCACCAAACAAGAGAACCAATTAACTGAATCAGAAAGAAAAATATGGCATGAGGAATATGTCTTGAATAGCAATGTGGGCTACCAATTATAATATACTAAGTAAGGGTATGTGCAGGTTCACAGAGACAAATATAAGGTTCTGAACTGGGCTTCAAATTGTACTGTACAAGATGGAAAGCAGTTGCTTACTGGTAGTCCATTCAAATAATATTGGAGGATTTTATTTGATATCTAACTTAATATGAATCAATTAACATTATTTTTTAATATGATCTTAGGCACATACACTGACATGTGATAGCCATAACAGGAGAAATTCTAGTTCCACTCTGTTCAGTGCAGTCTTGGGTAAATTACTTATCCTCCATGTCCTCATTAGTCAAACTTCCTCATTGGTCAAATGAGGAAAAAAAAATGTCTAGCTCCTGGTATTATTATAAGAGCTAAATAAATTAATACCTGTAAAGTGCTTGAGACAGTACTTGATGCTCAATTAAGGCTAACTTCTATTATTATAAGCATCATCATTATTATTATTCAGCACATCCTAAGGTACTAAATTCAGTGACTTAAAGAAAGGGGAGGAGGTCATCAATAAATCAGGAATTGTTCACTAGAAAGTAGCCAAGAAGGTAGGAAAAATAACCCTTAAAGCCATACCAATAAGGATCATATAAAAACCAGCGTGTTTAACCTGGAGAAAAGATGACCTGGAGTACTGTAGAATCCGTCTCCACAAATCAGAAAGGTTGTCATGTGGAAAAGAAGGCATATTTGTTCTGAGGCTCAAGACAGTAGATAGAAACTATAGGGATACACAATCTGGTTTAATAAAAGAAAGACTATTCTGATCAACAGAACTGTCCACAGATGGAATGTGCAACCTCAAGAGGCAGAGTTCAAGCATTAGTTGTACACTTGTTTGGCTAGGATTTTGAGGATAGAGTTTACATATCAGATGGTTGGGTAGGAGTAAATGACAGCTAAAAATCAGTTATTTCTGGACATGAGGCTCTGTACATGTCAGTTCTACAAGTATGCTTTGGTGAACACCCAGTGATATTCAACTCAAAAATTCTGAGAGAAGAAGATTCTCATTTTTACACCATTATTAGCACTCCACATTGTGACACTGTGAACATGGTTAACCATGTTAACCACACAGCCAGATACTTAGAACTGCAGAATGTGACAATCCACAGGGGAGAAAATTATAAATATGTAAAAACTGCTCAATCTCCCCTGAATCACAAAAATACACATTTAAAACAATGATCTAATTGTTAATGTTTTAAAAGTGTAACGATATAGATTGGGAAGAAAGATGATGGACTAGGTAAAATTGGGTTCACCTCCTCCCAGGTCTGCATTGAAATTACAACCAACTTATAAAATAATCAACATGGAGAATCACCTGAAGTCCAGCTGTTTGTAACATCTACATCTGATAATATAAAGAAGCCACATCCAAAGCCTATAGGAGGGACAAAGTTGCCAATTGGTCTGGACACCCACCCGCCAGTGGTGGAGGATCACCGGGACAGACAGAGAAGCTACAGAAACTCTCCTGAAGGAGAGGGGGGTCCTGACCTCTTCTGGGGGCTCCCCAGCCCAGGGGAGAGGAGATTCCAATAACTCTGACTGTAGAAACCAAATGGGATTCCAGCCATCTTGGTGAGACGGAAAGAGACTGAAACCCTAGACGCCCCTTTGAAGGACTGGCACACCGGCTTTCAGCCTGCAGACACTCACCTGGAATACTGGCGGTGGGTCTGAGGCTCGCAGGATCCATACTGAGAAAGTCTGCATTACCTGGCACCAGAACAAGGACTGGAAGGGAAGCCACCATTGTGGCTTAGTCCGGCCCCCTACAGGACCATCTACAGCCTACACAGCTTGAGTATGCAGACCCCTCCCACAGGGCCAGGAGGAAGCCTTGGCCTGAGGGGATCGGCCCGCCCCACCCTTCCTGCAGATGGCCCAGGACTATTGTTCCTGGATGGCAGCCACGCCCTGAGCCCCTTCAGGGCCAAGCATTCCCAGCAGGCAGCCAGCTCTGTGAGCACTGCATTTCCAAGATAGGGTCACACAGATCACTGCTGCCAACATGAACTTGGGTGGATCTCAGGGATCTGTTCAGTCTCAGACCAAAGCTGGTCTTGCTGTGATCTGGGACTTCTGCAGGAACTCCGAAAAATTACCAAAGTTGCATCAAGACTGAGGCTGTATTGACCTGACTGAAACAGTCTCTCTGAGACCCCGCCCCACCCTACCTAGGTGGCCCATTGACAGTGAAATTCCACACCCCTTCTCCTCCGCCCTCATCTCTCAATCTAAGGGGGCAACAAACTGGCTAGCTCAGGGCAGGCACCTCATAGAAATCAGTGGCAAGCAGACTTCTGCTGCCTGTAAGAGATGGAATAGTGCTTCCTGTGAGTGCAGGGGTCTGTGGGACCGTCCAAGACAGTCTCACATTGTCACAATGTGTTTGTCTCACATTGATCTGTGACTACAGCTGGAACACCCAGGCACAGAAGTTACAGTAAAACCGAGGCTGTATTGGCTGGATGACCCTTGTCTCCCTGAGATCCCGCTTCACCCAAGCAACAAAGTGCTGCAGCCCATTGACAGGCAGCCTCCTGTGCCCTGCTTGGCTCTGGGGTTGTGCATTCTGCTCAGGCAACAGACCTTGGCTAGCACAGTGAGTGCATTTCAGCGAAAACAGTTATGGGCAGACCATTGCTGCCTGTACAAGCTGCAATATCTCTTGAGGGGATTGCAGGGGTCTGTAATGGCCTAACGGCCCTTGACTCCCTGAGCTCCTGCCCCATCCAATACACAAAGTGCCCTCTGCACAGTGATAGGAAGCTGCCGCTGCTCTGGGGTGGCACATTCAGGCCCAAGGTGGGCAGCAGCTGATCTTGCTATGAGTGGAAACTTGTACAAGAGCCACAAAGACAGCACTGGTGTGTAAACTGACACTGCAGCGGCAGGGGGAAATTTACTCCATAAACCCAGGAGACTCCCGGGGTCCCTGCTCCACCTAACACACGTATCACCCAGAGGCTCTTCCAGTTTCAGAGACTTACAGGCAACTGACAGGCAGTGTCAGGCCTAGAGGAGCACTGGTCCCTCTGCTAAACTGCCCCAGGTCAGGGATAATCTACAGCATTGTCTCTTCCACTTACCTATAGATCCAACATAGGCAACAACCATCTGCAGTTCCCACCAGGTAGCCCTAAGCAATCAAAAGCAGAGGAACTTGCTTTGCAGTTCCCACCAGGTAGCCCGAAGCAATCAAAAGCAGAGGAATTCAAACAGACATACACCAAGACATATCATAATTAAAATGCCAAAGGTCAAAGAAAAGAATATTTTTAAATTTATTTTAATTAATTTCTTTTTTATGGTGGCATTGGTTAATAAAATCCAATAAGTTTCAGCTGTACATTTTAACAGTAAGGCATATATATATTTACATTGTGTGTTCACCTCCTATAGAGTTCTTTCTGTCACCACATATTTGACTCTCTTTACCTCATCTACCTCCCTGCTCCTCCCCTCCCATCTACCCTTCAGTAACCACTAGTCTATCGTCCATGTCCATGAGTCTCTGTTTGTCCTGTTCATTTGTGGCTTTTAGGTTTATATCCCACATGTAAGTGATATCATGCTATTTCCAATTGTTTTTTGTCTGGCTTATTTCTCTTAACATGATTATCTCGAGGTCCATCTATGTTGTCACAAATGGCAGTATTTCATCTCTTCTTATGGCTGAGTAATATTCCATTATATATATGTACCACAGCTTCTTTAGCCAATCATCTATCATAGGACACTTTGGTTGCTTCCATGTCCTGGCCACTGTGAATAATGCTGCTATAAACATCGGTGTGAAAATATCTTTTCGGATATAGGTTTTCAAGACTTTGGGGTAAATACCCAGTAGAGGGATTGCTGGATCATATAGTAGATCAATTCTTAGTTTTTTGAGGAACCTCCATACTGTTTTCCATAGTGGCTGTACCAATTTGCAGTCCCACCAGCAGTGTATGAGGGTTTCTTTTTTCTCCACCTGTTCTCCAACATTTGTTATTACTTGTCCTGTTGATTATAGCTATTCTAACAGGTGTGAGATGGTATCTCATTGTGGTTTTGATTTGCATTTCCCTAATAGCTAGCAATGTTGAACATCTTTTCATATATTTATTGGCCATTTGTATGTCCTCTGAGGAGAAGTGTATGTTCAGGTCCTCGGCCCATTTTTGATTGGATCATTTATTTTTTGCTGTTATTGAGTTGTATGAGTTCTTTGTATATTTTGGATATTAGGCCCTTATCAAAGTTGTTGCTTGCAAATATAGTTTCCCATTCAAATGATTGTCTCTTTACCTTAATGATGGTTTCTTTTGCTGAGCAAAAGCTTTTTACTTTGATGTAGTCTCATTCTTTTTTTTTATTATTTTACTTCCCTTGCCTTTGAGGTCAAATTCATAAAATTTTCTTTAAGTCTAAGGTCCTTGAGTTTAGTTCCTATGTTTTTTTCTATGTGTTTTATTATTTCAGGTCTTATATTCAGGTCTTTAATCAATTTTGAGTTAATTTTGGTGTGTAGCAATAGACAACAGTCTAGTTTCATTCTTTTGCAAATGGCTAGAGAATCTTAAAAGCAGCAAGAGAAAGGCAGCTAGTTTCCTAGAAGGGTACACCCATAAGAATGTCTGCTGATTTTTCAATGGAAGTTTTGCATTCCAACATAGGAGCACCTACATACATAAAGCAATTATTGACTGACATAAAAGGAGAGATCAACAGTAATACACTCATAGTAGGAGACTTTAACACCCATTGACACCAATGGGAAGATCTTCCAGGCAAAGATTCAACAAGGAAACAATGGACCTAAAAGACACTCTAGACCACATGGATTTAATAGATATTTTCAGAGCATTTTACCCCAAAGCAGCAAAATATACACTCTTTTCAAGTGTACATGGAACATGTTCCAGGACAGATCACATGTTAGGACACTAAACAAGTATCAATAAATTTAAGAAGAATAAAATCATATCAACTGTCTTCTCTGATCACAATGGTATATAACTAGAAATCAGCTACAAGAGAAAAACTGGAAAACACATGGAGGCTAAATAACATGCTACTAAACAATGAATGGGTTATTAATGAAATGAAGGAGAAAATCAAAAGATACCTAAAGACAAATGAAAACACAACAACTCAAAATCTATGGGACATGCCAAAAGCAGGCCTAAGAGGGAAATTCATAGCAATACAGGCCTACCTCAAGAAACAAGAAAAAGCTCAAATAAACAATCTAACCTTACACTTAAAAGAACTAGAAAAAGAATAGCAAATAAAGTCCAAAGTGAATAAAAGGAAGGAAATAATAATGACCAGGTGGAAATAAATAAAATAGAGTCTAGGAAAAACAATACAAAAGATTATTGAAACCAATAACTTGTTCATTGAAAAAATAAACAAAATTGATGGCCCTTTAGCCAGATTTATCAAGAAAAAAGAGAGAAAATTCATATAAATAAAATCTGAAATGAAAGAGGAGAATTAACCACAGACCCCACAGACATACAAAGGATCTTAAGAAAATATTATGAGCAATTAATTATATGCCAACAAATTGGACAATCTGGAAGAAATGGACACATTCTTAGAAACATACAGTCTCCCAAGACTGAGTCAAGAAGAAAAAGAAAATCTGAATGGACTGATTACCACCAATGAAATCAAATCAGTAATCAAAAACCTCCTTAAAAACAAAAGTCCTGATCCACATGGCTTCATGGGTGAATTTTACTAGTCAAAGACGAATTAACACCTATACTTCTTAAACTATTCCAAAAATTTCAAGAAGAGGGAAAGCTCTCTAACTCTTTATGAGGCCATCATTACCTTGATTCCAAAACCAGACAAAGACATTACAAAAAAAGAAAACTATAAGCCGATATCTCTGATGCAAAAATCCTCAACAAAATATTAGCAAACCGAATTCATCAACACATAAAAACATCACACACCATGATTAAGTTGAATTTATTCCTGGGATGCCAGGTTAGTACAATATCTGTAAATCAAGTAATGTGCTATACCACATTAACAAATCGAAAGATCATATGATCATATCAATAGATGCAGAAAAAGTGTTCAATAAAATCCAGCATCCATTTATGATAAAAACTTTCAGCAAAGTGAGAATAGAAGAAACATACCTCAACATAATAAAGGCCATATATGACAAACCTACAGCTAACATCATACTCAATGGGGGAAAGTCTAAAAACATTTTCTAAAAACAAGATCAAGAACAAGACAAGGATACCCACTTTCACTACTCCTCTTCAACACTGTATTGGAAGTCTTAGCCACAGCGGTAAGACAAGAAAAAAAAAAGGCATCCAAATTGGAAAGGAAGAAGTAAAACTCATTATTTGCCAATTACATGATATTATATAGAGAGAACCCAAAAGACTTCACCAAAAAACTGTTGAGAATTGATTAATGAATTCAGTAAAGTAGCAGGTTACAAAATAAATATCCAGAAGTCAATGGAATTTCTATACACCAATGATGAATTTTCAGAGAAATTAAGAAAATAATCCCATTTACAATTGTGTCAATTGTAAAATACCTGGGAATCAAACTAATCAAGAAGGTAGAAGACCTGTTCTCAGAAAACTATGTCATTGAAAAAAGAAATTGAAGATACAAATAAATGGAAGCACATACCGTGCTCATGTGTAGGAAGAATCTACATCATTAAAATGGCCACACTACCCAAAGCAATCTATAGATTCAATAAAATCTCTATCAAAATACCAATGGCATTTTTTTTTCAGAGAGCTAGAATACATAATCTTAAAATTTATATGGAGCCATAAAAAACCTCAAAAGGCCACAGCAATCTTGAGAAAGAAGAACAAAGTTGTAGGTTTCACTCTACCTGATATCAAACTATACTATAAGGCTACAGTAATCAAAACAGCATGGTACTGGTATAAAAACAGATACATTGATCAACAGAACAGAACAGAGAGCCCATAAATAAATCCACAACTATACGCTCACTTAATATATGACAAAGGAGATAAGAATATACAATGGGGTAAAGACAGTCTCTTCAACAAATGGTGTTGGGAAAACTGGGTAGATATGTGCAAAAAAAGAAAAAAGAAAAAAAGAAAAGAAACTGGACCACTTTCATACACCATATACAAGAATAGACTCAAAATGGACTGAAGATTTAAATGTAAGACTCGAAATCATAAAACTTCTAGAAGAAAACATAGGCAGAAAACTCTCTGATATTACTAAAAGTAATTTTTTTGGGATATATATCCCTGGGCAGTGGAAACAAAAGAAAAAATAAACAAATGGACTACATTGAACTAAAAAGTTTTTGTACAGCAACGGAAGTCATCAACAAAACAAAAAGACAACCAACTGATTGGGAGAAGATATTCAGTAATAATACATCTGATAAGGTATATTATTTATATATAATACATCTGATAAGATATATATTTATATATCCAAAATATATAAAGAACTCACACAACTCAACAACAACAACAACAACAAAATCCAATTAAAAAATGGGTAGAACACCTGAACAGATACTACTCCAAAGAGGAAATACAGATGGCTAATAGACATATGAAAAGATGCTCAAAGTCACTATTCATCAGAAAAATGCAAATCAAAACCACAGTGAGATACCATCTCACACCTCTTAGAATAGTTATAATCAACAAGACAAGTAATAACAAATGTTGACGTTAGGATGTAGAGAAAAGAGAACCCTCACACACTGTTGGTGGGATTGCAAATTGGTACAACCGCTATGAAAAATAATCTGGAGGTTTCTCAAAAAATAAAAAATAGATATACCTTTGGAGCTAGCAGTTACACTTCTGGGTATTTATCCAAAGAAAACCAAAATGACAATTTGTAAATATCTATGCACCCCAATATTCATGGCAGCACAATTTACAATAACCAAGATATGAAAGCAACCTAAATGCCCATCAACAGATGATTGGATAAAGAAGTTATGGTTCATATATACAATGGAATATTACTCAGCCATTTAAAAAAATGAAATCCTACCATTTGCAACAACATGGATGGACCTGGAGGGTACTGTGCTGAGTGGAATAAGTCAGAAAGAGAAAGGTAAATACCATATAATTTCACTTATATGCAGAATCTAAGGAACATAAAGAGCAAACTAATCAAAAAGAGACTCACAAATATAGTAGACAATTTGGTGATGGACAGAGGGGAGGGAGGTTGGGGGGCAGAGAGAATGACGTGAAGAGTTAAAGAAGTACAAATTAATAGTTGATAGATGGTCACAGGAATGGAGAATAGGGAATGCAGTTAACATTAATATATTGGCTAGGTGGAAAACCAGAAGAGAGAAGGAGCAATTAGGGGGATCGTTTTATAAACTATATAAATTAACCAATATACTGTATACTTAAAACTAATTAAAATTTTTAAAAATAGTAAAAAAAATAATGATATTAAAGGCTGGCAAGAATATGGGGAAATAGCAACCCTTATGCACTGCTGGTGAGAATATGAATAGGAATTCCTTGGTATCTGTCTTAGAACACTTACACAGAGCAAATATAGACAAGGTTGTCCACATAGCCTTGTTTAACATAATATAAAACCACAAGCTATACATATATCCCTCAAAATGTTATGGATAAATAAAATATGGTAGACTGATACCATGGACAAGTTTAATAGAAGTGAAGTAGATGTTATGTGCTATCTTGGAAAATCTACAAGACTCATAGTTAAGTGATAAAAGTAAGCTACACAAAAATGCATACAATATAAGACAATTTAAGTTAAAAATACATATAAAGTTGCAAAACAAACTAAATATTTCTAAAAAACCATCCATGTTCATGTAAGCACACAGAAAAAATCCTAAAGGATAGACACTGAATTGATGGGAAAGAAAGAGGTAGTAACTCACCAATCAAAGCTACTTTAGTTTAATAGGTAATATTTGGAATTTTTACAATAACTTTAAATATTTTACTTATTTAATTAAAAATAAATATATAAATTTAAAATTGAGAGAAAATTAAGGCGGGTAAGGACACTAGAGATAATTGATCCAGCTACTTCATTTTACTGAGTTGCTAAGCAATTTGTTTAAACTCTACAGGTATTTAATAGTGGAGCCAGAACTACAGAACACTTGTTCTAATAAGATAGGCTTTGAGTCAAGAAGTTTGGATCTGGGTCCTAACTCTACACACTAGGTATATGACCTTGGGAAGTACACTTCATACTTGAATCACAGTTTCCTCTTCTGTGTATTGGGGGTGTTTATTTGGGACTCATTCAGTTGCAAAGAACTTTAACTGAGACATAAATATGTCATCTTAAAAACAGAAGTGGCACACAATAGAATATACAGATGTAAGATTATAAAGTACATCTGAAAATTATATAATTGTATTAACCAATGTTACCCCAATAAACTTAATTTTAAAAAATTCAAAATTTGTTGCCCTTGCAAGTAAATATTAGCTTTGGTTCCAAAAAAAAAAATAGAGGAGTGAAACAGACCTCAGGCACAAGTGCATTCAGGGTCACAAATAATGTCCTTGAGATGATTTGCATCCTTCTCTAAACATCATTAATAATGTGTTTATTTTCTCCCACTACAGAACCATGCGATTCAGGTATGACAGTAAATCATAGAACCCTGCATCCCTCTTTATACTGGAAAGGGGATAGTTCCCCAAACAAAAAGAGTTGCTATAACAAAAAATGATAGGGAAAAAAATTTGGATAGGTATAAACAAAAAAGACCAACTGCTTTAGCTACCTCATAGTATTGATGGAAGGAGCAAATAAGAAACTTTAAGAGATGGTATTGTGTACACTATATAATGCTTGCAAACATGAAGAGTTATTAAAACATGTGTCTAAACTCCTAACAGCCTGTAATTCCCACTTTTCCATGTTATATCTTTGTTTTAGAACTTTGGAAAATTATCATTACTGATATGCTCACAATGGTCCTCTTTCTCCTTAATGTTTGTCCTATGTTCCCTGCTTTATCAATGTTCCATAATGGCTATGACATTTCTATTAAAATAGTTAGAAAATGTTCAATGCAAATGTTCCTACTTTAAAGCTCTTGAAGTAGAAGAGGGAAGACTATGCAAATAGATATAAGTAAGAACATTGAGAGAAGTCACCAGATTGGAGCTTTATTTCTAAAATAAAGACAGAGAAAAATATTCTTAAAGCTGTACCTTCTCCTGTTTTATCGTTTGATTTTTTTGTTTTGTTTTGTTTTGTTTTGTTTTGTTTTGCTGCCTGTGATTAGAAGCCAAATTCTTTTCTTCCTTTCTTTCTTTTTCTTGTCGTCTTCTTCTTCTTTTTTTTTTTATAAAAGACCCTCCTTTATTACAATGTTAGTTTATGGTACCTGCATGGAGATATTAATTTCAGGAGGAAATAAGTTTCCAGCTTAAAGGACTCAGACCCTTGCCCAATATAACAAATTTATGCAATTATTAAAATGTGCAGAAGCTCTTTTTGGGCAAGGGACATTACTAGAAAACTCATTAATTTAATGACACCAAAAGTGCCTGTCCCAGAAAAAGCCTACCAAATCCATTTCTTGGTTCTATGTTGGTAAAAATGGCCTGATACTCAGCACAAGTTGAGCATGTTTCTACACCAAATGTTGAAGCCTAACTTTTCAGACTTAGTATTGATGGTGGCTACCAGAGAGGCCAAATTCTTTATGAGCCAAATCCCAGTATCACTACAGCCTTCCATTACCTGGAAGTAATATAACAAACAATCATCAACATATGCAAGAAATATAAATGTCTTGAAAATTCTCTAAACCCATGAAGACCTAGGAGTCTTTTCTGCCTCTTTCTATGAGAACACTAAACACTAGTAAACTTTAAATGCATTCATTTGTATTTTCCATTTCCTTCTTATCTGATATTCCTCAGCTTTCTACACTTTGAGGGAATATAAAGAAAGAGAGTCTTAAACTAAGGTCTCTCTATAATCTTGACAATACTTAAAGGTTTCAAACACTATCATTTTCTTCAGGCACATTCTAGCATTTTAAACCATTAGTGTCAGTCACTATTAGAACTGCATGTTGTAAATATGACAACAAAATAAAGACAGCTCAAAAAAGCAACTGGAATGATATAAGATTCAAAGTTAACATGTTAACTTCAATTTTTAGCTTCATTTCCTATTTTCTACTACTTCCTCTCCCATGTTAAAAATAACTCTCTAGTCCTTATTCAGTCAGTCAACAATAGTTATAACAAGAATGAGAAAAATCTGCAGTCTTATACCTTACAAAGCACTTCTAAATCAGTTAGTGAGACAGGGGTTTCTGTACCTATTTTGAGATAAGGAAATTGAGGCTCATAAAAATGAAGTGACTTGTATAAAATCACAGTGATAGTAAATGCAAAGCCAGACCTCAGCTCCTACTAGAGTATTTTTCCTATGACATCACCATGCTATTCAACAAACAGTTGAATGCCCATTGTGCATAAATCATTAAGTAAAATAAATGGCATTGGATATATGAGGAACTGTCATAGATTCCTCAGCACCTAAGTGGCTAGAGTTTAAATAGCAGAACGTTTTGAAAAACTCAGCAGTAAAAGAAACCCTGTTTATCTTACTCACCACAGTATATCCAGTGCCTGACACACAGCAGTTGCTCAATAAATAGTTATAAAATATATAAGTTAATTAATGAGAAATCGTATAAAGATCAAGGTAACAATAAACATAAAATATTATGGTATTAAGTATATAAGTTCTTGGGAGACTGTCATTCTTCCAAATCTTCCTTAAACAGACTATACAGTATAACACTTTAAAAGTTTAGACTTGAGGTCCCACAGAATGCAACTTAAGATATCGTGAGATCTTGGGAAAGTTATTTAATCTTTTGAACATCAATTAATTCCTTCATTTAACAGATATTTATTGAGTTTATTATGTGACACACTGTCAGGAACTAATAATAATAGTAGGCTCAAAGAATTGTTATGATGATGAACACATATAAAGTGATTACCACATAGTAAGAATTTAACATATAGATTTTATTTTTATTACTATATTTTCCAATATTCACTTTCCTGAAACACTCTTACACAAAAAGCTGAGGTGACAGAATAAACAGAATGCTATGTCTCCCAAATTCCAGAGCAAAATAAACAAAAATCCATAATTGAAAACCCAGCATCGATTTGTACTTGGATCTAGCAAACCAGTTCTACCAGTGTAGGATGGGGGTCATTTGACCTGGCAGTAGCCACCATTACTGTAGAAGACAGAGTCATCACAACAGAATGTTGTTAAGTAAAAGGAATCAAACATTTCTGGGAGGAAAACTTTGGCAGGAACTGAGGGATATTTAGCTTAGAGAAGAGAAGCTTGGAGTGTGGAAGTAGAGAAATACTGGGGAGGACAGAACAGATAACATGTGAGCTGTTTCCAAGGGCTATTAAGGGGAAGAGGACCTAAAGTTGTTCATGATTACTTCCAAGGCAGGCATATCTAGATAACAGGTTCATTGAGGAAGAGTTGGATTCATAAAATATGACATGACTGAATTTAAGCAGACATAATTAAGGAAAGAGAGGGCTGGAAGCAAGGTCAGTGTGAATGATAAAGACAATAAAAATATTAGATATTCTTTGAATAGTAGTATTGGTATTTTAGTACAACTGCTAAAAACGAGCATTTAAGAGCTAGCCAGGGTCAGATTTAGATGTCATGTAGACACTAATAGGAACACATGACTGACATAGACAAATTTTAGGAACCAAAGTTGGGTGCTGCTTGAATGAAGAGAAACAAAAACTCATAAAGAAGAATTCAAAATCTATAGTTTGTTTCATCTAAATTTGGGGATGGGGGCTGAGGTGGGGAGGAAGTATGGTAAATCCTTTGAAGCAGCTTGAATAAGAAATAGCTTAATGATGATAATTATGCTTCCTCACATACATAGACACCTCACAGTTTTCTGAATATTCACATATATCTTCTCCTTCAGCCTACAGCAAAATGATTACATTGTAAATATTATTTAACATTAAATGTAATTGCTGTACAAATCTGCTTTTATTAAGCAATCCATAACAATTCAATTATTTTCTTTCACTGCTCCATTAATCCTTCATTTCCCCACCAAGAAAGCAGACAAATAAAAAAGTTTTTTCTATGCATTGACAAATCTTACCTGATCATATTTGTCCTTGGGAATAGGTGCATCATGAAAGCATATGCAGAAAATTAACAACTTTAGAACACTGTAGGGGAAATAAAATCTGAAGGAGAGATGAGATAAAATTGTCTTACACTGAGGAACATGTCATAAACAAGACAAATCAATAATCTCCATTAATCAATGAAAAAGATAAATGTCAGTTTAAAATGAAGCAGAAAATGTTGCTTTCAAATGGCTTTCAAATGTATTTTACTTTATAAAGATGTTCATGATATGGAAAGAAATGTGGGCTATATATGACACCCAATGAGAAGCTAAGAATAATTTACTAAAAAGTATTTTGGTAGAAAGAAAAACCTCAAATTACAGATGCTCTAGGGGTCTCTTTCCCAAAATGATTCTATTGACACATAGAAAATTAACCTTGATGATAGTAAATTTTCATGTGAAATCCAAATAATAAATCTACAATCCTCAAGATCTCAACTTGGAATCTTATGGAGACATCACTATATCAAATGTATATTTGAATTGTGATTGTATGCTTTATAGGCAAAAATCAGATATAATATGAAAACTTCTTTGGTGTTAATAAAATGTCTTGAGATTATGACTTGAAATATACTCAAGTCCATTTTGTGGTTTTATTAATCTCAATACATATTTGTTGAAATCAAAGGAGATACTAGGAAAGTAGTCTTGTGCTGAGTACCAAATACCATATAGAGATGGAGAATTCACATCTCCATCCTTTGAGGAGTGCTAATATAATGTTAAAAAGGTACATATTGAGAACTGGTGTACTATGGTGATTTTTATAACAGAGGCACAACAAATTTATAGCTGTCAAATGCTACATGCCTGTAAAGTCAAGTTATAAACCAATAATTGCAAAGATAAGCTGATGTAGATACTGACAAGAAATACTTTGCTAAGAGATATATAATATAAAATTAGCAAAGAAAAACTATATGCAGAGGTTTAAGTGAAGCATGGATGCCTTTAAATTTTAGCATTAATATCCAACTTACTTTTGGAAATTAAATGACTGATTTTCTTAAAAATTACATCAACCATACAGTTGTTAGTGTTTGAATATTTAAAAAGACAAATGTCACATAATTAATGAAATTTCTGCTACACACATTTCCAAAATATAAAATAGAATCATCTTCGCTTTCAGTCATGGATCATTTGTCTAATGAGGATCTTCATGAAAATTGGGTGTCTCACATTATATGCTCTACTAAGAATACCAAAAGAATATTGGACAGTCCAAAGACAAAATATCTGCAACAAAAACCTAAGACATAGTTATTGTCAATCAGCCAGAAGTAATATCCTGTCATTTAAGCTGTTATACCCATTTCACTTGAGCCATGAGAGATGGATGACCATAGTGCTTATTAGAATTGGTTCTGGAATTAGACAGTACTAGATTGCAATCCATACTCAGACATCTATCAGCTATGTGATCTTTGGAAAAAGGATTTTGGTTTTCAGGCTTCAATTTCCTTATCTTTAATTTGTTTTCTGGGTGTTTTGTAGTTCTCTTGTCCCTTTATTCTTCTCTTGCTGTTTTAGTTTGTGAACTGAATATTTTCCATAGTGGTATGCTTTGATTATCCTCTAATTATCTTTTGTAAACCTCTGCTAGTTTTTGCTTTGGTAACCACGTGGCTTACCTAAAACTTCTTAACTATTTTGCACTAATTGTAATTTAATTTCAATTGCATAAAAAATTTCTACCTTTTACTTTCCTCCTTTAATGTTTTTGATGTTAAAATTTACATCTTTTTATATTGTATATCCATTAAGAAATTATTATAGCTATGTCTATTTTAATACTGTTGTCCTTTAATATTTATACTAAAGTAGCTGACACACCACCATATTACAGTATTAAAGTATTCTGAATATGACTATATACTTATCTTTACCAGAGTGTTGTATATTTTCATATGTTTTTTTTATTGGAGTGACATTGGTTAATAAAATTATATAGGTTTCAAGTGTATAATTCAGTATATCATCCTTTCATTTCAGCTAGAAGAATTCTTTTCAGCAAAGTAAGGCAGGTATCATGCTGAGAAACTTCTTTGGCTTTTTGTTGTTTTTAAGGAAAATCTGTATCTCTTTTCCATTTCTGAAAAACAACTTTTCTGAGTAAAGTATTCTTGGGTGACAGTTTCTTGCTTTAAGCACCTTAATATATCGTTCCACCTCTCCTGGCCTTCAAGATCTCACCTGAGAAATCTACTAATAATCTTATAAAAGTTCCCTAGTATTAGAGATTTTTTTTCCCCTTGCTACTTTTATAATTATCTCTTTGTGGTTATTTTAAACAGTATTATCATTATGTACCTTAAAGATCATTTGGGGTTGAAATTTTTGGGTGACTTAACTTCATGAAATTGGATGTCCAATTCTTTCCTCAGGTTTTGGAAAGTCTCAGGTATTATTTCTGTAAATAAGCTTCCTATCCCTTCTCCCTCTCATTTCTACCTGGGACTCCAATAATGCACAGAATGTTTCTCTTAATCACATCTCCTAAATCCTGTAGGCTTTCATCATTCCTTTCATCCTCTTTTTGCTCCTCTGATTGGATAATTTCAATCAGTCTTTCTTCTAGATCACTGAGACTTCTTAGTGAATATCTGCTTAAAGGTCTCTATTGAATTCTTCAGTTCAGTCATTATATTCTTCAAAATTTCTATTTGGTTCTCTTATTAATATTTTCTATCTCTTATTTGAACTTCCTTTGTTCTTGTATTTTTTCCTGATTTCAAAACATACTACAAAGTTACAGTAATCAAAACAATATGATACTAGTAAAAAAAATATTTCCCTAGATCAATGAAACAGAATTGAGAGTATAGAAGTAAACGCTTATATATACCATCAACTAATATTTAACAAGGGAGCCAAGAATACTCAATGAAGGAAGGATAGTCTTTTCAATAAATGGTTCTGGGAAATCTGGATAACCACATGCAAAAGAATGAAATTTAGCCCTCATCTTATACAACACACAAAAATTAAGTGGGAATAGATTGAAGATTTAAACATAAGAATGAAGACCTTAAAACTCCTAGAAGAAAACAGGGGAAAAGCTCCTTGACATAGTTCTTGGCAACAATTTTTTTTTTGTATATGACACCAAAAGCATAGGTAACAAAATAAAAAATAAAAAGTAAAACTACATCAAACTAAAAAGCACTGCACAGCAAAAGAAAAAATCAACAAAACAGAAAGACAATCTATGAAATGAGAGAAAATATTTTCAAATTATATATTTGATAAATGGTCAATATCCACAATATTTAAAGAACTCATAAAGCTTAACAGCAAAAAAAAAAGAATTAAAAATGAGTAGAGGAATTGAATAGGCATATTTCCAAAGAAGACATACAGATGGCCAACAGGTATATGAAAAAGTGCTTGACATCATTAATCATCAGGGAAATGCAAAGCAAAATCATGATAAAAAATACCACCTCATACCTGCCAGAGTGGTTATCATAAAAAAAAAAGAGAGAGACAAGTGTTCACAGTGATGTGGACTAAACGAACCTTTGGGCTCTGTTGGTGGGAATGTAAATTGGTACAGCCACTATGAAGAACTATATGGTGATTCCTCAAAAAATCAAAAATAGAACTACCATATGATGCAGCAATCCCACTTTTGGGTATACATTCATAGGAAATGAAAAGGGGTCTTGAAGAGAAATCCGCACTCCTGTGTTTATTGCAGCATTACTCACAATAGCCAAGATATGGAAACAACTTAAATGTTTGTCAGTGGATGAATGAAGAAAATGTGATATATATATATATATATATATATATATATATATATATATGATAATACATACATATACATATACATACACACACACACACACACACTGAAATATTATTCATCCATGAGAAAGAAGGAAATATGTTGTTTGCAACATGGATGAATCTTGAAGGCATCATGCTAAGTGAAATAAGTCGGACGGAGAAAGACAAATACTGTATGACCGCATTTATATATGGAATCTAAAAAAGTCAACCTCATAGAAACAAGAGTGGTTACTAAGGTAACCACTGGGGATGGGGAGATGTTTGTCAAAGGGTACAAACTTCCAGTCATAAGATGAATAAGTTCTAAGAATCTACATACAACATGGTGATTATAGTTAATAATACTGCATTATATACTTGAAAGTTGCAAACAGAGTATATTTTAAATGTGTTCTCCACAAAAAATAATATAGTAATTAGGTGACATGATGGAAATGTTAGCAAATGCTATGATGATAATCATTTTGGAATGTATAAATTTATCAAATCAACACATCGTACATCTTAACCTTACACATGATACAATATATATCAAATATGTCTCAATAAAGTTTGGGGGAAAGATTAGCACCTACAAAAGAGGTCATTGAAAGGATTAAATGATATAATAAAGCTTAAGTGCTTAATGTAGTGTCTGATTCACTGCAACACTCAATGAATGGAAGCTGAAACTATATTTATGATTAATAATAAGTGATTTTGTACACTGTACAAGCAAGAGAAGAAGTAAATTCCAGAAAGAAGCAGCTTACCCAAGATGTCTGCTGAAGCTAGCCAAGCTTTCAGTTCCTATACCTTATAGCAACATGGAGCCACTAATTGTTATACACACTTTGAGTTGATTACTCACCTTAATCTAGAGGGAGTCATATAATGGGAGCAACCATTTCTTATACTGGCCATTAATTCATCTATTCGGGTATATATGAAAAAAAGGGAATAGGTCTACCATAATCAGAAACCATATATAATTTATCATTAGTCTCTCTCTTCTCCTGTATGTGTATGTGTGTGTGCACATATACACATCACAGACACATATATTAAATTTCAATAAAATCCAACCTATCGATTATACATTATTATAATATATATGTATATATTTATACTCATTCATTTCTTACAAGTAAAACCTAACAAAGTATCAAATAAAAATAAAAATATTAAATAAACATATGCAATTTAAAATTAAATTTTATTCAGTTTTAGAAACTGTTATTTATAAATAAAAAGCTCAGTGACTTAAAAAAAATAAAGTTAATAGAATTATAGTTTTCTGTACAAAATTTATAACCACAACAATAGCCACACTATATACTAAGCACTGTGCTAAGTGCTCTACATGCATTATCTCATTGAGCCTTCATGACTCTAATTTGTAGATAGACACATTTTGCAGATAAGGAAACTGAAACTTATAGAGGTGAAGAGACTTGAAAAAGATTATATTGGTGTGAAGTAGTGAGGCCAGAACTTAAAGAGACAGCTGTCTAAATTTAATGTCCAAGCTCTTAAATTCTATACCAGTGTCCCTCAAAGAGTAATATCAAGAATGACCATGAATATCAGAATTTATACTGAGGGGTGAGAAGTAGGTGGCAAAGAAACCTGTAGACTTTTTTTTTTAATAAGAAGGACGTCTAGGAGAAATTCCATGTTACCTTAGGTAAGGTGATGAGTTTCTAGATACAAAACCGAAAGTATAATCTATAAAAAAAAAGTTGTATTTTATTAAAATTTAAAACTTCTTTTTTGCAAAAGACACCATCAAGGGTATAAAAAGATGAGCCATAGAATGGGAAAATATATTTACAAAATATCTGCCTAAGAATACATATCTAATAATGAACTTTTATCCAAAATATATACTGAACTCTTAAAATCAACAATAAAAAACAAAACAAGCTAATTAGATAATGGACTAAGTACCACAACAGACACCTCACCAAATACAATGAGCATATAAAAAAATGCTCAACATAATGTTTCATTGGGGAAGTGTAAATTACGAGATATCACTACATACCTACTAGAATGGATAAGACCTAAACATTTATAATACCAATTGCTGGTGAGAATATGAAGCAACAGGAACTCTCTCTCATTCATTATTAATGTGAATGCAAAATGGTACTGTCACTTTGGAAGACAATTTGGATGTCACTTACAAAGCTAAATAAAATTTTTACTATACAATCCAGTAATTGTGCTCCTAGGTACTTAATTGATTCGAAAATCTATGGTCATACAAAAAACTGAATCTGAATGTTTATAGCAGCTGTATTTATATTCACTCCAAACTGAAAACAATCTAGATGCCCCTTCTAGGTGAATAGATTAAAATAAACTGGTATTTTTATGCAGTAAAATACTATTCTGTAATAAAAACAAATGAGCCATAAGCCATGAAAAGGCATGGATATGCTAAAAAGCATATCGCTAAGTAAAAGAAGCCAGTTAGAAAGGCTACATATTGTATGATTCAAATTATATGACATTCTGAAAAAGGCAAAAATATAGGAACAGTAAAAACTCAGTGGTTGCCAGAGGTTTGTGGAGAACAGAAAGGAAAGGTATAATGGCTGAAGCACAGGGGATTTTTTTAAGGTTGTGAAACTATTCTGTATGATACTGTATTTGTGGATATATGACATTATTCATTTGTCAAAACCCACAGAGCTTTACAGCACAGAATGAACATTAATGTATAAAAATAATAAAATAATTGTTTATGAAGTTTGCAGATCTAGGATGAAATGCAGACAGTGACAAAATCGCCTAACTGTATTATAAGGGTATAAAGCAACTTCACTAAAGGGAATGGGGAAAACATGCTGACCTAAGTAACTTTGAAAATGAGTGAATACTGTAATAGTGAATACTACAGGCAAGAGGAACTATATATAAAAGTGCTGTACTCTAGTTGCTAAAATCATTTCTCATGGGGGTACAGGTTAATAATTTTTAAACCATCAAAAATATATAATTGAATTGAACAAAATAAATGGATGGAGGATGTTGAAGCCAGGCTTCTCATTCTTACAATGGGAGATTATAACAAGCAAGGGAGAAAGCTAGAATGATGCTGCATGTAGTAATGGTTAGAGCTGAAGGCATGAGTATGAACTCATTTATCTTAATATATGGAGATTTTATATATATATATATATATATATATATATATATATATATATAGAGAGAGAGAGAGAGAGAGAGAGAGAGAGAGAATGTAGATGACACATAGATATACACATATACATTAGTATACAACATATATTTCCTTGTTCTGTCAGCTGAGAGAACCTAGAAATAGTGACACTCCAGTAGCAATAAGCACATCTAGTACCCAGATCTTGATGTCTAACACCATTATCCAATAAAAGGAACTAGGGCTCTTTGGAGAAATGGATCATTCTAAACCTGGAGCTGGAAATAGACAAGAAGAGCATGGAGTATTGCTAAAAAGAAAGAGAAAAACACAATGATGGGGTATGTCAAAGGGCCACAGGTGACAACTGTAAAACCTCATAATGGCTCAAGATGAAACAGTAACAAAATAATGTAATACTGGATTATAAACCAAAGTATAAAATAAGTAACCCTGAGTAACCCTGAGTCCTGATTAAGTAACCCTAATTAAGTAAAAACAATAGAATAGAATATACAAACCTCCTTTGCAGAAGAATTTCAAACAATTTATGTAGATACTCCATCCTCAAGTAAGTTGAGCATAGCTCCCTAATCTTAAGTATGGGCTGCACATAGTGACTTCTTACCAAAGAAGACAGTATGGAAAGTGGGGAAAGAGAATAACTTTACAATGGAGAAACATACAAACACCACTTCAGCCAGGTGATCAAGACTAATGTAAACAGTGGCAATTCATGTTGATAGTATATATCTTTGGTATGATGTAATGAGAATGGCAATTCATCTCAGTGATTTTCTTCTCCCAAACCCACAATCACAGTTTAATCACGAGAAAAACATCAGACAAACTCTATTAGGTGGGCTTCCTGGGGGAAAAAAAAAGAACAGTATTCAGCAAAACTGTCAAGGTCATAAAAAATATGGAAAGTCTGAGAAACTATCACAATCAGGAAGAGACTTAAGGAGATGTGACAAGTAAATGTAATGTAGTATCCTGGATGAGCTCCTAGCACATAAAAAGGATATTAGGCAACAACATAGGAAATATGAATAAAGTATGGAGTTTAGTTAATAATAATGCATTAATGTTAGCTCATTAATTGTGAAAAATATACCACAATAATGTCAAATGTTAATAATAGAGGAAATGAAACTGTATAGTATATAAGAACTCTGTTGTATGTTCACAGGTTTTATGTAAATCTAAAATGATTCTAAAATTAAACATTAATTTTAAAACATATATATAGTCTAAGCCAGGCAACTCTATCAGAGTTTTCAAAGCAGGAACTGGGAATCTGCATGCTGACAATAACTTTTAGGTGAGTCTTATGAATACTGATGTTTGAGAAGCACTGCTCACAATTTGTACATACCTCCTAAGAAGGATGATGGATGGCTAAGCATCGTTAATGCAAAGTACTACATTTTTGTGGATGAATTATTTGCACTAGTAGAAAAGGGGAAGAACTGGCTGAGATTCCATTCCTGCCAGCAAGGGTCTGGGAGTTTCACATGTCAAGAAGTCAGAAATTTGAACCAAAACTGTGCTACAGGAAAAGAATCCTAGAACTGTGGTGACCGGCGAGCAGAAAGTACACTGCACTCAGTGAGTGACAGAGCAAAGTTGGTCAACCACACTCCATTCTTGTGGACAACATCTTTGGGGCAGGGGAGGGTGGGAATATCACAGCCTAACCCAGAAGTTCCTAATCTGGAATCTACAAATATATTTCAAGAGGATCATCAGTAACTTGAAAATTTCTGCAAATTTAATGTTGATGTCTATACGTTTGTTTTATTTAAGGAGAAAGTCATTATATTTCCTCAGATCTCCAAAGAATTCCATTATTCTCATGATTGGTAAGAACTACTGGTCTATTGTGTGTCCTGAGTAGTGTAATCAAGACAATGTGAAGATCTAAAAATTCTTCTTTGGTCGACAATAGGATACATACTCCTTTCATGAGCCTTTTACCCTTGTGGAAATTCTAGGTGATGTCTGGGACCATCAAATTCACACCAGGTATACCTCTGTCATTACAGATATTTACTAAGCATATAACAGAAATAAGAATTATATCAACCAGGAAAAATTAACTGTCAAAAATTTTCACTAAAATTGCAATATATTCATTAATTATGAAAAAAAGACACATTCATCTTGCATTTCATTGATTTGCTTGGTCCTTATAGACATAATAATCCTCAACTTCCCAGAAAGTTAATGTAAATGATTATGAGGTTCAGGGATTTGTTTTGCACTTTCAGAGCTAGAGAGTGGATACTACAGATGCTGGTGGGACTGTAAATAGGCAAACCCTTTAAAAAGCAATTTGACAGTATGCATCAAGCGCCTGAAAAAAAAATGGCTTTCTCCTCTGGGAATCTGTCCTAAGGGCTGAATATGTTTATCTCAGAATTATTGGCTACTATTTAAAAAACAGAAAAAAGAAAAGAAATAATTTTAATTCACTTAATAAGGAGAGTATTTATAAAAACTGATAAAGACACTTGATGGAAACATACACGGTCATTAAAATATTTATAAAGCATTTACAGGCATTAAATTTTAAAAGGCAGATACAAAATTATATGATACATCATTATAATTATGTAAAAATTACACATAATAAAGTCTGAAAGCATATACACAAAGAATATTTATAAGAATTGTCTTGTGGGTTTCCTGTACTTTTCACAGTGTTCTAGAGTCAGCGTGTTATTATAGCTAAAGTTTAAACCAACTGTGTGTCTGATTAACTCCCTTCCTCCAGGGCCACCACCTCAATAATGGAGAGCCCGAGGCCAAGTGCTTGCCAGGAGATTTCACCAAGGAAATGTTTTAGTGATATTGCTGACTTCATAATACTTTTATTGACAAAACACCACAGAGCTCCTTTTGAAACATGAGAACAATATCGACAACAATATTAGTTTGGTTGTATAGTTGCACTTTACTCTTAATCCTAAATCTCAAATGATTTAGCATTTTGTCAAGCATGCTAACAGATTCTGCTAACAAGTAGACAAGGGGTTCAGCTAGATTCAGACAGTTTCTTACTTACCCAGACAGCAAAAGCAACACCAACACGGCATGAGCTTCATGCATCACTTGACTTACAAGACAACAAGAAGTCAAAGGGGCCAAATGAAAGACAACGTGGCTAAGGAGCCCATCTAGACTGAAGCTAAGTATTCTGATAGTCTGCAGCTGCGCTCTAAGGCAACGGGAGTCAGGTGAATGGCCCATGCCTCATCAGAACCAGACAGGCAGCTGAGAAACTGCCTCCTGGAAGTCTCTCATGAGACAGGGAGTCAGATAAGAAATGCCTGTGAAAACTCTTCACAAGGCTGCCAATCTTTTCTCTTTTTTAATTGAAGCCTAATTGATATAGAACATTATATTACTTTCAGGTGTACAATGTAATGATTTAATATTTATATACACTGAGAAAAGATCACCACGATAATTCTAGTTACCATCTGTCACCATACAAAGGTAAAAATTTTTTCTAAGGCCATCAATTTTGTCATGTTACTGGGAGGATTACAGGATATTCCACCAAGACTTAAGCCAACCTATGTTTGAGCCTTGCCTACGTGGCCTATGTGGAGATATGCATGGTTGTCAGAGTGTCAGCATGGAGCTGCTACCCTACACATTTGTCCTACCGTCTTTTATTCTTAAAAGTGTCCTAGTTTGGACATTAAATTATATGGTCAACCTACATATCTAAAGAGGATAATCTATCTCCTTGCCACAACATACAAAACACTGCACACATAGATATACTTATTTATAGGTGGGGAGTGAGAATAAATGGAGGAAAAGCCCACCTCTAATTTATTTGTTAATGTGGTGTTTTAGAACTTAATAAAAATGATTCTGAGGTTTACATATAATAGTTGGACAAGCTTAGCTAAGTGAAGCAAAAAATGGACATATATTAATATGCATTATCAAGCTACAATAATTAGTTTAATACTGATAAAGGATTAGGTAGATAAATAATTGGAACAGAATGAAGAAATCAAGAAACAGCTATGTTTCTATGTTTACACACAGGAGTACATGATGAAATTGGTACAACAAATGGTGGCAGAATGATGAATTCTTTAATAAATGGTGTTAAAACAATTGGCTAGATATTTGAAAAGAAAGATTAGGATCTATGACCTATACCAAATGTCAAAATAAAGAGCAAGAATATCAAAGGGATGTAAAAAGTAAAATGATAATAGAACTACAAAAGACAGGTTGGGTAAATAATTATTTATCTGATCAGACATTGTCTTAGAAAACATGATACATAGGCAGCACCATAAGGGAGAAAAAACTGATAGGTTCAGCTATGTAATATGAAAAAAACACATCAAAATAATAATACTGCCTACTTCACAGCATTATTATTCCCATATTTCAGATGAGAGAACTGAGACTCAGAAAAGTTAAATTACTACAACTCTAGTAATGTGACACCAATTTAAGGTACAGCAATACGTTCCTCAGTAAATAGCATGTCCTAATTTCCCCATGAGTACAGAGATCATATCTTCTCCAGGAATCTCAAGTATCTAAATCTGTGTTTCCCCTACAACTCTGTAAGTGAGCTTAGTTAATGACTATAGGTGACTGAAATCTTAATTAAAATTCCAAGAAGGTATGATATAGTCAACATGTACCTATAGAGAACCTGCAAAAAAAATGAGAAATATATGTAGTTTGTGTTACTGTCCAAAAAATGAGTTATGACCCAACTCCAAGCAAGATTATTTCAAATCTTGATCTCATGTTGATCATCTCACTAATGTAGATTACTGCTATTAATGCCATTACTAATTAGGAGAAAATTTAGCAGTAAGTCAATTACCCAGGACATTCTGGGAGGAAAATTTGCCTTTGTTAAATTTAAATGTATCATCCATTATTACTCCTTTGCAGAAACAAACAACTGAATCTCAACATAAAAAATGATGGCCTTGAAGAAGTGACTAAGCTGATATAAAGTGTCATTCACAAAATATTTCCTTCTAAACAGCGAAACCTGAGCAACTCAGGAATAAGTATGTAGAATATTATAAAGTTGCCTAACAAGAAAAACAGATTTGCAAGTGCATATTGTTTCTTCCATAAACTACAATGTTGAATTGCTATCTAAAACTTTTAGGAGTCCAGGTTCTTCTCATTGAAATGGCTCTGCCTTCAACACCCTTAGAAATATGAAGGGCACAAGCTAGAAAAGCCTTCAAAGACCAGCTAATATAAACTCTTTATATTGCAGATAGGGAGACTAAGGTTAAGATTTTGAAAACCAATACGAAAAAGATGAACATAGCATTGGCAAAAAGCAATTCTTACCAAAAGAAATAATAATGAAAATAAATATATAAAAAGATCTATAAACTCACTAGTATCCAAGAAATCCAAGTATTAAAAAATAGACAATATTTAACATTTACTGAACATTTTTTATCTGTAGGCACTAATTGCTTATTTAATCCTCATAGTGCCCTATGAAATAGGTACTCTTTTTATCCACATTTATACATGATCCTTTTAAGCCCTGCCTACATGGCCTATGGGAAGACACGCAGGGTGTCAGGGTGGCAGCATGGAGCTGCTCCTTCATACACTTGCCCTGCATCCTTTCACTCTCTGAAGTATTCTGGTTTGAATACTCACCATCCTCCTCTTTCTAAATGCAGGAGTATCCTATGGCTTTAAATATATTCAGGTCTCAACTTAAATGTCACTTTTTAGGGAGAACTTGTCTAAATACCCAACATAAAGTAGGCTATCCTGTTACTGTTTATCAAAGTACCATATCTATTCCTTCAGAGCACTAACCACATTCTGTAATTATTCATTTGTTTAATTATTTGTTATGTGTCCCCTGTTCCTCATTGGATGCTGAGCTCCTTCACAGATAGAAAATATCTCAGTTGTCTATCATGGAACCTATTGCGCATAGTGTGACAAAGAGTAGCAGCTTACAATATTTTTCTCAGATTTCATTGCCTTCACGCTTTTTCCTATATCATAAATAGACTACAGGAATTTGCATTTTTTTAAAAAGGCATCTCAGTGATTCTAATGCAGCTGCTCTGCAAATTGAGAAACACAGGCAAAAGAAATTGAATTTAAAAAGTGAATACTTCTTTATGCATTCAAGATTTATGGAGGGCCTACAATGTGCCAGACGTTATGCTAGGTACTAGCCAAATAATCATTTGATAAGTCCTCATGAAGGCTGGAAAAGGAAACAAACCTCACTGATACAAGAGAAGAAAATACCTTAAATCACAGAAAGCAGATAAGATAATGGGATAAATAGCCCAGAAAGACACAGAAAAATTTAAGACTTTAGTTTTATTGGTAACATAATGTCTAGCCAAAAAGTGAGAAAGAAGCTTTCATATTTATATTTCACAGCAGGTTTCATGGACTTTTCTAAGTAATGGCTATGTTTTGGATGGCTTTATTTGGACACTGGGCAATTACAATACCATGCATACTTCAAAATAAATGCTTTCAAACGCTGCAGGACGCAGAAAAATCATGTTGATAAAAAGAAGCTTGTAAAATATTCTGTTTCAGCGGGTGATATTAAAATGTCTTATTCTTTAGTATGCCCCTTCTTCCCCACTCATTGGAAAGGGTAATTTTCACACACATAATGGTCATTATCCTTTTTTAGGTAAGAGAAACTCAAGAAATCATAAAATTTACACCCAAATTAAAGCCATTAAAACAAGTAGATTTCTTAAATATAAAAACTTGCAGGCATTACAGTCAGAAATAAGCAATTATAGGACTTAACTTTTTTTTAACCCATGGTTCCAAACATAACACCTTCCACTGAATTCCAAATAATTTTGAGTTTTTTTTAATTTCTCATAAATTACTCTTCCACACAGTGCTATTAGGAAAAAATTATAGAACTTTGAACTATTATTAGAATTCAGTCATCCATTGATCCATTCAACAAATACACATGGAATCCCGAATATGTGTCAGGCCCTATCTTAGGAACTAGGCATATAAGAGTGAATAAAACAGAAAAATATCTATGCCCTTGTGGAGTTTCCATTCCAGCATATGTGGTAAGTAGGTGCAGTAAGTAAAGCACACTTATGTCAGATGGTGTTAAGTGCTATAAGGGAAAGAAGGGATGTGAGTAGTGATTGCTGCTAGCGTCATTCAAATTTTTAACAGGATGGTCAGGAAAGATTTAATTGAGAATGTGACATTTGAGCAGAGTCCTGAAAGAGATTAGGGATAAAGACATGCAAATATCTGGGCAATATCCATTCCAGGCAAAATGAAGGCAATATAAATATATTCCGATAGGAGCATGTCTAGCATATTCAAGTGAAAGCAAAGAGGCCAGTGCAAGTGAGTTTAGAGAGTAAAGTGGAGAGTTGGAAAGTAGTTAGGGAGGTAGGCAGGAGCAAGATTATGAAGATGTTATGGTAAGGCTTTCACCCTGGTGGAGATAGGAATCACTGGAGGGTTTTGAGTACAGAAGTGGCATAATCCTTTAGAAATATCACAGTGGCTGCTGCATAGAGAAGACTATAGACAGTCAATTGTGGAAGCTAGGAGCTCAGTTAGAAAGCTATTGCTATAACCCAGGCTACAAATTATATTTTGGACCAGAGTGGTAGTAATGGGAGTGATAAATAGTGAATGCATGGAGGGTCCAAAGACTGATCCCTGGAATAGACCAAAGTTTAGAACTTGGAACATGGAGGAGGAAGTCATCAGAGGACACTGAGAAGGAAAGAACAGTGAGGTCTTAAGAAAATCAAGAGATTACAATATCCTTGAAACCAAGTGAAAATATTGTATCAAGTAGGAGGAAGTGATTAACTGCATTAAATACTATTGATAACTTATATGAAGACTAAGAATGGGCCCTAGGTTTAGCAACACTGAGGTGATTGGTAACTATATCAGTTTGCTTGGGCTTCCCTAACAAAAAAAACACAGGCTGAGTGGCTTAAACAACAGAGATGTATTTGCTCACAGTTATAGAGGCTAGAAGTCCAAGATCAAGCTGCTGGCAGCTTTGGTTTCTTCTGAGGCCTCTCTTCTTGGCTTGCAGACTCTCACTGTGTCCTCATATGCCCTTTTCTCTGTGCACATATGTCCCTGATGTTCCTCTGTGTGTTCTAATCTCCTTTTAAAAGAACACAAATCTTTTTGGATTAGGGTCCAACCCTGTGACCATGTTTAATGTAATGACTTCTATAAAGACCCTACCTCCAAATGAGGTCACATTTTGAGGTACTGGGAGTCAGGACTTCAACATGTGGATATGCGGAGGACACGATTCAGTCTACAACACTAGACTGAATTGGGCATGGAGTAGTAAGATTGAAAGCCTTAAAAGCAGGGGTCTCCAACCCATGGGCCGTGGACTGGTACCAGTCTGTGGCCTGTTAGGAACTGGGCCGCACAGCAGGAGGTGAGCAGCAGGTAAGTGAGTGAAGCTACATTCTGTATTTGCAGCCACTCCCCAGCGCTGGCATCACCACCTCAGCTCCGCCTCAGATCATCAGGCATTAGATTCTCATAGAACCAATAGTCCCTGATGACAAATAGTGTGTGGACCGCTGCCTTAGGGACAAGTTGGAGAAGAATTGAAGATAGCAACTGTAGACTGACTACTCTTTTAAGGGTTCTTGCTGTAAAGGGAAAAGAGAATTGGGGCAGGATCCAGAGAGAGAAATGAAATCAAGAGAGCTATTTTATTTGTTTTATTAGGATGAGCGAAACATTAGCTGGTTAGGTATATGAGAAAAATCCAGAGGGGAAAAAAATCCATGATATAGGAAAGGAAGTAGAGAATTACAGGAGGAATATCCTGAATTTGGTGAGCATTGGTGGGATCAAGTAAAATGGCTTCAGCTGGGAGTATGAACAGTTCATCCATATTAACAGGAAATAAGGCTTAATATATGGGCATAGAAGCTGGTTGGTGTAAGATGTAGTAATAGTAGCTCGAAGAGCATTTCTTCTGATTCTTGCTATTTTTTTCACACAGAAAGCAAGGTGAAGAAAGTGGATGTTTGAGTTTTGAAAAGGGAGAAGGCATGAAATAGTCATTGAGAGTGTTATTGGAATTGCAAATATAGCATAATTGCCAGTCAGCATTAAGAACCCACTTGAGGATAGTGATCTTGAATTTAAAGTGAGACCACTTAGCATGATTATATGAGTTTCTCCAACCACATCTGATTTAAGTAGGCTTGGGATTTTGTCAAATGAGTGTGATTAACAAGACAGAGTCAAGAGAGTTGAAGGTAATAATGGACCATGTACTCTAAGCCCAATGTGGAGGAAAGTGAGGATATGTTTGTGGATATGAGGGAGGTGATAGAGAAAAAGTAGTAGAGTCACTGTATTGGAGGTCTCAGTGGGGTATAATAATTGTTGTTATCAGAAGGGGTAAGGGATTGGCTAAGTGGGATGCTTGACATTGAGGTTATGGAGGGGTTGCAGTTATTGATAATGAAAGATAAGGTATGGCTATGGGAACAAGTGGGAAAGTTGGTGAGGAAGATAAAACTGAAGGTCATGAAACTGAGAGGTCAGGGCATTGGAAGGATCAGATACATGCATACCGAAATCACTAAGAATTCAAAAAAGAAATGGTAATGACAGGAGTGATAGCACACCATGAGGTAAAAACATCTTCAATGACTGAGAAAGAGTAAACTAGAAATCAATAGATGACTGTAATAAGGAGGAGTGCATTAGTAAGGGTTCTCCAGAGAACAGAACCAATAGGATTTAAAGAGATTTATTATAAGGAATTGGCTCACATGATCATGGAGGCTGACAAGTCCCGAAACCTGCCATTAGCAAGGTAGAGACCCAGGAGAGTCAATGATGTAGTTCCCATCAGAGTGGGAAGGAAGGCTTGAGAACCTGGAGAGCTGACAGTGTAACAGAAGGCTCAAGAATCAAGAGAAGCCAGTGTTTCAATTCAAGTCCAAAGGCATGGGGAAAAAAACAATGTCCCAGCTCAAAGTCAGTTAGGCAAGAGGAATTCCATCCTATTTTAGGGAAGTCAGCCTTTTGTTCTATTCAGGCCTTCAACTGATTGGATGAGGCCCATCCACATTAGGGAGAACAATCTGTTCTACTCAGTCTATCAATTTTAATGTTAAACTCATCTAAAAGCACCTTTGCAGACATACCCAGGATAACGTTTAACCAAATATCTGAGCACCCTGTGACCCAATCAAGTTCACATATAAAATCAATCAACACAAGAGGTAACAGAAGACATATATTCTATTTACATAAGAATCCAAGCTGAGACAAGGAAGAAGGGAGAATAGTCTGTCATAAGCAAGGAGGATCAAAAAAAACACCTATCCTACCCCCACAATCAATTGTAACTGGAGTGTGTTAGAGAAACATCTACCATTTAAAAAGGTAGACCAGTTAGAATAAGGAGATGAAGGAAATATTAAGAGAAGTTATTGAAAATAATAGGATTTTACTGCATACCAACTTGGTTACCAGTTTTCAGGAGTTTAAAAATAGGGTTACAACAAAAATAGACAAGGTAAATATGGAGGTGAAGAGATCTGGGATACATGTAGGGCTGGCATACAAAGGATAAAAGGTCACAATGAGACTAGTCCCAATGGCTCCAAAACAAAGTAGTAGTGGTGGCACTCTGATCATTGCTGGCCAGAGACAAAGGTAGTGGTTTTGTCTGAGTGGGCCTGTTTGGTTTTATTATGCTCTTGATGTTTTCCCCCCAATATGGCAATTTCCTTCCTTTTTATTTTTCTATGGATTTTTTTTTCTCATTGGGAAAAAGCCAGCATGTGATGAACTGTTATGTTAGGCTCATGCTTTATTCAATAAACTATCATGCTGCTTAGAATTGAAGTCCTTTGAAGAGAAGATCTACACTGTAAACATTCACTAAAACTACTACCTATAGAATTGTTCAATTTTTCTACTAAAGATTTCATGTAACCTGATACATTGCTTCAGTGTACCCTTTGTCTGTTCAATTTATCATCAGACCTATCCATCTGCTCAAGTCTTTGACAGAGCTCCAGAAATTCTATCTTCTCCAGGAAGCCATAACTGGAGAAAAAGAGCAAAGACCTTGGTCCAACTCGGTTTGACCACAGAAATCCATTACTCATTACAGTAGGCTGAATGGTCCCCACCTCCTCAAATACATGCCTACATTCTAATCCCCGAATGTTACTTTATTTGAAGGAAAAAGATTATTTGCAGAAGTAATTAAGTTAAGGATCTTGAAGAGATAATTCTAGCTTATCCAGGTGATCCCAAAATCCAAATGACAAGCATCCTTATATGAGAAAAACCAAGGGAGATCTGACAAACAGAAGAAGAGGAGGCAGTGCAACCACAGAGGCAGAGATTAAAGAGATAACAGTCACAAGGCACCGGAAGGTGGAAAGGAAAAAACACTTTATCCTCGAGTCTCCAGAGAGATTTCAGATCTGCAGACACCTTAATTTCAGACATCTGGATTCAAAAATTGTGAGAAGAGAAATTTATGCTGTTTTAAGTTACCAAATTTGTAGTAATTTATTACAATAGCCACAGGAAACTAAGACGCTCACCTTTCAAATGTCATCCCTTTCCTATATATACTCACTCTTCTATTAAATGATATATTTATTTGATGCATATTATTCAAATAGAATCATGATGTGTGTGGTACCTTTGGAATCACACAGACCTTAGTTTAAATCCTGGCTTGGGTACTCACTAGTCAGAAAATTTGAGCAAGTATTTATACCTCACTGAGCCTCACTTCCCATTAAATAAAGATAATATTTTGTAAGGTTTTGATAAAGGTTAGAGATAATGATATGTTATACTTAACAGAGAGTTTGGCATAACGTACACCTTCAGAAACGTTATAATTTTCAGTGCTTCCTGCATTCACACTCTAGTGATACCTAACATTAAAATGTCCAAAGGATTGATAACTACATCCACTTAAGTGAGTCAACCCAAAAAGCAGGACACAACCCGCTTTCTTGCAAACTACCTCCATCTACATTTCCCTTTATCAATATTTCTTAACAAAAGCAAGAACCCAGGGGTTTTAAATTCTAACCTTAAGTTTGAAGCAGCCTTGTGAAGGTGATCCTGGGTATCTCCAGCAGTTTTTATCTACCTCAATTTCAGCATCTACAAAGACTTAATATTCCTCATGAGATACACCAAAAAAATCTATAAACAATAAAAGACCATAAACATTTTCATCCTTGATATGAACTGTATCATCACTGGGCCATTAACAGCATCAACACTAAACCTCTGTTCAAATGGTTACTTTTTACAAAAAAGAATCATATATCCCGGAGATTTAAAAGCTACTTCAGCAGCTACCAAAGCATTGTGTCAGCAAAACCAAGGCCATATATTGTATGCCTGCTTTCAGACACATGACTGTAAGAGAATCTCTCCCACAGTGTATAGCTAGACGTTCCCAGTGTCCCAAGAGATCGTACCAAAATGGATTTCAGAATATTGTTGTCTTCTTCAAGTATCTTCAGGTATTTTTAAAGTATTAAACAGAACTCACAATGGCCTACCATTCAGTGATTCTGAAGAGTTTATTTATAGTCTATAGGCATTTTTCAAATTCTATCTAGCAATGTCTTGATATGAGCATATCGAGATATTATTCACTTGAGATGAGCATCATGAAGGAGAGGATTTTTCCAGCATTATGTTAGCTTCAGGACTATATGCCCATGAAACTTTAGCTCTCAGAGGCAGGGCTGTGGTATTGATATTATTAGAGAAAGGGAGGGCAAAGTAAAGCTCAGTAAATAGATATACTCTCTTCTCTCTTCTTTAACTGCTAAAATGCGTTGAGTGTTATGCAACTGATATAAACATTTCACTCGGGTTTTCTGAAACAATACAATTTAAGCATTAAAGGAATATGAGGCAAGGGCAAGATCAAGCCTGTTGTAGATATATATACGTGTTCAGGAGGAGGAGGCTGAGACCTGGGAAGGCTTCATTGAGGAAATAAACATTTGGACCAAACTAGCAACAGCCATAGAACAGAAATATCATGCAAATACTAGATAATGAATAAATATTTCTATCACAATTTCTAGTTGAAAACAGAAATTATACCCCATGATGTTTCTGCTCCCCATGTGCAGTTGATTTATTTATTATGGTGACATTGATTAACAAAATCCATGTGCAGTTTTAAGAGCAGAGATTTTGGAAATAATCAAAAGTATTAGAAAGGCAATACTTAAAAAAGCAAGAACCCTTAAATAAAATATTCTCTCAAGTCTCATTGTCCTATTCATATGTATGAGGGTAGCCACCATCTCAGAGGCAGTTATACCAAGCTCACTGTACAGTGAAATGCTGCATCCAGAATTATTTTTATTGCACCATTAGAAAATTTACACCTAAAGATGTATAGGCTGAGTGTACTTACAGAAACTACTTCAGCTGTTCCATAAGTAACTCATCAGTCAAAGAAAGAGAGACATATAGAAAAAAGAAAATGGCATGGAAATAAGAAAATATACAAAAACAGTAACTTAAAAATAGTCAACTAATACACACATATAGACATGTCTCTTGTGTTGGCCTTTTTAAAAACCCATTATCTTTATTTCTCCAAAAGTGTCCTTTGACCTCAAACTTAAATCAGTGGCATTTCCTAATTTCCCTTGGGTGGCAGCATGAATCCAAGTTTTCTTTGATAATGATTTTTATTTTTTCAAATACACATATCTCCAGCAGAGCACAGAGTTTAAAATTATCATTGACAATAAAGCAATATGGGAAGCAAAAGCTGTGTAGATCATTGCTAAACCTCAGAAAGATTTCTACTGCCAGATGTCCTTGCTTACTACTTTTCTTTGGTAAATAAGGAAATGAAAATGGCTTATAAAGTGCTGAAACACTTTACAAAAAAGAACTCCATGTTGCCTTTCTTATTTTCCTTCTTAGGGCATGCTCATGTCAGTCTCCATTCTTGTTGTATTTATTAAGGTAATGATGCCTGAATTTTATGATTTCCTCCAGACTCCGATTATCTCATGTAATGACCTCTTTCACAATGCTTGTTTAAAATTATTCATTCATTCATTTGTACAAGAAATATTTACTAGTGCCTACTGTGTACTTGATATTGTTCTAGGGACCAGGGATATAGTGGAAAATGAGACAAAAGAGGACCCTGGCCTCACAGAGCTTGCGTTTTAATAGGAGACACTAAAATAATAATTACATAAATGATCATTTAACAAATGTTTCATGGGAGAAGTATAGCACACTGAGAGTTTATAACAGGGTAAACTGGTATCATCTGGGAGGCTGTGGGGGACACTGACCAGGTAGGGCCACTCTGGGAAAATTATATTTAAGGTAAAATCAGAAGAATGTTGGAGTTAGCTCAGTAAAGAGAGGTGGGATAAACCGTCCCAGGTAGAGAAATAGCATGTTGATGGACTTGTGTAAGGAACAATTTTGACAGTCCTAAAGTTAAAGAAAGCCAGCCAAGCTGGAGCTCAGAGTGATGAATAGAAAGGGGAAGATGAATTCAGAGAGAACAGGGAGGGAATGTGAAGGTAGCTTGTACACAGCCATGGCAAAGAGTTTGGATTTGATGATGTACTCCAGGTACTCCTAGAATTAGATTAAATAAAGACATTCACACTAACTAACTTGCTAGAACTCTTTGTACAAATGTATCCGAAGATATACATACATCAAAATGAAAATGACTCATCATTAAAATGGGTATACTTTCACACTGATAAAATATTGAGTTTACTGATTGCAATGTATTGTAGTATATCATTTTACACTTATATTTTCTCCCTCCTAGTTTCTTTAATACAAGATGTCAAGTTTAAGGTATAAGATTATGCACTATGCCTGTTTCTGGAATTTTAATACATTGTAGAAAGTACATGACATCCCATTAAATCTGTTCTTATAGATATTTGGAATTTTTGTTTGCATTGGTTTTTATTTTTAATAAGCCGGTCTTTAAAATGGCTGATGACTTAGAGCCAATCTAATTTTTTCATTAGGCAGATAAGCAAACTGAGGATATACATGAATGAAAGCATGTTCCCCAAATGTTAATAACTCTGTATTCCAAAAGCCTTCAAATTTTATGAATCAATGGTTCAAAGTAATCCTCTTTCATGATTTTCTCTGAAGAATATGTATGTGTATGTTTGTGTGTGCACGTGCGTGTATGTATATGAAAGAGAGAGGGAGGAAGGGAAGGAGGAAATAAGGGAGGGAGAGAGCATGAGAGAGCACAGGGCAGGGAGGGAGAATGAAGATCCAAATGAACATATCTACATTGCTGCTTTCCATCACTGAGGATACTGCTGTAGGGCAAGAAAAATCAATTCAAAACTAAGGATGTTTTTCCCTACTGAATATACATGTAAACTGATTTGTGAGTTAAAATTTTTGGCCAGCTGTTAACATAAAAACATTTCATGAAAGCAGTATGGAATGAACAGAGTCTATGAAAATGGTAAATCTAGGTTTAAGTTCTTCTATTGCTGCTCAACAGTGTGTGGCTCAGGCAAGCCACTTAATCCTTCTGAGCCTCAGTTTTCTTATCCGTAATATGGGTATAATAATCCATAATATGACTCATAAAATTAAAGTGAAGATCAAACCATATAATGTAAACATATTTATTAAAACTTTTACTTAATTGTTATCAAGTTAATTATAATTAATTATTATTAAACTTCTGGTAAATTATTAAACAAAGTACTTTCAAATAGCAAATGTTATTTTTCACTGGAGAATTCTGCGGTACTAACTTTGTAATGACTTTCTTGTCCACATGTAGACTTTAAATTGAAACTGGATATGACTTAATCTCACTGCTACTTAAATTTTTCCAGAGCATGGTAAAAGGAAAACTTTCATTTTGTTAATGAAAGAAGTATAATACTGATATATACATAGACCTGATGCAAACATGAACAGGAAAACTATAGGCCAATCTTATGAATCTCGATGAAAATTTTTGGATTACATTAGCAAGCAGATTCCCATTACACATTAAAAATAAAAAGATATGGGACTTATCAAGACAAATGGGACTTAGTCCAGAAATGCTCGGATGGTTTAATATTAGAAAATTCATTATTTACCATTTTAATAAATCTAAGAACAAAAACCATAATATTTTCTTCACAGGTACTTAAAACAGGCGGTACATCTAACACTGTGAAGCAACACGATGTTGCACACACAGATATATATCTATGTGTTTATATATGTGTAGATAGGGAGCATTGAGGAGCATTGTCACTAAAAAGCAGAACAAAAGTAAGGATTCCCACTACCTCCATTACAATTTCAAGATAAAGGAAAACATTTGAAGGCATAGATTTTTTTAAAGTATTGTATAGAATATAATAATACATTTGAAAAAACAAAGAAAATAAAAAGAAAAATTAAAGTTTTCGGAATGGCATAAAATTAGCACATAAAAACTATAGCATATACACACATACGGAAATCAGTTACAAGCTACCTTAGAATACAGTATTCAATACCTATATAAAGAATATTAAAACATTCCTGAAATGCTTGAAAGTGAATATGAAAACCTGAAAAGGCATTTCTTGGACAGGATAACAACTTCATAACAATATCTCCCCAATTTAATGTCTTAATTCAATGTTATCAAATATAATAAGTTATTTTTATAAAGCTAAGCATGTGAATTCTGAAATTCATATGAAAAAATAAACATGCAAGAACCCTGAGAAAGAAGAGCAATAGAAGGACGACTAGCACTACCAGATATTAAAACATACTCTACAGTTTCTATCACTAGGATTGTATGGTAATGGCAGAAGAATAGGCCTCCTCTCTAATTTAACTGAATTGAAAGTCCACAAAATAGACACAAGGACATATGGAAGTTTAGTACATGATAATCATGTCACTGAGATTATCTGAAAATAAATGGCAAGGGATACATGCATAGCCATTTGGGAAAAAATAAATTGGACACAAGATACACTAAAATAAACACCAAAATGGAAGAGAAATGTAAATGTTAAAAAAAGAGGAAACCACAGAAATAAAACATTCCTTTATAATTTGGATGTGAAAAAAGTTTTCTAACTATAACTCTAAATATAGAAGCAATAAAAGAAAAGACTGATGAATCTATCTCCATAACAGTAAAAAACTTTGGCACTGCAAAAAAAAATCATTTAAAACTGTAAAAGACAAATGAAAAACTGGGGAAAATATGCGACTTATATCATAAACAAAAAGGCTATTTCCAAAGTATATAAAGAACTTTTAAATGACAAGGAGATAAAAAGGAGGAAAACAAGTTGGAAAAAATGGTCAAAAGATATAAACAGATAATTCGGAGAAAAATAAATAAAAATAACCCTCAACATATGAAAAATACTTCGCTCGCAAAAAGAGAAGTGCAAATTAAAACTACACTGAGATACCATTTTTAAAACTATCAGTGAGTCGGAAATTCAAAATAGCCCTTATCCTGGTCATGCTACAAGAAAACAGGCAGTCTCATCCATTTCTGATGGATATGTAAAAATGGCAAAATCACTAAGAGGGAATTTAGAAATATCTGACATGCTACATATGCACTTACTCTTTGATCTAGCAATCCTCTCAGGAAATTATTGTAAAGGTATACCTCAACAAATATAAAGTAAAATATGCATATTGTTATCAATGGTAAAACTTATTTTTGTAATAAGAAAATATTTCCTGTACGTAGGGCCATACATATGAGAATTCTGAATATCTATGGCAAATCTATAGAGTTAATTATGTTGCTGCACAAAGATGAGGAAGGTATGTAGGAATGGGCAGAATTACTTTCAAATATAAAATTAAGTGAAAAAAGCAAGTACAAAGTTTATGTATAAACATCCCAATTCATTCAATTAGGCCAATATTATCCTTATACCAAAAACAAAGACATCACAAGAAAGAAAATACATATCATTATTCCTTTGAATACAAACATTCTCAAAAATACTTGTAAACCAATCTAGCAATGTGAAAACAAGAATTATATTACATGAACAAGTGTAATTTATTTCAGGAAGGCAAAGTTGATTTAATATATAAAAACTATTCAGTGTAGTAGTCCTCATTAACAGAATTAAAAATAGAAACCACATGATCATCTCAATAGATAAAGAAAATGCATTTGACAAAATCTAGCATCCTTTCATGGTAAAAACACTCTACAAACTAGGAGTAGAAGGAAATTTTCTCAACTTGATAGAGGGCATCTAAGAAAACTTCATAGCTAACTTCATACTTAATGGGAAAAAACTGAAACTTTCCTTTAAAAGTCAAGAACAAGGCAAAGATGTCTGCTAATACCACTTGCATTCAGCATTGTGCTAGAGGTTCTAGCCAGAGAAATTAGGCAATTAAAAGAAATAAAAGTCATTCAGATAGGAAAACAAGAAGTAAAACTATCTCTATTTGCAGATTACATAATCTCATATAGAAAAAAAACCCTAAGCAATCCACAAAACAAAGTATTAGAGCTAAGAAACAAGTTTAGCAATGATGCAAGATACAAGATCAAGTATATGTCTATATACTAAAAAAAATCTGAAAATGATATTTTAAAAATTCTATTTGGAATAATAGCAAAAAGAAGAAACTGAGAAATAAACAAAGTCACTGAAAGATATTAAAAATGAACAAAATAAACGAAAAAATATCCCATGTTCATTGGTTGAAAGATTTAATATTGTTATGATGACAACACTCCTCCATATGATCTACAGACTCAATATAATCCTTAAGCTGTTTTTTTTTTAAAGAAATTGACAATCTGAGTCTAAGATTCATATTAAAATGCAAAGGGCCCAGAATAGTAAAAAAAAAAATCTCAGAAGAAGAACAAAGTTGGAGGACTCATTCTCTCCAATTTCAAAACTTATTATAAAACTACTGTAATCAAGACAGTTTGATACTGGTATAAGGATAAACATATAGCTAAATGAAATAGAATTGAGATTCCAAAAATAAAACTACACATCTATAGTCAACTGATTTCAATAAAGGTGCCAAAACAGTTCAATAGGTTTAAAAGGATATTCTTTTCAACAAATGGTGCTGGGACAACTAGATATCCACATGTCAAGAGATGAAGTTAAATACCTCACAAAATATATAAAAATTAACTCAAAATAGATCAAAGACCCAAATCAAAGAGTTAAAACTTAAAACTCTGAGAAGTATGAAAACATAGGTGTTAATTGTTGTGACCCTGCATTAGGAAATGGTTTCTTAAATATGACACCAAAAATACATACACAAAAGAGAAAAGAGACAAACTGGACCTCATCAAAATTAAAGTCTTGTACATCAGATGAAGTTATCAGAAAAGTGAGAAGACAACCCATCAAATGAGAGAAATTTTTATAAATCACATATCTGATTATAATTAGTTCTAGTATCCAGAATAAATAAGGAACTCTTACTACTCAACAATAAAAAGACAGCCCAATTTAAAAATGGGCATTTCTCCAAAAAAAAAAAATACAAATGGCCAATGAGCATAAGAAAAAATTCTCACCATCATTAATCATTAGGAAAACACAAATCATAGTCACAATGATGTGCCATTTCACACAAATTAGGATGACTATAATCGAAAACATGAACAATAACAGGTATTGCTGAAAATGTAGAGAAATTGTAAAACCCATATAATACCATTGGGAATATAAAATGGTACAGTCACTCTGGAAAACAATATTGCAGTTTCTCAAAAAAGTTAAACACAAAATTACATATGACCTAGCAATTCTACTTTTAGACATATACATAAGAAAAATGAAAACAAATGTTGAAACAAAACCTTGTACATGAATTTTCATAGCAGCAGTATTCATAATACCTAAAAACTGGAGACAACACAAATGACGAATGATTGATGAGGGGAAATACAAAAAGTTGTATATCCATACAATCGAATATTATTCAGCCATAAAAAAGAGTGAAATCCTAATACATGCTACAATGTGAGTGAACTTTGAAAAAATTATGCTAAATATAAGAAGTCAATCACAAAACAGCATATACTGTAGGATTCTATTTGTATGAAATATCCATAATAGGCAATCCATAGAAACAGAAATTAGTGGTTTCTAGGTCTGGGGGGAGGAGAGGGAGATGGGACAAAGTGGAGTAACTGCTAATGTGTTAGTTTATTTTCGAGAGGATGAAGCTGTTATGGAATCAGATAATGGTGATGGTTGCACAACTTTGTGAATATCCTAAAATTACTAAATGGTACACATAAAAGGGTCAATTTTATTGTATGTTAATTACAATTCAACAAAAAAAAATTTCACAGTGTAATCTGGACATAAATGTTCAGAAATTTAAATAGTTTCTGAAGGTATGGGGGTCACTGAAGGATTTTAAATAAAAAATGGTAAATAAGATTTAGATTTCAAATAGACAACACTAACAGCAATGAAAACAGATTAGAAGGAAGACAGACTGTAAGAACAAAAGTCATTTTAGAGTCCATTCTGATAAATCTGGCAAGCAATGAGGGTTGGAACTAAGGAAAGAGTACCTAAACAGGAAGGGACAAATTGAAGAGTTATTACAGGAATGTACCTATATCTAACTGCATTGACTGGACTTATCACTACAGTAAATGTTTGAGTATAGATGGTTTTCACTGATAAAACTGAGTTCTATTATCAGTTGTTCAGTAAAATTAGAGTAATATGACAGAATTTATAAAATCAATTATCTTTATTTTATAATGGTACCAAATTTTTTTTCATTTTCACTGTAACTTTTCTAGAATAAGTACTAATCCTATTTGTTTTAAATTGCATTAGTACTGAGCAATATAGTATGAAAGAGCAAAGATTCCTTTCAAACTATTCCTCTCTCTAGAGTAAATGCTGTTAAAAGTTTGGCATTTATCTTTGTTTTTTTCCCCGTTTTGTATGTGTATGTATACACACATATGCATATACATATAGGTTTTAAAATATTTTTAAATGTCATCATACTCTACAGGTATTTGTGAATTATTTTTATGCTAAACAATTCCTATCAGAACTTCCTCTGATAAATACAAACAAAATATTATTTTCCCCTGCATAATAGCTAATCTGAGGATATAACTTAACCTAATTTATCTACCTCCTTTGATGAACATTTAAATTGTTTTTTGTTTTGTTCACTTGTTTCTTTGTGTTTGTTTTTCCTGTTAAAGAAAAAAAGAGAATAGTCCCAGCATCTTTTTCACATCTCAAGCTGCTTCGTGCAAGTACTCCAGCGTTTGTACAAAAGGGGGATAGAATCACAGAAGTTCAGAGTTGAGGGGACAGTGCCAGTTGTTCAGTTTAAGGGCGATTTTGTTGTTAAATGAGAGAAGGACCAGCAGAGTGGCCCACTAATAAAAATACTTCAGATTACAAAAGAGGAAGCAGGAGTCCATGGGAGATAAGCAACTTGAACAAAGCGTTACTTTCAAAGGCAGCATGAAATTGTAAAAAGAGCACTGGACTTGGAATGGGAATTCCTAGCGCAGATTCTGACATTTTCTACCATGAATAAATCCTTGAACATGTCTGAGTCTTAATACCTCAATTTTTTAAATGTAAATAGAAATACCTCTTCACTGAGTTGGTGAGTCACAAAATTAAAATGAATATGAAAGTGATTTTTAAAATGTCAAACGCTGTTCACATGTTAATTAATTCTTAATATCCACACTTGTGAATTTTCCACTGGTATGACTGTGCTTATTTTAATGTGAACGCCTTTTCTCCTGATACTGCAAATCCCCCAAAATCAGTGTCTTTCTACCAGAAAACAAAAGTCTACCATGACAGTCAATATTATATTCCTACTTTACTAAATAATATCTATTGAAAAAAAAAGAATGGCGTCAACATTTATTGACTATCAGATAAAGTACTAGGTAGTTTTTTTATTATTATAGTAGTCCTGAGATATAACTATTCTCATGATATAAGTAAGGAAGTTTATGATCAGAGAGGTCAAGTAAGCTGTCTGGACTTGGCAGAGTAAATCCATGGCAAAGCCACAAAAGGAATCAAAGTCTTTCTGGTCATCAACACATTGAACCAAACTTTGTGCAAAGAACGATCTTCTCAACTCACAGCAAACTGATCTTTCCATATTCGCTTGTTTATCTCTTCCAAGATCCATCTTCTGATATTAATTTCACCCTCCTTACTCTTTTCCCAATTAATTACAGATTTCTTTCTTTTTTCCACATACATATTAATCAGATCTACGACATATACAGCTCCTCTTCTCCATAGATGACTAAAACCTCTCTATTTTACTTCTTGCTAAACAGGGGGAAAAGAAGTTGTTCTAAAATTGATAGTAAAATTGACCTTATTTTTGAAATACATATGATGATGGGGAAAGATCTGTAGTGAGAAAGTATTCTAAGTCATTAATATTTTGTTATTCACCTTTTGAATTCTCCCCACTCCTGAGCTGATTTTTATCTAATCTCTCTCAAAAGTTGGCTTAACACTTCCCAAGAACATTTCAGGCAATTTAGACGTTAGAACGACTGAGCAGCAGGGTTGAAAACACAAAGTACAGATGAAATAATGAGGGTGTTATTTAAATGACCCGTAAATGTTAAAACACAAAAGGGGGTGGAGGTGGAGATCAGATCTGTCTCATCTCTGGAAAACAGGAAGTACACAATATACAAGACATTAACATTTAGTTATTTCTGCCAGAAAAATGCTGTTGGGCCCATACTGAAAGAGATGAAGAAAGCTGACTTATAGCTGCCCTTACTGAGGAAGAGTAGCATTACTAGGAATTAGACAAGATACTGAACGGTTCCTAGAAAAAAACTCATAGGAATGAATGGTGAAAAAATGGTCAATAACATGACATAGAAAAATATTGCCAGGAAACATATGTGACTTACATCACCATCATACCATATCATAACATCACATCACCATCAACTTAAAAATATATATAAAGAAATTACAGCTACACAGCCAAAGAACAAATCAGAAATATGTAATTCAGGAATATGCAGGAGTCAACAGAAGCTAAAATACGAGCTGGCAGCACTCAGCAAAGAAGCAGAAGAAAACAAAACTATCACTGAAATAAAGCCAAATTGGAAGTAGCACAAAGAATGACAGATACTCCTGAAACCATTGTAAAGGACAGTGAACAGGATTGATAAAAGTGAGGAGAAATGAAGAGAACATTTTAAAGTCAGAGAAAATTTAAAATGTAGCAGGCAAGTAAAGAACAATCAACATAAATATCAGTATATACATACTACATATTTAAAGAAATAATTAAGAAAGCTTTGCATAAATGAATCAGGCTCTGAATTTACATATTAAAGGGTAATACCAGGTCTCATAAAAAAATGACAAAGAATAAATAACAGATATATCCTACTCAAATATAAAACAACTCCTCTGGAACTCGGTAAAATACCACATCAATTATGAGTGAAAAATAATAAGATGGTCTCAGACTTCTACAAAATAACATTTGACACCAAAAAATGGTGAAGCAATGAAAGAAAAGATGACCAATGAACTCTACCCATAAGAAAAGTGTCATTTGCCTTAAAAAACTCAGAGCATATATATAGTTCCTGGGAGTTTTTATTATTTAAGAAACAACCAAAAAGAAAAATAAAACCACTAGCTAACAAGAAGAGATTGAATAGGACAAGATAGTAATTATTTAATTCATTTTTTTTTCTGATTTAGTAAGACTAAAACACCTGAAGATTATGGTCACAGGAAAATATAAAATATTGCAAACACTGACAACATAGAAACAATGTAACTTACAAAGTCACCATGGAAAAGTTGAGTTCCTCATCTTCCATGGCTAAGAGTCAAAATGAATTATTCGTATCTGAAAAATAATAGAGGTATATATACCATTCAAAGGTATAAATACTAAAAGGATGCACACAATAAATTGGGTAGCACAAAAATTGGAGGAGATGATGGAAAAATGGAAATATATTAAACATTTTCACAACAGTCATGATAAGATCATGAATAACAAGGCAGATGACAGAATATATATACTTACAAAATTTATTACAGATCCCTAATAAATAACGAGCTTCTAAAAAAAAAACTGAAAAAGAAACATCAATGACCCAGGAGAAAACTGGGCAAAGATATGACAAAAAATAAAATAAATATAGGAAATAGTAAATTCCATAGGACAAATGACCTGGTTTCCTCCACAAATAAATTGCAAGGGAAAAAGGGTGGAAGGAAATAGTTATCAATTAAAAGAAGGTTAAGAGGTATATAAAACCACGTGTTGACATTTTTTGAAATGTAATTCAACCAAATAATTAAAAATGCATTTTAAAGACACTAGGCTATTTGAATATAGATCATTAAATATTAAGGAACTCATTAATTTCAGTACATGTGATGATATCACAGATTGTTTTAAAAGCCTTATCTGATAGAGAAACATACTGAAGTTTTGAAGAGTGAATTTATACAATATCTGGGACTTATTTAAAATATTCCATAAAAATTACAAGAAAAAAAAGGATAAATGAAACAAAATGTTGGTATGTTTTGATTCCAGAAATAGGTCTATGGAGGCTCACTGTACTATATTCTCTACTTGTGTATATGTTAAAATTTTAACTGTGTACATTCAAATGAGCAGTCATAAAAGTCCTATACAGAAGTGCAATTCTCTGTGTCTAGAAAGCAGATAAATTAAAAAACACAATTACTTCTGTTACCATTGAAATATAATTCCCTTTGTTTTTTATTACTGGTATTAATTGTTTTAAAACTAAACATTTAAAATGAGGCATATAAACAGTCATGTAGCAGTTTATTTGTTTTTTTGTGTGTGTTTAATTTTGAGCTGACTGGTTGACTGAACTGACTGGTAAGTTCAGTTAAACTAACTGTATAGGGACTTTGATTAAAATATAAGAACTATATTATTGCAGTTTTACTGATGAAATCATTTGTCATTTAGGGAGAGAGGAGGAGGAGCTATACTAATCTTATAGATACGATGATAAGGAAAATTAATTCCTTATTGATTACAGCTTAGATACCAGACCCTCAGGGGAAAGGGGGAGAGGCACAAACTTTGCTGTCTGGCTATTCCAAAACCCCCTTTGCAGCACCTCACCACTCAAACAGGGGAGGGCTTCTGCTCCACTAACAAATCGTGCGATGCTATTCATAATTACTACTTCAAGCAAGCAATTACCCATCCCAAGCTAATTGCATTGTTTAAAAATAAGTCTCTGGACAATAGAACATTTGAAGATAAAGGAACAAATCTTAACATAGGCATTTCAGACAGGAAGATAAAAAGTGCAAGGGTGGTGATAAGATTTTCATTAAGGGAAGTAGGTGGTTACAAGCACTTTTTAGAACTAAGTGAACATAAGACTATAGGGAGTAACATACTTGAACTGCTCTGTGATGCAAACTACCACTTTTAACACCAGTTTAGCAAAATTCATATATCAAAGCAAATAATAAATATGCCTCATATTTATCCCATCCTAATCACCTATTGAGGAAAACATTCTCAGCATCTTGTATCAATAAACTTTTATTAGCTTTGTTTTAATTGCTTTAAGAACCTATAATTTTTTAAGTTTCATTTGTTAAAAAATAAGCATCCCACTAATTTCAATAAGATGTCTTCCTCTAGTCTGCCTACTTTCTTATTGTGGTTTTCACTACGTTGTAATAGCAGAAAATAACCAGACACAATGTGCATAATGTACTTCTTGCTTTATAAACCGTCCTGAAAAACACAGCAACACTAAATTAGTGGCAGTGCTTACCTATTAAAATGATTAGAGAAATCCAAAGATACATCGGTAGATTTGACATGATTAAATGATTATGATTACAAGAATTCAGGAGTCTGAACTTCATTGTTCTATTTCATCATTTCCACTCACTCTTAATAGTTTCCATCTAAGTGGTGCTTTTATCTTTAGTCATGGTTATTTACTTCATCATTCTCTTTTGTTCTGTCTTATAGCACTATCATGAATTCCTTCCTAGGTGGTAGAGCTTTTGCCAGTATCTGTGCTTTTATTGTATATCTTCCCCAAAGCAGCCAGATTCTCACACTATCCTCTGCAGCTCACAGGATAACCTGCTCTTCCATCTCACACACACACACTCCAAGCAAACTCCTTGGCTTAGCTCTCATGGATGCTACTCAGATGCTGCCTTGGCATGGTATCCTCTCTGACCAGAGATGACTTCCCCATAGAGCACATGCTCACTTGGTTTGATGATAGGGAGTATATTTCATCTACTTCCACCCTGAAAGGTCACTCCCACTCTGGATTCTCTTTCTGGGCCTGACCTGTAGCTAGACATCTTAGTTCTGGCCTAAGGCATGGTAAAAGTAACAACCTAGATTCACTATGAAGAATAAAAACACCTTTCATTTACCACCATATCTCTAACTCCTCTCAGTGTATGTGTACTGATCATTTTGAATGACTAATTTATGGTCTCACTGGGTCCTTTACCTAGCTTTCTGCTATTGTTCACTTTCGCACATCAACCTCCAGTTTCAGCCTCAAATTCCTTTGCGAAGTTATATCTGCCCTCCCCCAGCCCTACCTTCCAGCAATAACTTTCCTAGACCTGAGAAATAATTCCTGTCCCAGGCTTTGCCTGTTCCCCAAGTAAACTGGCTCTCTTTGACTTCATGTCAGATTCTAAAGAATGAGATCTCGCCATGCTCTCATTTCCACTCTCCCTGAGTTTGCTCTGCTCCTCTTCATAGCAACTAAAGCCAAGATCATAGCGAGACCTGCTTCCCAAGAGAGACTTTGGTTCTCAGGCCTGGTAGTAACAGCCCATGTGTACAGGGAGAATCCTAAATACCTCATGAGTATGACCTCATCGAATCCACACCTATGAGGTAACTAGTATCTCATTTAATCCACAGAGTGGTTTACGAATACAAATAAAAAAATACCCAGCCTAAAAGGGTCTTCTTAAACAATAAGAAAATTTATTATCAAAATTCATTATTAGTCCTAAGTTATAGCTGGCTGCAGGCATGGTACAATGACATTTGGGCAAATATAGATGAGAATGAGAACTGAACTCCTCAAATCCTAATGAAACTTCCTGGATGGCAGGGGCAGCCCACTCGAATCCCCCAAACAAGCTTCTCTGATTTAACATTTCAATAACTTAACCTGAGATAAGGACCTCACAAAGGTATGGAGATTCTTCTCAGCACCCAGGGCACTTCCTCAAAGCTTCTGAGCTCCCCCACCCCAGGCCCACTGATCTCAGAATAGCTCAGCCATAGAAGGTCTGGTTCAGGAGTTAGACAGGCACCTTGCCAATTTCCATATACAGGAATCTGGGGCACAGGTATAGGTGAGGATTCCAAGGAAGTCTGTCTGCCCAAGGAGGGTGAAGCATTGAGATCAGGCTGTTTGTTATAGTGCACTGACTCAGGATCCAGGATTTAATGTTAGCTCAAGCACCTGAAAGGGGAATTAACATAGTGTGTTCTATTATCAATTAAAGCCTGAATTCAATAGCATCCCACAAGCAATAATGATGAAGGGGCAAAATTTCCCTGGCAGCATTGAGAAAGGAATCAAAAGACTCAGGAAGATAGGAACATTTTATGTGTCCTGATTTATGCCTGTTGTCTCAATCTAATCATAAATAGCGCCCCTTTTCACTATCAAAAGTGGCCCAGTGTGGGACAGTGTGCTACTTGCTCATCCACCCTTTACCCATGTCACCCTGGAGGCCCCAGAGGACACTTCTTTCTCCTGAGCTTTAAGAAATGCCTTGGTAAGAGGAGAACCAGAATCCTCATGAAGCCCTGTGGTAGCTGTCCTCTGTAGTCTAGAGATCACAATGGGGAACACTGGGATTGAACTATGTTTCCTGATCTCAAGAGGAATAATGGGAGTCAGAGTGAGAGTGGTAAAGGCCAGTAATAGCCCTTAACCATTAAAAAGACACTCCTTTTTTTCCGTAGTGCTTGATATTTATTGAAAAGAACGCCAAATGCTTTTTCCAGGTAGTAGTGAGAAGCTGGGCTAAGTGCCTGTTGTTTGTTTTTGTTTTTAGTGTTTTTGTCCAAATGTGCACATCTGTGGGACTGCTGCAATTTTTAAAGAAAAATGACAGCTGTGCAAAACTGGTGCATAGGAGAAAAGAAATGTCTACGAGTTAGCTGCCAAGTACAGTAGGCCTCTGCAGCAAGCACAGGAGAGCTCTGCAAATAGATAAGGAACTAAGTAGGTTGAAATAGTGGCCCCTTCAGGGCTAGGCGAACTGTCCAAATCAATGTCCAAGGAGGTGGAGCCAACTCAGGCATTTTCTAGGTTGGTCCTTAGCTCCAAAGGCGGCGGTATGTCGCTGAAGTGTGGTGGACGGTGGTGTAGTGGCAGCTGAAGTCTCTGGGCAGATGTAGGCCTGGCAGTTGGCAGGGCTGTGCATAGTCTGACCAGTTTGTAACAGGGACCTGCCCTATAACCGGGGCTCAGGATACAGTCCAAATTAGCAGGAGTGCATCCTGGGGCTTGCCAGAGTGGGAGACAGCGCGCTTCAGAGCGAACCCCCAGCCCCAGCAGCAGGTAACTAAGTGGAGCACAATTCCTGGAACAAAGACAAGCACTCTGGGGATGATAGAGAGAACCAGAGGGCAGGGGTAGGGAAGAAGATCCGAGGGACAGAGGGTATACGACTGCTCAGGGCTGGGCTGGGGGGAGGTGGCGGCGTGTGGGGCCCTCCCCCTTGGAGGCCCAAGGGTCTCCGGGCCTAGTAATCATCTTCATTATCGTTGTCTTCGTCGTCGTCCCAGCCAAAACACTGTTTCATCTCATCGAGAAAGGCCCGGTAATCACTCAGGATGGGGCTATCCATCTCGATGTAGGGCACCACCCACTCCTCGGCTTCCCCGGTGAGCAGGCTGATCAGGAAGGCCACCTTCATGGCGTCGTTGCAGAACCGGTTCTCGTTGACAAGCATGTAAGACGCCGTCTGCACGATAAACTCGGGGAGGCGGGAGCTCTCGCCGTTAAACTTTTCGGGGAAGGGCACCGGACAGCTCGGCGGACGTACCTGGCGCAGCAGGGTGGCCCTCTCGCACACCAGCAGCCGCAGCTGTTCCATGAGCTGGCTGTTCTCGAGGGTCAGGGCGCGGTGTCGCATCAGGAGCGCGTGCAGCAGCAGCACCAGCTCGTCCACCATGGCGAATGGCTTGGAAGGGCAGGACTGGGCTCGGCTCCGTTCAGCTCGCCTAAGGTGCGCACCGAGGCCTCGCAGGAAGTGCGTGTGTCGAGGAGGCGAGGGTGGCTAGGGGCTGCGCAAGACCCGCCCACAAAGTCACTCGCGCGGCCGGCGCGCCGGCGCGGCCCCGGGCGGCGAGGGGGAGGGAGCGTGCCCGCAGAAGATACTGGCGCAGCGTGGGGGCGTGGTCAGAGTGTGGTGGGTCGCGCGACGTGACTGGGGGCGTGGCCAGGGAAGGGGCAGGCAGGGTCTTGAGGCTGAGAGCTGGTAGTTCTCTAGCCCACGGCAGGGAACTGTGGCCAATCCCTGGATGTGAAACCGGTATTAGCCAGGACTCAGCCAGCGCTGATACCATCTCTCAGAGAGGACCAACCTGCTCAAGTTTAAAGGATTAAGCACTCTTCAACCCAGCCGACTCACACAATTCAATGTTTTTCAATGGGCCTCTGGCCACCAGATTTCATTTGAGTGATGTTTGTTAACACATTTTCTTGTTTATTTAAATCTCATTCACCCAGGGAGAGCTATTAGCACTGCTGGCTGCAATGTGGAAATTACATTCTTTAAGGAATGAACCTCAGGGGTCCTGTCTGTCGGACAAAACTGTTAACCAAGCCTGTTTCCCTTTACTTGCTTAATAGGCAAATCAATAATAGAAATTATTAGATATATAATTTAGATAATAAGTTTATATCTTCTTTTCCTTGTCTAGAGACTGAAGTGGCACTTTAGTAGGAAACCCAAAATCTCAATCCTGACTGAGGCAGAAAGAGAAAGAGCTCCATGAAATCCCTGTAGGCAGGGACTGCAGCCATTCTCAGCAGGAAGCAGATATGGAAGAAGAGACCTCTGTCCCTCAACATTCATACTAATAATAAGGTGGTTCATGACTCTTAGAGTTAGGCAGGAAAATTAGGGGGTTTCGGGTCTGCCTGCAAAGACACTGAGGTCATCCTATCATAGAAGGAATGTGCCCTAATCCACCCACAATTAAGCAAGCCAAAAGGCATTTTTTAACTCAAAGAAAGCATTTGGCAGGGAAATATGTACCAGTTTAAGCCAGTCACTCACACCTGTTCAATGAAGGCCCCCCAACGACCTTCAACTCAACTGAACCTCATTATACCATCATTATAATATGATGCATATGCCCAGAAGTTCATTAATATCATTATAACAGACTGAATTTTAGGAACAAACATGCACAGAAAGCAAATGATGAATCACTGAGTCCTGTCAATCTTAGCTGTCAATCAAGGAAGCCCACCCCTCTAAGAAAAGTAACCACCCACAGTAAATAGGGATAAAAACCCTAAAGGCTTTGTCACTAGGCCTTTTGAGCCACACTTCTCTTGCTCAGGCCTGCTTCCACGTCTGTAAGTGTACTTTCCCTTCTAATAAAACTTCTTTTCTAAACTGTATTTTGGTGTCTTGCTCAATTCTTTGTTCGAGACATCAAGAACCTGGACAATGCACCAGGAAAGGATCCCCACTCTCTAGTAACAATACTAGCAACTGTCATATCATATATGTAGGTTAATTTGTCTCCCTTCACTTCAGAACATAAGTCTCTGTGCACAGAGACTTTGCTTTATTAGCTGCTCTATTCCTAATGCCTGGAAAAGTGCTTGGCCCAGAGTGAAAGCTCCATAAATGTTTGGCAGATGAAAGACTCTCCGGGTATAGATGTTGAGATAAAATTTAGAAGAGGTGGCTGCACAAAGTGTCCAAGAATACTCTTCAAATTGTCCCGTATGTTATATCCCTGATCATGAATCAGTCTCCATTGTGAAATGATGACTGACAGAATAAAAACAATGGTTAAATAATTTTTTGAACCCTCTTCAGTCATTCATGGAAATGAGAGGTTGAGAGAGAGGTCCAAATAGGGAAAGGAGGAGGGATCACACTGCTGATTAGGTAGGCAGGAAAAAGAGCAAGTAGGAGGGAATATAAACCCTTAGACTCTCCTGTGATATCAGTCCTCCACTAGATGTGAAGCCTCTTGAGGCCAAGCAGGAACCCTCTCTCACTCCTTTTCAACATCTGAAAATGTTTACTAGGTGCTCCATAAATGTTTAGTGGATGGAATAAAAAAAAAACAGGAAATGTCAGAGATAGGTTTCTGGTCATGTTGACCATTCACAGCTCAGACCATTCACTGGCTGGGGAAGTGATGAGTGTCCAGCTCCACTCTCTATGTCCAGACCCTACTACAGGAAGAGATACCCAGGGTTCTATTCTTAGGAACACACATCTTATGGCTGACACCAGATCTAGCAATTGACATGGGCTGTCTCCTTGACCTTGGAAAAGGACCATGCACAAAGATGGGCACTATATGGGCCTGAGACCCAGAAATAAAAGATTTGCTTTAAACCGGGAGAACAATACTTTGGTGATGCAGTACCATAGCTGCAGCTTCTCTGACTCTGATGCACGGGCCTTTCCAGTGAACAGTTATTATCCATTGGACTTCTGTGAATCAGGTCAGTCTGGTGGGGACCCAGAGATGATGAGGCCAATCCTGCCCTAGTCCTCTTCCTATAAACCCATGACAGAGGAATCCACAGGAAGCATCCACTGGTATCACCTCTGAGGGGTCTCTGAGTTCCTAGGAAACAAAAAATGTCCTTGCTAGACTGTGCACAGAGTAACTTTAGGAGGTGCTCGGAGGAGAGACAGGCAATTTCTCAGTGACCCTCATGGAAGCAGTTGGGAAGATGAGTATTATGAATAGACAAAATGTATAGAAATATGATATTCATGTTCACCAACTTCCCAGTGTCCATGATGCTCTCCCACCAGTGCTAAGGCCTATGAGCCCTTTCTTCTTCATTCTCCTTGCTTAGGGCTACATGTTTCCTTACTTCCCTTTCTCCTCTCAGGTGACCCTTGAATGTTTCTTTACACCTGTTTAAAGAAGCTGTGGGCAGAGGCATGGTAGACCATGTGAATTATCTAAAGCTCGAAAACTTTATCAGGACAATTCTGGCTCAGAACAACCCAAGGGTGGTTCGGATCCCACTATTTGACAGGGGTGTGATCTCTGGTGCTTATCACTTCCACTACTTTCCATGCTCAAGCCTACCCTAGAAGCTAAACTGTACATTTACCTTGAAACAAATATGAAATCAGCCCTCAATTCATCAGCCTCCTATGCAGTGTGCATGTATGAGGTGAACCAACTTGGCACTTGAATATGCAGGCAGGAGCAGAAGGTAGCTTTGGAGGGGAAATTTGTGAGAGGGTCAAATGGATGCCACTAAGATCTAGGCTTGTGTCCATAGACCTTCCTCCCCCTCCTTTTTCTTACTAGGTGAAGCTGGAGCTACTTTTTATAGTAACCACATTTAGAGGACTATGGAGACCTCTGCTCTAGAGAGAGAGAGAAGAGAAGACATAGCTTTCTCCCTCTTATCTTTACCCTCTCTAGCTTACCAAAATGTCTTGAAATATTTTTACATGTTTACTTAGGTACTAAGTTAATGTATTTGTATGGTTAAAAAATTAAATATTACTGCTGTGTTAAAATAAAAAGAAAACTTTCCTAAAACCTCTCTTTTGCTCTACAAAATGTTTTTAAATATCTCACTAAATGAAATTGTTGGAAATACAAAATTCCTTTTCTCTCCCTCCCCACCCTGTCTGTCTGTCTATCTGTCTATCTGTCTGTCTATCTATCTATCTATCTATCTATCTATCCATCCATCTATCATTCTATTGTTTGAGGAATCCTAGTACACATAGTTCTGCTAAAAAAATATATGTCAAACCTTACATGTGTGTTCACTTCCATAGTTAGACTTTTTTATGTCAACATTTATTTGACCCACTTTACCCTCCCTTATCCCCCCACCCCCTAACTCTAGTAACCACTAATCTATAGTCCATGTCTATGAGTCTCTCTGTTTGTTTGACCTGTTCATTTGTTGCTTTTAGATTTATATCCCACATATAAGTGATATCATGTGATTTTCAACTTATTCTGTCTGGCTTATTTCGCTTAGCATGATTATCTCCAGGGCAATCCATGTTGCAAATGGCAGTATTTTCATCTCTTTATATGGCTGAGTAATATTCAGTTGTATATATGCACCACAACTTCTTTAGCCAATCATCTATCATAGGGCACTTCGGTTGCTTCCTTGTCCTGGACACTGTGAATAATGATGCTATGAACATCGGTGTGCAAATATCTTTTTGATATGAATTTTCAAGTCTTTGGGGTAAATACCCAGTAGAGGGATTGCTGGATCATATGGAATATCAATTCCTAGTTTTTTGAGGAACCTCCATACTGTTTTCCATAGTGGCTGTACCAATTTGCAGTCCCATCAGAAATGTATGAGGGTTCCTTTTTCTCTGCATCCTCTCTAACATTTGTTATTACTTGTCCTGTTGATTATAGCTATTCTAACAGGTGTGAGATGGTATCTAATTGTTGTTTTAATTTGCATTTCCCTAATAGCTAAGGATGTTGAACATCTTTTCATATATTTGTTGGCCATTTGTATGTCCTCTAGAGAGAAGTGTCTGTTCAGGTCCTCTGCCCATTTTTGATTGGATCACTTGGTTTTTTGTTGTTATTGAGTTGTATGAGTTTTTTGTACATTTTGGATATTAGGCCCTTATCAGAGGCATTGCTAGAAAATATATTTCCCATTTGGATGGTTGTCTCTTTAACTTTTTGACGATTTCTTTTGCTGAGTAGAAGCTTTTTAGTTTGATATGGGCCCATTAATTTATTTTAGCTTTTATTTCCCTTGTTTTTGAGGTCAAATTCATAAAATCCTTTTTAAGTCCAAGGTCCTTGAGTTTAGTTCTTATGTTTTCTTCTATGCATTGTATTGTTTCAGGTCTTATATTCAGGTCCTTAATCCATTTTGAGTTAATTTTGGTGAGTGGTAAAAGACAACAGTTTAATTTCATTGTTTTGCAGGTGGCTTTCCAGTTTTCCCAGCACCATTTATTGCAGAGGCTTTCCTTTCTCCACTGTATGTTTTTGGCTATTTTGTTGAAAATTATTTGCCCATATAAATATGGGTTTACTTCTGGACTCTTGATTCTGTCCCACTGATTCTGTCCCACTGGTGTGTCTATTTTTCTGCCAATACCATGCTGTTTTGATTACTTTCTCCTTTTAGTATAATTTGAGGTTGGGCAGAATGATGCCTCTAGCCTTGTTCTTTTTTCTCAGGATAGCTTTGGCTTTTGTGCTTCCATACAAATCTGATGATTTTTTTTTGTTCTACTTCTTTTAAAAATGCGGATGGGATTTTGATGGAGATTGCATTAAATCTGTATGTATAATGCTTTAGGTAATAAGGTCCTTTGAACTGTTGATCCTTCCAACCCAAGAACATGAAATATCTTTTCATTTTTTTATATCTTCTTTGATTTCTTTTAATGGGTTCTTATAGTTTTCATTATATAGTTCCTTCACATGTTTTGTTAGATTTATTCATAGGTATGTTATTCTTTTTGTTGCAATTGCAAAAGGAATTATTTTTTCCACTTCTTTTTCTGATGCTTCATTATTAGAGCATAGGAACACTATGGATTTTTGAATGTTGAATTTGTATACAGAAATTATTTGCTTATTGTTCCTAGCAGTGTTCTTGTGGAGTCTTTAGGGTTTTATATATAGAGAATCAAGTCATTTGCAAATAGTGACAGTTTGACTTCTTTGTTTCCTATTTGGATGTGTTTTATATCTTTCTCTTGCCTGATTGTGAAAAGAAATTTTCTGCTCAATGGCTAATCTTGTAATCAGCTCTTTGTTCTGCTTCTGTGGAGGTGCTTGCTGCATAGGCCGAAGGGCAGAGTAATCTCGAGATCAAATGAAAACTCGTCCTCCCCTTTAGTTGTTTTGTCTGGATAAGAGACATATTATCTAAATTCCTGTTCGAAAATCTCATGCTCTGTAACTGCCCCTAGCCCATAGCAACTCCCGCAGTAACCATCTTAGGACAAATCAACCTATCAATCCATGACAATTGCAACAGCACAGATATAAAAGCAAAATTTCCCCTGAACTCGGGGCCCAGATCTTCAGATTGCTAGCTCTTCTGGGACCCCTGGCATAATAAACCCCAGTTCTTCAATTCTCTGAGTAGTGTTTGATTTCTTGCTGGTCTGATTTTGCAACATTTCTGCAACATTTCTGGAGGCCACAGTGTGATTCCAATCATGACAGCCCTTTGAGCCACTGGGCTGGTGGGTTTGCCTCACTGGGGAAGAGGGTCTCTGAGACTAACAAGGAGGTGCACCACCTGATAGTATTCTGGATTCTCTTTTGGACTGGTGCCCCAACTCCCCGGATGGCCAAACCCTCGACCAGACTCATAGGAAGGACAGAACAACTCACCAGAAATGGCCACAGGATAAGGCAAGGCCCCAGGGCTCAGCCTCCTAGTCAGGTCTCGACTCCAGATGAAAGAGAAACTTGATCACCTCCTAGTGCTCAGTTAAAAGGCACAGGTCATGGTCTTCCTAGCAGAGGAAGACATCAGGATCTTCCCAAAGTGAGGGAAGACAAAGGTCAGGGCTTTCCAAAAAGGGGGAGGCAATGCTTTAACCTGGTGTGTGAATGAGTGAGCGAATGAGTGGCCTGGGCAGCTTGACTTGGTCAGGTATGAATGTGTAGCTTCACAGCTGGGCACCCTTAAGGTCCACTGAAGGCTATGGGGTTTGAATGGGCTCATCTGTGGCTCCACGGTATATGGCATACAGTCCAGGGTGGTATTGGACTAGTGCCCAATCGTAAGTCACAAAGTTGAGTCTGCTACGGCCAGGTGTCACCTAAGCTCCTTTAAGATGAAGCCAGATGAGCACCTGAGTGGTCTCCTCTCTGGAGGAGGTACCCACCCTTGTTTGTCTTTGTGTCACTGACACAGGGTAGGATACACAGGGAGGTGGGACAATTAATCACTGATGTGTCTTAAGAATTGTCTATTTCCAAACAGCCTTTTTGACATAGGGGCCCTCTATCGAATTATTTTCTTGAAATTTTAAGGTCTATTTTCTGCCTTCATTAGGAAGCTCCCTAAGGCAAATATGGGGAAAGGGTCCTCTAAGCCAACTGTTATATGTTAAAAAAATATTTTTAAAAATCTTCTCAGGGGATTACAGGGTCAAGCTGATCCCAGGAAAATTTCACATATCCTTTGTGAGCTTGAGTGGCCCGACCAACTCAAGAAAGAACAAGGAAGAGCCAGCAAAAGGCAACCAATTTATTTTAGCCACCTGCTATACAATCATTGAAAAGGACTACATTCTAATAGCCGCATCCTTGCAGTGGCCCTCAAGAGGCAGATGAAGCCTTTGTAAGGCACCCCCAGGGCCATGCCCCTGGAACAGAGGTAGTACCTTTAGCTGATCCTGATTAGAAGTATAATACCCAAAGAGGGAATGGCTAGATGTGCCAAATTTCTAAAGGCCCTCATGGGGGGAATGAAAGAAAAAGGATTACAAAAGCCGTGAACTATGAGAAGCTTAGAACCATTACTCAAGAAAAAGATGGGAACCCAGCTAGTTTTTTAGCTGGCTGGAAGAATCCTTTAGGAGGTATACTAATGTAGACCCCACTTTCCCTGAGGGATTAGCTTTGTTAGGCCAGCATTTTATTAGCCAGTCAGCCCCTGATATCAGACACAAGCTCCAAAAGCTGCAAATGAGGCCACAGACTAACCAAAATCAATTACTATATATGGCATTCATGGTCTGTAACACTTGAGATCTTGAAGAGGAAGAAAGAGAACAGAATAAAGAAAAATGACAAGCCAGGATTATGGCTGTTACGTTTGGCCAGGACCTTGGTACCTGACAAGCATCCCTTAAGAGACTAGGGAATGAGGAGACATTGAGTTCTTGCTTCAAATGCAAGAAAGTAGGACTTTGGGTAAAGGACTGTACTGAAAGCCTTCAAGCCCCTGCAGCATGTGCAAAGAAACTGGTTCTAATCTCTGGCATTGGAGAGTAGACTGTCCATGTTCCCAGAGAGGAGGGCGGCCAGCCAACACCCTAGTAGCCCAGGATCGGGAACTGTGTGACTGAAGGGACCGAGGGCCATCCTTGCTGCCCCATCCAGTAATGTGGTCATCACTACCGAGAAACCCCAGGTAACTCTGGGTGTAATGGGTAATCAAATTCAATTTCTTTTAAATACAGTGGCAACCTATTCTCTTCTCTCTTCATTTGCAGGAAAACCCTCCTCACAAACTACGATTATCATAGAAGTAGAAGGGGAAGGCAAGGTCAACCATTTTACTCCACCACTGACCTGCAAATTTGAAAATCAAATCTTCCAGCAGAGGTTTTTAATAGTTCCAAGCTGTCCCACTCCCTTATTATGACCCCCCCCCCAGACTTTTAATGCTTCAAGAATCAGCTAATATACCAGAAAACATTGACCAACAAGTTAATCCAGTGGCTTGGTACAATGGCAAGCCCGGGCAAGCCAGGACTACTGCGCAAGTAAAAGTTCAGCTTCTATGCTCCTTCATCAAGACCCAGATTTATCAGCTGGTCCACAGATAGGAGTGTCTTCGCAGAAATCTCTGCAATCAGGAATTTTCTTCCACTTCACCCTTGGACTCTGAGAGGGAAACAAATTCTCTCAAGACCCTATCTATTTCGTCGCTCCCTGAGGAAACTAGATATGCACATCCAATGAGGTTACAAATACCGATGATGGGGAAATATGAGTATGTGCATGACTTCTGATCTATATTTGTCTGTGTTATATGTAATATGGTAATTCAGTTGAGAATTTTAATTATGATGGAAAGGCAAATATGTTTTTGGTAACAGAAGGTATAAAGTATGCAGATTTATTTTGAAGGGAATTGAAGGAAAGGTGTTTGTCTTAAAGTTGGTTATTTCTGAGTGAGTGAGAAGAGGCAAGCTGAAGGAATGAGGAAAGTGGTAGAAGGTTTGTGAAGAGAAATCCTGAGAGGAAATTTTATGTGACAAAGCTAGAATTAGGACAGGCCAGAGAAGCTATCTCTGAAAACAGGGCCGCTATAAGACTACCTATTACTCAGACATAACCATAGATGTAAATAATTTAAAGGAGTATGTTGTTTTAACCTCTCTGACAACTCACACTTAATTGAATAAAAGTGAAACAAATTCATGAAGTTGTATCCAATACTGAACAGAGGACAGGAATTTTTGGTCTTGATCTCTCCCCCTCACTTCCTAGTTGCCCAATCTCCTTGGGCTAAGGGAAGCATTTCTTATTTTCATTTTGTTTATCTTTGTAGGAGTTATCTCTTGTTGCTGCATCCGATGAACTCCTGCCTGTAGGACTGTTGCCAGTTGGATACCTAGGTCAAAACTGAAACCGAAGGGAATAATTTTCTAATAGCAGTAAAATGATCAATTTCATGTTAAGCTGGACTCAAATGAGACCACTCAAAAGAGGGGGGAAATGATATGGGACATCACCTGTAAAAGAGTTAATCTTTTAGCAGGAAATGATATGGGACATCTCTTGCAGAATTCTTAATTTTTTTTTTTAGTAAATTTAGTTAAGTTTTCTTCCCTCCTTTCTTTGGGAAAAAGGCCCACTCCCCCAAATCCAGATAATGACCCTGAAACTGGTAACTCAGGTCCTCCAGTTTTGATAAGGATCATCGGACCATCATGAGGGAATGGCCCTAGGCCAGGCAGGATCCTTAGAGTCTGAGAGGGGAGGAGACTTTAGGCCAAAAGTTTTTAATCTTTAAGCACATCTTCTTTTCCTTGTTTAGGGACTGAGGCTATACTTCAGCAGGAAACCCAAGACCCTGCCTTCATTAAGGCAGAAAGGAAAGAACTCCATGAAACCCCAATAAGCAGGGACTGCGACCATTCTCAGCAGGAAGCAGATATGGAAGAAGAGACCTCCTGTCACTCAGCATCCATACTAATAATAAAGGGGTTCATGGTTCTTGGAAAAGTGTTAGGCAGGAAAATTAGTTAAGGGGTTTCTAGGTCTGCCTGCAAAGACACTGAGGTCATCCTATCCTAGAAGAGGTCTGCCCTAATCTGCCAACAATTAAATGAGTCATGGGGGTCCTGGTCCAGAATATGGAGTTGGGGATCCTGGTTTCTCCCACTTGCAGGTCCTCTCCTCATGCTCTTCATAGCTCTCTTATTTGGTCCCTGTATCCTAAATTGTTTGGTCAAGTTTGTCTCCTCATGCCTAAAATCCATGAAGTTACAGGTGGTTGTGACATCCAGACCACCCTTATACCAGACCCTGGGCCAGGAAGATCAGAAAGTTCATGCCCTATAAGAATTTAAAGGGAATCAAAGAGGGGATTGAAGAGGAATTTCCACTCAAATGACTAACCTTGTAATTAGCTCTTTGTTCTGCTTCTGTGGACATGCTTACTGCATAGGCCGAAGGGCAGAGTGATCTTGAGATCAACTGAAAACTCACCCTCCTCTTTAATTGTTCTGTCTCGATAACAGACATATTACCTAAATTCCTGTTCAAAAATCTCATGCTCTGTAACTGTCCATAGCCTGTAGCCACTCCTATGTGTGCGTATAACCCATAGCAACTCCCGTGGTCTGTAACCGTCTCAGGACAAATCAACCTATCAATCCATGCCAACTGTAACAGTGCAGATATAAAAGCAAAATTGCTCCTGAGCTCAGAGCCCCGATCTTCAAATTGCTAGCTCTTCTGGGACCCCCCCCCCCGTTATAATAAACCTGAGTTCTCCAATTCTCTGAGTGGTGCTTAGTTTCTCGCGGGTCTGTATTCACAATATTTCCGCAACAATTGCACTCGTTAGGACCTCTAATGTTATACTGAATAACAGTGGCGATAGTGGACAGCTTTGCCTTATTCCTGATCTTAGAGGGAAAGTTTTTAGTTTTTCACCATTCAGTGTAACGTTGGCTGAGGGCTTATCATATATAGCCTTTCTTATATTAAGGTATTTTTCTTCTATACCAATTTTGTTAAGTGTTTTGAACATAAATGGATGCTGTATCTTGTCAAAGGCTTTTTCTGCATCTATTGATATGATCACATGATTCTTATTTTTTAATTTGTTTATGTGCTGTATCACATTAATTGATTTGCATATGTTGAACCATCCCTTTGCCCCTGGGATGAAGCCCACATAATCGTGGTGTATAATTCTTTTAATATGTCGCTATATTCAGTTCACTAATATCTTATTTAGGATTTTTGCATCTGTGTTCATAAGAGATATTGGTCTGTAGTTTTCTTTTTGTGTGTTATCTTTACCAGGTTTTGGTATCAGAGTAATATTGGCCTTGTAAAATGAGTTGGGAAGTCTTGCGTCCTCTTCAATATTTTGGAAGAGTCTGAACAGAATAGGTATTAAATCTTCTTTGAATGTTTGGTAGAATTCACTGGTGAAGCCATCTGGTCCTGGACTTTTACTTTTTGGTAGGTTTTTGATGATTGTTTCAATTTCCATACTGCTGATCTGTCTATTTAGATTTTCCAGATCTTCTTGATTCAGTCTAAGAAGATTGTATTTTTCTAAGTACTGGTCCATTTCTTCAAGGTTATTAAATTTGGTGTTATATACTTTTTAACGGTATTCTTCTTGTATGCTTATTTGCATTTCTATAGTGTCTGTTGGAATTTCTCCTCTTACATCCCTGTTTTTTTTTTTTATTTGTCTCCTTTCTCTTTTTTCATTAGTGAGTCTAGCCAGGGGTTTGTCAATTTTATTATCCTTCTCAAAGAACCAGCACTTTGTTGCATTTATTTTTTCATTTTTTAATTTTTCACTTTCATTTATTTCTGCTCTAATTTTGATTACTCTTTTCCTTCTGTTGACTTTAGACTGCATTTGTTCTTCCTTTTCTAGTTTTTATATGATGAAGCATTAGGTTGTTTATTTGGGCTCATTCTTGTTTTTGGAGATAGGCCTGTAATGATATGACCTTTCCTCTTATAACTGTTTTTGCCATGTCCCAAAAGTTTTGATATGTTGTCCTATTGTTATTATTCATTTATATGTATCTGTTGATCTCTCTTTTTATTTCTTCCCTGACCCAGCTATTTTTCAGTAGCATGTTTTTTTTAATTTTCATGTATTTATGGTTCTTTCTGATTTCTTTTTTGCAGTTAATCTCTGGTTTCAAGGCATTATGATCAGAGAATATTGTTGGTATGATTTCAACCCTCTTATATTTGTTGAGGCTATCTCTGTGTCCCTGTATATGGTCGATATTGAGAATGTTCCATGAACACTAGAGAATATATAATCAGTTGTTTTGAGATGGAAGGCTCTGTAAATGTCAATTATGTCCCGTTGGTCTACTGTGTCATTTAAGGATGTTATTTCCTTATTGGTTTTCTGTTTGGATGATCTGTCCATATCCGATAGTGGAGTATTCAGGTCCCCTGCTACAATAGTGTTTTGTTTTTCCCTTTAGTTCTGTTAGTAATTACTTTATATATTGTGGGCCTGCCTGATTGAGAGCATAGATATTAATAAGTGTTATGTCTTCTTAGTGCATGATTCCCTTTATCATTTTGAAGTGTTCTTCAGTATCTTTCTTTGCCTTTTTTATTTTGAAGTCTATTTCATCTGATATTAGTACCACTACTCCCACTTTTTCTCTGAATGCCATTTACTTGAAATATCATTTTCCATCCTTTCACTTTGAGGCTGTATTTGTCTTTGGAGCTGAGATGTGTCTCCTGGAGGCAGCATATGGTTGAGTTTTGTTTTTTGATCCATTCTGCAACTCTGTGCCTTTTTATTGGTGAGTTCAGTCCATTTACATTTAGGATAATTATTGAAATATGAGGTATTCTAATAGCCATTTTATTTTGCTTTCTGTTAGATCGGTGTTTCCATTGCTTCCTTGTCCTTGTGTTTCTGTTTTCTTTATTTTTGTTGGCTTTTGTGGGTTTTCTCTTGGATTCTTCTTGTTTTATGTTATATGCTTCAGTTATGAATCTTCTGTGTGTGGTTAACATTATGAATATGTAAAGGCTAGTTACATATATACAGTCAACCATTTTCTTCTATGCATGCCTTATCCCCATTCACCTTTGCAAATCTGGATCTTTGACTCCTCACTTTTTCAGTCATTGATGTCTCAATTTGTCCTTATGTATGCTGAATGTTCATTATTATCTGGCTATAGCAATTCTCTTCTTATTGTTTAAGCTGATAATGTCCTATTCTTAGTAAGAATTGCACTCCTCTGCTTCTATTTGCCTGATAGTCACCTTGCTCCTAATTATGTTTTTTTTTGTCATTTTGTTTTAGATGAGCTGACGCCTTTCAGTATTTCCTGTAGTGCAGGCCTTGTAGTGGAGAATTCTCTCATTTTTTTTATGTCTGGAAAGGTCTTAATTTCTCCTCCATATCTAGCGAGAGTTAAGCTGGATACATTATTCTAGGCTGGTAGTTTCTTTCGCTTAATAGTTTAAATATTTGATTCCATTTTTCTGACTTGTAAGGTCTATGCTGAGAAGTCTGAGGATAATCTAATGAGTTTTCCTTTATACGTTTCTGTTTTCTTCTCCTTGGCTGCCCTGAGAATTCTTCTTTGTCGTTGATTTTTGATAATTTTAATACAATGTATCTTGGTGAAGGCCTTTTTCCATTGAGATAATTGGGTGTTCTGTTGATTTCTTGAATTCCAAGCTCCAGCTCATTCACTAGATTTGGAAAATTCTAGTTAACTTGTCTGAAAATGCTTTCTAGTCCCTGCTCCTTTTCTTCACCATCGATAATGCCCATTATTCTTATGTTTCCTCTCATGATGGTCTCAGCTAGTTCTTGAATTTCTTTTTCATTACTTTTCATTCTTTGACTTCTTTCTTCTTCCTTCTGATTTACTTCTAGATTTCTTTCTTTGATATCACTGCTACTTTTCTCCATTTGGTCGACTCTATTTCCCAGCTTGCTATTTCATTTTTCAACTCTTGTGGTGTGTTTATTTCCAGATCTATTCTGTTCTTTTTGAGGGTTTCAATCTCCTTGTTCTGCTCACCTAGGTGTTTTTTTCAATTCTTGAAATTTTTGATATGCTCATTTTGGAACTTACTGATATATTTCAGAAGTATCACCCTCAATTCTATGTCATTTAAGTTGCATATCTCTATGTCTATAAGCTTAATTTCTGGAGATTTTTCTCTTTTGTCTGGGTGCTTTGTCACCTTGGTTGTTCATGGTGTTTAATGGACTACTTCTCCACCTGGACATTAATGGATGTGTATTTTGCTTTTTTTTTTCTAGAAAGAAGATTTATTATATAATAGTCCATCTTTAGCCTGTTGCAAAGAAGGCACTTTTCTTTTGGTTTCCATTAGGTGGAGTCTAAGCCTCTTGGATACCTGCTTTATATAAAGCCTTAATAATGCCTTTATTTTTTTTTTATGGATGTTTAATCATGCTCACTACTCTCAGTCTCAGTTCCTGTCAGTGTTAGCAACAGTTTCTTTAGCATCTGCTCAGATTCCCCTGGTGCTCCTTGGTGTTTGGTCTCAAAGGGTATGGGGGAGGGCCCTCTGAGTTGGGGATTGGTGGCTGTGGCTCAGCCTCGGTTTTGCAACCACAGCTGGTAAAATCAAGCTGTTGTTTCTCTATGGTACTGTCCTACTTCTCTGCTTTCTGCTCTGATGACTGAACCCTGCTCTCAGCCACGTGGAACTCACAGCTCTTCCAGGAAGGGCTGTTCAGGGAACTCACTGCATCTTCTCCCCTCCCCATTCTCTGACAGGGTGCTCCAGCGGTTGTGAGAGGAAGCTTCTTTATTTCTCCCTGTCCACTGCCTGACACCCAGGAAAGAACTGTTTCTTAATGACTGCATAATCCTCCACCTGAATTTCTCAGGTACACTTCTGTCTCAAAACAAAAGAGACCCATCTTGATTCAGTTTCTCAGATGAAGTAGGAGAAAGACTCACAGTCCCAAAGATATAGAACTGGAAAATCAGATTTCTATAACTGAATGATGATTTTCAAGAACTTGTGTCTTACTATTATTTTGTATTCATGAATATGTTTTTATATTGCTGTAATATAGAATTTGTTGTCTGTTCTGTGTCATACTAGATTGTTGTTTTCATTTTTCTCTTTCCTAGTTATTTTAATATAATTAGTCACCTTGTACATACAAAAGCTTATATATTTGGTTTGTTTCTGGTATTTTCATACATTTTTAAAAGTATCTGGCAACATGTTAAATCATGTTGATAGAGATATTAAGAGTGGAGCCTGTCATAAATTGTGTTTATTTGCTTGATTTTAAATGTAAACTAGATTTCTCTTTCAAACTGGCTAGTTACTTTGATCTATATTAGTTTTCAGGTGGCAGAATGGGTGTGGTGAATTGAATTCTTTGCCACTTAGCCTATCAAGAGTAGAAACAATTTTCCCTATCCCTTTAATCTGGACTGCCTCTGTGACTTGATTTGAGAAATAAAATGGGATGAAAGCAACTTATATCTTATAAAGCAAGGCCTTACAGACCTGAAGAGACTGCCTTGCCACTTGGAATGTTCCCTATTCAGGGCTAGCCACTATAAAAGAAGTCTAACTTTCCTGATATCATCATGTTGTGAGGAAGTTCAAGCTTGCTACATGAGTAAAGAGAGGAGCAGCAAGGCAGCAAACAAACATAAGAATGAAGATTCCCCTTGGACTTTGCAGGCCACCAGAACCATCACCTGAATGCAGCTGAGTGAATGACTCCAGCTGACTACACAGGGAACCAAAAGCACATCCAGCTCTAAGCCCTACATATATTCCAAATCAACAGAATTATGAGCAAATAAAACAGCAGTTGCTTCAAGCCAAAAAATTTGGGATACTTTGTTTCATGACAGTTGAGAACTGAAAAATAGAGAAACTCAGGATATGCTACAGATAAAAGCGTAGTCCCATATCACAAAAACTGATATAATGTTATGAAGCTATAGTCCTCTTCTGTTTCTTAATCTCTGTATTTGTCTATTAGGTATCCATTAAATTAAAAGCCAACATTGTTTACATCTCCCCTGTGACCCATAGTCCTTAGTCCAAAACCATGTTCTTTATCTAACTTTTACATATCAATCAATATTTTCCCTACCCTAAATCAACTCAGGGCCAGGTACCAGGCAACTAAGGATAGTCCTTACACCCAAGAGCCCCTTGGAATTATTTAAACTAGCTAATCCTAAACTGTTCACCCAGCCTGGCTTAACCTTTCCTGTGGAAACTACAGTAAAGGCTCTGACATATGTCTTCCCATCACTCATTTCTGCCTCCTGAATAAAAGCTGATACTTTCCCCTGTGGCCCTGCATGGCATGTTATGCTCCTTCCTATCAGGAAATATAATAAAAATCTTTCAGAGGCATTGGCTGCTCTATGTTGTCATTTGATCACCTCCATAAATTAAAATCCTGTGGGTACAATTGAGATAAGTCCAAAGTAATCCCGTTCTGTAAAGAACTCTAAGCTGAATGCATCTGCACATGCACATTTGTGTCATTGTATGAGTGGTTGTATCCAAGTGGATATATACATATCACTGCCCTCTACCACCAAAATGCTACTTGTAGTGTAAACTGGCAGTGTCATAGAATGACAAAGGTAGAATCAAAACTGACTATGTTTTCTTCAAAGAATATACATGCCTATGTAAAAGCAGTGAAGCACATTTTAAGGAGGCATTAGGGAAAGAAAGAAATTCTTGAAATTTGAGTTCAAATCCTCATATTCTTGCTTAGAAACTATGTGGCTTGAGCAAATCACTTAATTCTTTTGAGTTTTGATCTTTTCAATAAATGTATATAATAACAGGATCTAAATCATAACACTGTAGTGAACATCAAATGATAAATATAAAAGTATTTGGCAAACTAGAAAGTGCTATACACAGATTGCATATTATTTTTTACTGAATAATCATGATTTACTAGTCTTGTGGTGATTGTATTACTAGCCTTTTAAATTTAATGTGTAGTTAGTTCATCTCCCTTATTTTATCTTACTATCTATAAATTTAACTATGAAGTTTAAATTTAAAAAAATGTTTACTCTCAAATAAGAAATAGTTGAAAAAATAAAATAAGATTTCATCCTAGTCTTGTTTTGTGTCAATTAAAAACATGCTGCTTTCATGATAAGACACTTTTTTAAAAGGAAAAACCACACTAGACCTGGGATGTAGATATGCGATACTTTCTCAGAGTAAAGAGGCAATTGTATTTCCAGACACCTTTCATCACTGAGCCACCATGGTGGTCCTCCTGGGACAGGCCAGCAGCCCCAGGTTATCTGAGAGACAGAAAACAGGGTTTCTCTCAGCCCTAGAAGGATCTCTGGTTGGCCTTCAGCTGAATCTCAAAATTCTGTCCTTTCAGATGCCCTAGATTTTCCTGTTAGCCTCCTTCAGATCCCTTGGCTCCTCCTGTTCACTCAGTGACTATTTCTCTCAATACAAAAATTGGTTCCTTGAATCAAAGTCCTCCCTAGGCAAGAGGAAGTGTATGCTGTATAACAGTAATCTCAGTATCATTCTCACATCTCATACTGTTACTGGTAAGTACACCAATGTTTGTGCAAAATGGGGATGGAATCACAGAAGTTCAGAGTTGGAGGGGAAAGTGACAGTTGCTCATTTTAAGGGCTCCAACATTGTCAAATGAAAGAAGGACCTGCAGAGTGGTCCGCTAGTGCAAACAGCTTACAGATGAGGAAGCGAAGGTCCAGAGCAGATGAGTAACTTGCACAAAACAAACATAAGACTTTATCTTTAAAGGCATCATGGAATTGTGAAAAGATGACAGGACCCAGGGTCAGAATACCTCGTCCAGTTTCCACAGCTGACATATTCTATCATAAAAGCCCTTGTGCATCTTTGAAACCCAATTTCCTTATTTGTAAAAAGTAAATAAAAATGCCCTCCCTTATAGAGTTGATGTGAGTCTCAAATGAGAAAACGAATATGAAAGTAAGTTTTAGGGGGCAATTTTCTTTTCCTCCATCCTCCAAAGCTCCTTTTCACTTCGTGTGTATGTGTGTGTGTGTGAAAGAGAGAGAGAGAGAGAGAGAGAGAGAGAGAGAGAGAGAGAGAGAGACAGAGAGAGACAGAGAGACAGAGAGACTGACTTATCATCAAGGAATGTATTCCTTTCAGAGATGATGTAAGTTTTAAAGTATAAATTGTTTTTCACATGTTAATTCTTAATTAAACTTGTTTTGAAATAATTTTAAACATACAAAAATATGTAAGATTTTTACAAATTTCTATATATGCTTTGCTCAGGTAAACTGATTGCTAACATTTTACCATATTTGGTTTCTCTCTCTTTCATAGTATTTGTGTGTGTATATGTATATGTGTGTGTATATGTATATGTGTGTTTGTGTTCTTTTTCTCTTAATTATTTGAGAGTTGCAAACATGAAGGCTCATTTCCACTCATTATTTCAGCATGCATTTGCTATAGCAAATACACTGACCTATAAAAACACAGCCTAACTAGCAATGTGAAGAAGATTAACATTGACATAATGTTATTATTTAATCCACTGGCCTGTTAAGAATTTTCTCCAGTTGTCCCCAAAATAAACTTCTTAGGTCCACAATCCAATCTTGGATCATGTGTTGCATTTAGTTGTCATGTCTCTTCAGGGTTCTTCAGTCTTGAATATGGAATAGTTTTTCAGTCTTTCCTTGAAATGACCTTGACAGTTTTGAATAATGTAGGCTTTCTAGTAACTCTACAAAGTATTCCACAATTCGTGGCCTTTCTCCATTATTAGATTAATAATTAGATTTCTCCAGTATTAGAGAAATACCACAAAAATGTTACTGTTTTTCTCAGTGCATCATATTGGAAAGCACATGATGTCCTTTTGTTTCTTCACTGGTGGTGGTGGTGCAGGATGGGGCAAATCCCCTTTAGGTGGGGCTCAAGTCATGCACTGAGAGAGAGAATTCCTGACTGAGCACAGGAGAGAATTCAAGTGTATGCCAGAGTTAGAGATAAAAGGAAAGTTTATTAGAGAAGGGATAATACTCCAGAGGCAGAGCATAATCTCCCTTCAGAGAGAGAAGTGAGAGAGGCTAAGAGGGTTGGAGAGGGAAAATGAGGTGGGGATAGAAAGACCACAAGTGTTCATTGTATATCATTCTTAGGTTTTATGAATTACAGTTTAAAGAGTTTGTTTACTTATTTTCCTTTGATGGTATGGGTATGCAGTGTGAAAGTAAGGGAATGGAGTGAGACAGGCAGGGGTATATAACATTAAAAGCATGTTAGCAGTCCCCAGCCTGTGTTCCATAGCTTCCACATGGCCATAGGAAATAAATGGTTGGGTTTATTTGTGTATAATGTAAAGACTCTACTTTCCCTTCACAGCATGAGTAAATGGTTTGTTAGTAATCCCAGCATTAATCTTCCTTTGTTCTGTAGGTTTCTGGCAGTACATTTAAGGCTCTGAATATAGCTTGATTTAACATTTAGTTCTCATGCCTCCTCCTTACATTAGCGGTAATATTTATCAATTGGTTAACATGATTTCTGCCAAAGTTTCCCTATTCCAAAGTTAAGGTAATTATTTCTTATTTATTAAAAATATTTAATATGGGTTTAATATTTTATATAATTTAATTTAACATTAAACTATATCTGATAATAGTTTAATATAAAGTATATTCTACTCTTAAAGATGTATTTTTCATCTTCATTTACTTATATGTTTATTTTTATCAGTATGGATCCTGGAATTCCTATTTAATTTAATAGATTATAATCTTACTATCTTTATTCATGCTGAAGTTTAAATGTTCATTATTCGAAGGGGAAACTCCTTTAAACTGGCTCCTGTGCCCTATTGACATGTTTACCTTATTCTTTGACCACATTCTTTCTTTCTGGGACAATAAGATATTCCAGGCTCATCTTATACTTTTCTTATTCTAGCTCTAGAATCAGCCATTTCTTCAAGGAACCTTCATTATCTTTAGTGGATAATCATTTTCAGAAATAAAGATATCAATTCCTAAAGATTAGGAATGAACATTACTACTGTGTTATAGATTGTTTACTTCTATAACAACTATATAGCCATGTGGGGAAAAAGATGAGCCTTAAACTTACCTCATTCCATATATAAATATTAACTTGAGATAGATCACAGACCTAAAATAAAAGCTAAAACTATAAAGCTTCTATCTATAAAAAATATTATGAATTGAACTTCATAAAAATAAAAAATATGTTGCTCATGAAAAGATGCTGTTAAGAAAATGAATAGCTTTTGTCCAGAACCACCATCTTCCAGTAATTTGCCAAAATGACCAACACAAAGGGAAAGAGGAGAGGTACCTGCTATATGTTCTCTAGGCCTTTTAGGAAACCTAGAGTTTTTCCTTTGGCCACATACATGTGAACCTACAAGAAAAGTGATACTGTTAACACCTAGGGAATTGTCACTGTGCAAAAAGGAATACCCCACCAATGTTATCACAGAAAAACTGGAAGAGTCCTCAGTGTTACCTAGCATGCATTTGGCATTGTTATAAACAAACAAGTTAAGGGCAAGATTCTTGCCAAGACAATAAATGTACGTATTGAGTATATTAAGCACTCTAAGAGCTGAGACAGCTTCCTTAAATGTGTGAAGAAAAATTATCAAAAAAAGAAGAAAGCCAAAGAGAAAAGTACTTGGGTTCAACTGAAGCACCAGTCTACTCCAACCAGAGCAGCACACTTTGTGACAACAAATGGAAAAGAGCCTGAGCTGGTGGAGCCCATTCCCTATGAATTCATGGCATGATAGGTATAAAAAATAAAATACCTCTAATGTAGTAGGTGTCCCCTCCCTCAAAGAAATAGTTAAAGGAAACTAAGTGTCCTAATTCATTGGGTAATGTCTTTATTATTCAGATTTAGTGTTTCTTCTTACTGAAATATGTGAAGTGGTTTACTGTGCATCTGTTGCATTACAGTTAAGCTCAGGGAAAGTTGATTACTCATAACTGCAACATAAATAGCTGTTTTTTAAGGATCAGGAACTTGCCTTTGAAGCCTGCTACTTAAAAATAGATCATTTAAAGTACTCTGTTCTTTGTGAGTTACATTTATTTCCACCTTTCATGGAACACGACTTAGAAAATAATAGTGTTTGTTATAATTTGGAACTAGAATACCTTTTTTATTTCAAGCAAGAGTAGACATTTATATAGCAGTTAATATGTTGTATGGCATTCTAAGCACTTTACATAATTTACTCAAAAATCTTGGCATAAGTACTGTTTTGCCCACTTTACATAAAGAAGCTGTGGCACAGTTAACTTGCCCAAGGTTACAGGTGCACAAAAATTCAAGGCCAGGCAGTCTGGCTCCATAACCAGGTCCCAGCCACTAGTTTCATATTGCCTTATCTTAAATGGGAACATTTTAAAGCTACTTCATATAGTTTGAGTACATTTAGGTTATTCAGTTGCTTCCTGGATATATTTACTTAGATGTGGCACACATCTTAAATTCAAAAGGGAACTGATCACATTCCAGCCTAGCTGCCTTCAGTTTTCTGTGATAGCTGTAACTATAGAATCCATTTATTTGAAATAAAAACCTTGACTTCTTGTAAAATAAAAAATGAATAGACAAGGCACTTGTATATATATGTATATGTATATGTATATGTATATGTATATGTATATGTATATGTATATGTATATGTATATGTATATATACACACTTATATACACCAATGACTAATATATAAAATTGGTAAACATATTTTAGAATATATAAATAGAACATATGCATCAAGAATATATAAATATATAAATAGCTTCTAAAATCAACATCAAAAAGAAAAGTAACAAAAGACAATTTGGTGGTTTCTTTAAAAGCTAAACACACTCTTACCATACTGTTCAACAATTGCATTTCTTGATATTCACTGAAATGAGCTGAAAATTAATGTCCAAATAAAAATCTGCACATAAATGTTTATAGCAGCTTTATTTGTAATTGTCAAAACTTGGAAACATCCAAGATGTCCTTAAAAAAGTGAATGGATAAACTCTAGTACATCCAGACAATAGAATATTATTTTGCAAGAAAAAGAAATGACGTATGAAACCACCAAAAGACAAGGTAGAACATAAAATACCTATTACTAAGTGAAAAGGGCTATTCTGAAAAGGCTACATACTATATGATTTCTATTACATGACATTCTAGAAAAGGCAAAACCAAGGAGACAGTAAAAAGATCAGTGGTTGCTAGAGGTGGAGTGTGGGGTAGGGATGAATAGGCAGAAAACACAGGATTTTTAGGGAGTGAAACTATTCTATATGGTAGTATAATGATGAACACATGAACAGATGCATTTCTTAATACCTATAGAATGTGCAACATAAAGAGCTGTACAACAACCATACAAAGAGTATACAACACAAAGAGTGAACCCTAATGTAAACTACAGTCTTTAGTTAATAATCTATCAGCATTGGTTATCAACTATAACAAATATACCACACTAATATAATATATCAATAATAGGATGAACTTGTCGTAGGAAGCATGAGGTGAAATATGGGAACTCTATAGCTTTTGCACAATTTTTATGAAATCTATAACTGCCCTAAAAACAAAGTTCATTAATTTATTATTGTTATTTTATTATTTATTATTATTTATGCCTACAGCACCTGGTCTTCCTAGGTGGTCTCCCCTCCCAGTATCAACCAGGCCCAACCATGCTTAGTTTCTGAGATCAGACATCAGGCTTGTTCAGGGTGGCATGGTCGTAGACCATAAACTGTGGCTTCACTGGGGTGTGAACCCAGACATGCTAACCGCCACACTATGACCACATCCAAGTTTATTAATTTAAAAAGGCAGACAATTCATTTTTTAAAGGGGAAAAAATCTTGAACACACTAATTTGCAAAAGAAGACATAAGAATGGTTAATAAGTATATGAAAAGGTGCATAACATCATTAGTATAAGGAAAATACATAAGATAATATTTTATACTCATTCAAATGACTGATTTTTTAAAATTAATAATTCCAAATAATGTTGGGTATGTGAAATGACTGGAATTTCACATTCATACACTGCTAGTAGTAATGTAAAATGGTACAGCCACTCTAGAGAACTGTTTGATAATTCATTATACAGTTATACATATATCTACACTATGACCCAGCAATTCTGTTCCTAGAATAAAATCATATGTTCACAAAAGATTTCTACTAGACTGCTCATAGAGCCTTGGAAATAACCCAAATGTTTGTCAACAGAAGAATAGATAAAACAAATTGTGATGCATTCCTATAATCAATACTATTCAGCAAACTATTTACACACAGGACACAAAGATAAATCTCAAAAGCATTGTGTTGAGTTAAAGAAGCCAGTCATACCTGTGTGGTTCAATTTCTACAGAATCAAAAATCAGGCACAACTACTCTGTGGTTATAGAAATCAGAACAAAGGCTGCTTGGGGCTGAATGTGCAAGAGAGATTGACTGCAAAAAAGACACAAGGAAAATTTTGAGGATAACGGAAGGGTTCTATATCTTAACTATGATTCTATGCAATTGTTAAAACTCATCCAACAACTGAACACCTAATCCATATCTCCTAATTTTATACATATACCTAAGTTAAAAAAAATAAAAGACTGTAGAGTGTCATCCTCAAAGACCTTAACAAAAGAAAATCTGACACAATAATTCTAATCATAACTAATCTGACAGTTAAGTCTAAAGACACAATGTTTTTAGCACTTGAGAAAAACTAATAGAACATATTTTCCAGGAGTCATTTTTGAAGACACTGCTAAAGTTCAAATTTTAGCTATCTCTCTCTCTCAGGGTCCATTCAGGTAAGCAGAACACTATTTTTTTCTATAATTTGTATATACACAAAATTCAGTTACCATGTGTTGGGGGCTGAATTGTGTCCCCCTCATTCATATGTAGAAGTCCTAACCCCTCAGTACCTCAGAATGTGACCTTAATTGGGGATAGAGTCTTTACAGAGATAATTGAATTAAATTGGATTCATTAGGGTTGGCCTTAATCCAATATGACTTGTGTCCTTTTAAGAAGAAATTTGGTCACAGATACATACAGAGAAAGATGACATGAAGACAGAAAGAAGAGGCAGTCATTTACAAGCCAATGAGAGAGGCCTGGATTCTCAGAAGAAACTAATCCTGCTGACCCCTTGATCTGGGTCTTCCAGACTCCAGAACTGTGTAAAAATAAATTTCTGTTATTTAATATACAAATTGGTGGTATAGTAGCTTTAGCAAACTACTACACCACGGTGAAGCTAACCACTTTCCGAAATTATGGTTTAAATATCAGTTTCCACAGTATATCAATTGAATAATTATATAAAGTACAGATTTTGCTAACTGTTCACATTATCACTGTGAAAATAACAAATGTGCATCATGATAAATTACAAATCACATCGCTTCTTATACAGTCTATTAAGTGACTAGTTACAATACAACTGATATTTACAACTGATATTCAGTTCAAACACAGACAGCAAAGCATGCTAATTGTGTTGCATATTTTCCTACCAGTGAAAAAAACATGTGGCATTTTACAAAAATGGATAAATAGAAAGATGAAATTGTTTGACAAATGAAGTGTAGCAAACAAACAAACAAACAAACAAACAAAAATAACACCAAACATGAAATGGGAAAGTATGTAATGGAAAGAATGAAAATGTAATAGAGGAGGTAACATAGGCAAAACCCTCACATTAAATAAACTTTTAGAGAAATTTCACAATATCAAAAATGCAGAAGGTCAAAAGTTTAAAGTTGATCAATACTTAGAAAGGAGTATAACTTGCCAGGGTATAGAAAAGACGCATGTTTCATATCATAAATTATATTACTTATATACCTGGAAGCTGTTGTGAATTTCAAGAATCTTGAATATGCTCCCATTACAAAATAGAGGTCTCTCAAGAGCTTACTAGGAAGATGCTGTGAATGTCACATCTGCCTATGCACCTGGCTGCAACTGCCAGCAGAGTAAAATAGACTGATCTCACACAGGTGCCTCTCATAACCACTCAAAGATGTCCAATCTCTGGAACCTGTGAATATGTCACCTTACAAGTGAAAAGCATCTCACAAATGAAATTAAAGTTACTGTAAAATAGTAAATTATCCTGTATTATCTACATGAGTCCAGCGTAATTATCTGAGCCCTTATTAAAAGTGGAAGAAGGAAGGAGAGGAGTAAGTTAGAGAGATGCAGGAGAGATTCAAAATGTGAGAGGGACTCCAAACTACCATAGTTGGCTTTCAAGATGGAGAAAGGAAGCCAGGAGCCAAGGCATGCAGGGAATCTTTAAAATCTGTCAGCCAACAAGGAAACAGGAACTTCAGTCCTATAATTCCAACAGCTTGAATGTACAAGAAAACAATTTTCACTTAGGGCCTCCAGAAAGGAATGCAGCTCTGCTGACTCATTGATTTTTGCTTAATGAGAAACTTGTCAGACTTTTGACCTCCAAAACTGTAGGATAATAAATTTGTGTTGTTTAAGTCACTGGGTTTGTGGTAAATTGTTATGGCAGCAGTAGGAAACGAATACAGTGATCATGCTGTATTCATAACAGGCATCTAGAGAAACTAATGAGATGAATAAAAAATCTGTCACAAAGACTAACAGTAAGTATTAAATCTATTAAAATATAGGACTAAAAGAAAAAACAAATGTGGATATTCTACTTACAGATAAAAATATATAAATTCCATAAACCTTGATAATGTGGAAATGAGATAATTAAGGAAGAGAAGAACTAGAGTAAAATGGCTAGTGTTCTTCATAGTAGTGAGTTTATTTTTAATAACTAAGTCAAAATATATCATTCTAATTTGATAAAGTAATATATGTATCCAGATATTTTAAAAGATAATTATATACACTTGGAGAAAATAAGATAATTAAATTTAAGTGGTAGAGAGTTGGAAGAAAAAGATGAAGAAAGTGGAAATACACTAATTCTACCACTGTTCATTATAGGCAATGAATACTATCTAAAATAACAGAGGATTAAGTATACTCATTATAATTAAAGAAAAAGTACTAGATGCAAAATGGTATACTTCCAAAGCATCAAAAAAATATACATACACAAAAACATAAAGAAAATATATTAAAGGCAATAGAAACAGAAAGCATAGCATAAGATAATTTGACAAAATTGTCCATAAGTGCCTGCCTTTTGAATAAATAAAATTAGACAAGTTCATTTTTAAAAGAGAAAAGCTTTCAGATAATACCATCTAGGAAAACCCAATGTACCTAAAACATTGTGACTCAGAAACATTGATATTAAATGATGGAAAGAATTAAATCATGCAAATGCAAACAAAAATAAAGCAGGGCACATAACTGTAAAACCAGAACTGTTGAATTTAGGGCAAAAAAAAACCCTTAAAATAGAAAAAAAATGTGGGATGCTTTATAATTATAAAGGGTAAAATTCTTAACAAAGATCTAACAATTATTAAAATCTATGTGCCACATTATATAGCATTAATTTTCATAGGACAAAATAAAAAAAAAACTTTAAAACTCTTAAGAAAAAAATATAGGTGTAAATCTTCATGACCTTGTATCTGGCAACGATTTCTTAGAAGTGACAACAAACACACATGTGACATACAGGAAAAAAGAGACAATTTGGATTTCATAAAAATTAGGAACTTTTGTGCCTCAAAGGACACTATTAATAAAATGAGTGGGCAGTCCACAGAATGGAATAAACTATTTGCAAGTCATATATTGGATACCTACCTAATAAACAGAATATATATAAAACAAATTCTACCAGTCAATAACAATGAAAAAAATCTCCATTAGAAATTGTCCTTAACAGTAATCTCTCTGATATTGCTACTTGTAATTTCTTTTCAAATATTTCTCCTCAGGCAAGAAAAATAAAAGGAAAAGTACAAATGGGACTACATCAAACTAAAAAGTTTTTGTACAGCAAAAGAAGCTATCAACAAAACGAAAAGACAACCTACTAAATGGGAGGAGATATTCACTTATGATACATTGGATAAAGGTTTAATATCCAAAATATATAAAAAACTCATACAATTCCACAACAAACAAACAAACAAACAATCCACTTAAAAAATGGGCAGAAGACCTGAATAGATGTTTCTCCAAAGAGGAAATACACATGGCCAATAGACATATGAAAAGATGCTCAAGGTCACTGATCATCAGAGAAATGAAAATTAAAACCACAATGAGATATCACCTCACACCTGTCAGGATGGCTATCATCAATAAATCAAAAATTAACAAGGGTTGGCAAGGATGTGGAGGCAAGGGAACCCTCATATACTGTTGGTGGGACTGCAAATTGGTACAGGCACTATGGAAAACAGTATGGAGTTTTGTCAAAAAACTAAGAATTGATCTACCATATGACCCAGCAATCCCACTACTGGGTATTTACCCCAAAGACTTGAAAATCCATAACCAAAAAGATATTTGCACACCAATGTTCATAGCAGCATTATTCACAGTGACCAGGACATGGAAATGACCGAAGTGTCCTACTATAGATGACTGGATAAAGAAGCTGTGGTTCATATATACAATGGAATATTACTCAGCCATAAGAAGAAATGAAATACTGCTATTTGCGACAACATGGATGGACCTTGAGATAATCATGCTAAGGGAAATAAGCAGACATAAAAAGTATAAAATCACATGATATCACTTATATGTGGGATATAAACCTAAAAGCAACAAATGAACAGGACAAACAGAGACTGATGGACATGGATAATGGACTATTTGTTACCAGACAGTAGGGGGTGGGGGAGAAGGGGAGAGGTAAATGGGGTAAAGGGGGTCAAATATAAGGTGGCTGGGGAAGGGTGAAGTGGGTAAAGGGGATCAAATATATGGTAGCTGAAGGAAACTAGACTTTGGGTGGTAATCACACAATAGAATATACAGATGTCAAATTATAATGTACACCTGAAAATTATATAATTGCATTACCAATGTTACCCCCAATAAATTTAACAAAAAATGGCTTTGAATAGACATTTCTCCATAGAAGGTATACAATTGGCCAATGAGCACATGAAAAATGTTCAATATCATTAATCACTAGGGAAACGGAAAAAAATCACAATGAGATACCACCTCAAACCAATAGGATGGCTATAATAAAAACAATAATAAAACATAGTAACAACTGTTGCTGAGGATATGGAGAAATTGAAACTCTGATTCATTGCTGGTGGGAATGAAAAACAGTGTACCTGCTTTGAAAAAGAGTGAACTGTATGGTATGTAAATCATCTCATATACTATATATATTCATATACTATATATATGTATGTGTGTGTGTGTGTGTATATATATATATATATATACATATATGTGTGTGTGTGTTTGTGTGTATATATATTACTCAGCCATGAGAAAGAAGAAATCCTGCCACATGAAGTGTGTGTGTGTGTGTGTACGTGCGTGCGTGTGTGTGTGTATGAATTATATATTAAGTATATATATGAAGTAGCACTCATGGTTGCACTCAGAAGTTTCGTGTAGTGTTAGTTATGCAGTGTGGCAGTCTATACATGTAGGTACTGATCTGCTGCCTCACTTTATTAACATAGAATCAGGCCCCTTACCTTCTACTGGACTTTCAGCTTCAGCATCTCTTATCTTCTGCTGGACTTTTAGCTTCAGCATCTCTCACTTCCGGGCCAAGTGTGTATTCAGTTTCCACATGAAAAACATTGGCTTCTCTTGCAGTTCATCTGCAATACCAAACAGATGGTAGAAGACTGATGTGGGTTCTTGCTATTCTTGTAGATTCCAGTTTATTTTTTCTCCTTTCCATTTTACATGCATCTTTCCTTCTTAACCACCTGCTCTGTTATCTTCAGGGCAAATACAAGACTCAAAAGCAACAGATGTATAGAGGTCACTTTACCAGTTCCCATATTAGCACATGATCAAATAATCCCTAAAATAAATACTTTATTCAATATCATTTGCAGTAGTTATGATATAATTACTATACAGGTCTTGTTTTTAGTGTGTTTGTACTCTTTAACATCTATCTGCCTGAATATGATTGCCCACTTTGTTTCCTCATTTTTTTTTTCCAAACTACATGGCAATTCTCTCAGGTATAAATTTTTCCAGCTTTTATCTTATGACAACTTTCTCTCAAAGCAACAGTTCATATCTTTGCTGTTCCCTTAAACCACATTTTACCACTCTCAGTCTCTTCCACAAGAGAGCAATATAAAAATAATACTTATTATTTTATTGATTTAAATGTGCATCATCAGGAATCTTTTTTCTGTTCTCCAATGTTTTCTGCTCTGTCTTATAAGATCTCCCAATCTGTGAACTTTTTCATTTAAAATGAGAATTTTAACATCAATTGTTTTTCATTAAAAGATGCTAGATTATATCCTGAAGCAGAGTGGAGGTTAGGGAATATCAGTGTCTACACTGATTAGATTTTCATAGCAGTGAAAATCTGGTAATTTCTCTGCATGTTTTGGATAGATTTATTTTAGCAGTCTGGTAGTGACTCTTAGAAATGATCGATATGATTAGACATAGCAAAAAGTAGAGATAACGCTATGGGGTTTAAGCTAATCTTTTGTGAAATATGGTTTCTTCCTTTAAGTTATGTTATATTACTTAGCCTCAAAGACAATAGAAAATTATAGTTTAGAGGAAGAAAAGGCCAGAAAAAAGCTTTCACTTTTTCTGTATTGAAAAGCCTGGTCTTGCTATTTCAAAAAGAATAGCCAATAAACCCTTGAGTAGTTGGCTCCATTTTCTGAACCAAGTAAAAAATGTGGAGTATTTAGCACTACTTGTTCATATAGAAAATTAAAGTAGATATGCACATTGTTTCAGTGAACAACCACCTTAAGTGATTCTTCAGAGGAACAGTTCATTATAAACAGAGATAAAATATGAAAGTAGAAGAAACTGATAATGATTTTTCAAAGTAACACTCTTATCAGACTTTCAGAAGAAACCACTGCAGATAATGATAAATCAAACTTTCCAACAGTACATCCCTAGGCTTGCAGAGAAAATAAGATGGATACATTGAAGGTAAAATTAAAGTTCCTATTACTGTTAACTTTTAATTAATCAATTCTACTACTTACCTCTGAAAACATAATAGCACTCCGTGTAAGCCCATTTTTGATTAACAGTTTCAAGACAAAACCTATGTATTACTTCTGTTCTGATGAGACCTGTTATCTCATTAGAGCAGCTCAATGGCAAAAGGAGCTTTGTGACTTAACTGGCACATTCATAAGAACTGAGGTCAAAGGTATTTAAGTTAACACTGTGTTTCACCACAATCATAATGAAGGAGCGCTCTCAGGCATTCAAATGATTTGGAAATGCATTGTCTCATGTCATGAAAGCCTATAGTTTTTTTAATTGAAATATATTTGACACGCAACATTGTGTAAATTTAAAGTGTACATGTTGATTTAATTAGAACCTCTCACATCATGTAATAATTTCTCTTTTATAGTAGGAATAATTAACATCTAATCTCTTAGTAAGTTTGATGATTATAATACAATATCATTGTCTATATTTACTATATTGTCCATTGAATCTCCAGAATTTATTTATTAGTTTCAAGTTTGTACCCTTAAACAATATCTCTCCTATTATGTCAAACCTCAGCCCCTGGTAACCACCATTCTACTCTCTCTTTTTATGAGACTGGCTTATTTAATTTCCACATATAATTGATATCATAAATCTTGAATTCCCATCAACAAATTAATGGATAAAAAATATATATGTGTACGAATATACATATATACATATATATGTATATATACATATATATACATATATACATGCATATGCATGTATATATACACATATGCACATATATACACACATATATACATATATACAACTATATATACCCCTATATATACCCCTATATATATCTACATGTATACCTATATATACACACACCTACACACACATCTATACAAACAGCCATATACAAACCTATACAAACACATACACACCTATATACAAATTTATATACACACCTATATACATATTTATATATACCTATATACACACTTATATATACATACATACACATACACACATATATACACACATATACACACTTATATACACACCTGTATACACACTGGTAGACACTGTACACACACCTGTACACATACTTGTATATATACCTACATATACACCTATACACACATCTACATACACAAATATATACACACACATGTGCACTTGTATAACATATATATACAAACATACATACACATACACAAAAATACACTCACATATGCATACACACATACACACTTATACACAAACCTATACACGCACCTATACACACATATGCACACATACACACACACATACACACCTATACATACAACTATACAAACATCTATATAAACACTTACATACAAAAATATATGCAGACATATATACACATTTGCACATATATATACACACATAAATACACATATATATACACATACACAAAAATACACACACATACACACACAGACACATACACACATATGCACCTATATATGCACCTATACACACACCTATACATGCACCTATACACATATTTAAACATACACCTGTAAATACTCCTATACACACACATACATACACATATACTATACACACACCTATGTACACACCTATATATAAACCCATATAAACATCTATATATGCACCTATACAGACATCTATATTCACACCTATACACACTTCCATACACACACTTATGTATTCACCTATATACATACCTATATACACCTATATAAACACCTATTTACACACTTATACACACACCTACATACACACCTATAGATACCTGTATGTATGCACCTATACTTAAACCTATATAAACACCTATATATGCATCTATTTATACACCTATATAGTTGTATATATCTATACACACACCTATAGATGCACCTATACCTAAACCTATATAAACACACATATATGCACATATATACCTATATACACATCTATACACACCTATATACACCTATATACACATGTGTATACATACACATGTGTATATATATACACATATGTACAATATATATACATATATACATATTTATATATATGAAATGGAATGTTACTCAGCCATGAGAAAGAAGGAAATTCTTCCATTTGCAACAATATGGATGAATCCCGAGGACATTATGTTAAATGTAATAAGACAAACAGAGAAAGAGAAATCTTAGAAGCCTACAGTTTCAGATCTGGAAAGGTCTTTGGAGGTCACTAAGTGCAAGGCCTAGAGTTTTGTAGACTTGTTCCATTAATAAAAGTAAAGGGTGAAAGTTACTAACAGAGTAAGGAGTTGTAGGCACTTGTGAAGACATAACCACAGGAGCAAGTGAAGGTGATTGGAGGATGACTTTGAGTTTCAGTACTTTCTGACCTTGCTGCTGTGTATGAAGAAAAGTATAGGGTTGTCTTATGCCCTTGGATCTAGATCAACATTATGATGACTCCACTTCCAGTTAGCGCTATATCTATGTGAAAGGACCTTAAGAATGAAATGTGAGACTTTTCTGGTCAAGATTTTTATTTTATATGTGGACCTTCTCACCATATCCTTATCTGTTCAGATCAGAAAACTTGAGATAAGACTATTTTCTAGCTCTTTCTTTTAGTTTGTTTTCATTTTTCTTTCCCTCTAGTGTTAGTAAAATTATTTTGAAAATCCTAGTTTGGCATACCTTGGTGAAAAGGAACAAAAGAAAAAGACAGTTATAAAAAATGTTTATTCTTTGAAAAGAGAGAAAATGGGTATAGATTTCTTTTGACATGGGATACAATAAGAGTAGGAAGAGAAAAATGCCAAGGAGAAGGCACAAACTCAGAGTGAAAGAAGAGGGTCTCACCAGACCAATCTCTTCTACGGGCTTGGAGAAATGGTTTCAGGAGCATCTCTTGGCTACATTCTGGAAAAGCTTATAAGTAGCAACAGCAGAGTAATGGTAAGAATACTGGGAATAATAATGAACAAACTTAAGTTAGAGCACTGGCTATGCCATGTGATTTTAGGTAAGTCACTTGACCTCTTTATTATAACTCCCACTTTGGAAAATGTAAATAATATTGGCAAACTTAAAAATTATTATATATATCAAATAAGATAATATGTATATTAAAGTAGTTCATAGATAATAGGCATTCAGTGTACATTTATTATTATTACTAACTGTGTGTGGGTTAAATAAAGTGTGTCCACTGAACATGTTATTTTTCTCGGGCAGATCTCTTGACACAGAAATGTTTGGTGTTTTGGGGGCCTGATATAAGTTTTTAAATATCAGTTTTGAACATCGGCATTCCATCTGAATTTTGTCATGATGAAAGAAGTCCTCTTCCATCAGAAATTATAACTCTCTGTGTTTATTATAATTTGTGGCTATTCTAGAAGTATTCACAGTATAAAAGACATGCCTATTACCCACCAGAAATATAATCTGAATTACCCAGTTGAGCTGGAACTAAATAATCTTTTCCAAAAATGAATCATAATCCTTACTAATTCACTCTGACTTCTGTTCATTATGCTTGTAATTGTGGTAGATACATTCATTGAAATATTTCCATATAATTGGACACTCTCTGGACCAGTTAGCATATGTTAGAAACCCCCTCTCTATCTAGTCTTCTAATACAGAACAAAAATGGAGAACTAAATGTCAAGCAAGTTCTAGGCTCTGATACTCATGGTCCTTTGTGTAAACCACCTCTATCGCTCTTGTAAATGAACAGACTTTGAACTTTAGGTAGTTTTAGGTTTACTGAAAAATTGAACAGAAGGTATATCTCTCTCATTTTTCTATGTGCAAACCTGATATTAAGCCCTTTCAGGTGAGAAGTTTATTGTCTGCTCCTTTCATGTCTGAAGAATTCTACGTCAATTTCAAACCTGTTCCAAAATGATTATGGCTTCATCAAAAGTACAGCTTTCTATTACTGAAAAACATTTGTAAAGGAGACAAGGAATGAAAGATGTAGGACTGGCAGTTCCAAATAAAAAAAAAATATATCCAAGAGAGATTCCATGAATTCTTCCTGCTCCAATGAAAACATCAACTGCAGTTCAGGAAACATTATTACCTCTGTGTGCTAATAAAGTCACTTTACCTAGCAAAGTCCTACTTTCCTAAGCTGCAAAATGAAGGAGTACCAACTCAGTGGTTCTCAATATTGGTTGCTGCACACTGTTACCTTCTAAGATGTTTTCAGTCTTACTGAGGCGCACCTTAAGAACAGTTTGTATATATATGAATTATCTCTTCCTTAAAAGTTTAATAGAATTTAACTGTAAAACTGCCTGCGATGTGTGCATATGAGTTTATGTGTATGTGTTGGTGTAGTTTTCACAAGTACATTTTTATCTACTGATTCAGTTTCTGTAGTGGTTACAGGCTTATTCAAGTTTTTTTTAAGGAAATGATCTATTTCATACATTTTAAAATGTATATTGGCATAAAGTTGTTCATAGTATTCCCTTTTGCTTTTTCAGTCTGCTCTGTATGCAGTTATGTTCATATTATCTCTTAATATTGCTTACTTAGCCCTTTTGTCTTTCTTTTTCATCCATATTTCCAGAGTTTACTATATTCGAATTATTTTTAAAAAAACCTTTTTGTTACTCCTGTTTCTTTATTTTCTTTTCCTTTATTTCTGTTTTTATATTTATTTCCTTATTTTTTACTCTCTGGTTAATTCTGATGTTTATTTTATAATTTCTTCTGTTGCACATTCTGTTCACTGATTTTAAGCCTTTTCTCTTTTCTGGTATATGCATTTGAGACTACAAATTTCCCTCTTCTTACAGCTTTGGCTACATCTCACAACTTTTGATATAAAGTGTTTTCAGTTTAAAATATGATTTGTCTTCTATTATGGTGTTACCTTTGTTCCACGAATTATTAGAAATTTATTTTAATATTTCTAAATATATCAAGAGTTATCTTTTAGTTACCTATTTCTGTTATTTCAATTCATATTAAACAAAAGAAATGCTATCTTGTCTGTATGATCTTAGTTGCTATTTGTTAATATTTTCCTTCTGGGTTAAAACATGAGTAATATTTTTTTGACAAAATCTCATTTATCTATTTTTACATAATATAATTTTCCATATTTACTGAGGTATAATTGAAAAATAAAAAGTGTATGTATTTAATTGTATATAATTAATTGATATTTTGATATGCATACATTGTGAAAACAACACAATCAAGCCAATTAACATATCTTCCACCTCACATAGTTATCATTTTCTTTTTTTTAACATGGATGAACTTAGAGGACATTATACTAAGTGAAATAACCCAGAAGCAGAAAGACAAATACGGCATGATCTCACTTATATATGGAATCTAAAATAGTTAAATTCATAGAAGCAGAGAGTAAACTGGCAATTGTCAGGGGCTGGGAGAAGGGGGAAATAGAAATATATTGATCAAAGAGTAAAAAGTTTCAGTTATATAATATGAATAAATTCTGGGGATCTAATATATAGCAAAATGAATACTTTTTGGAGATCTGATGTACAACAATGTGAATATAGTTAACAATATTGTATTGTACACTTGAAATCTACTAAGAGGGTAGATCTTAAATCTTCTTATCACCAAAAAAAGTTTAATTTTTATGAAATAAATGCTTCAATTGTACTCTGAAAAAATAATTTTTCTCTAATCACTGGGTATAAGATATGTCCATTAGATAAAGCTTCCTACTTTTGTTATACAAATATCCTATAGTCTTAATATTTTTACTGCTTTATCCATTCATTTTTGAGAGATATTATTATAATCTTTCACTATGATCATTGATTTGTGATTTTCTCTTTGTAGTTCTGATATTTTTGGTGTTATGTGTTTTAGTACTATGTGTTAGATACTTATAAAAGATATATTTAGTATATCTTTTAATTTTATCATATCTCTAATATTACTTTTTTGCCTTAAAATCTATCTATGACATATTAATCTTGATGTGTTTTCTTCCATTGCTTTATCTTTAGTCTTTCTAGGTCTTTTCATTTTAGGCGTATCTCTTATAAACAACATACAGCTAAACATTTTTATATTAAGTTTGAGACCCTTGATTTTAAATGACAATTATTGACATTTACATTTATTGTGATTATAGATATATTTGGATTTATTTTTATCTTTTGCATATTTTTCTTTTCTATAATTTTTCTTTGCTTTAGTTTACCTCTCTCCTGCATTCTATTTACTAATCCACTCTTTGTTTACCTTTTCCATTATCTACCAATATTTAAAGAACACATTTTATTTCTATCATTTTAGTCATTAACCTTAAGGTTATAAATAAATAATTTAAAGTCTAAATTTTAGCAGTTTCTCAAATCTCATTTTGGACAATTCAAAAACCTCAGAACAATTTTACAGAGATCATTTTCCTTCATGCTTAGATATCTAGTATTTTAATTCCATTTGTTTTGATATCCCCATGAAATTAGCTAGTTATTGTTTTAGGTAGTCCATGCAAAGATTATCTACTTATTTATCACTCTTTTTCACCATTGCTTCTTACATCTCTCTCCTTCTGAGTTTAATCACTATATTCATGATGTAGTTCCATTAATAGTTATTTCAGCAAATGACTATGACTGGTGAACTTTCAGTCTTTTATTTCTTTGAAAGTCTGTTCATTTTTACATTACAAATTAGCTAGTTATAGAATGCTAGATTGGCAATCACTTTCTTCCATTATCTAAAGTAATGATTTCATTGTCTCCTGGCTTCTCTTACAGCTTTTGAGATGCTTATGCCCGTCTAATGGTCTGTCATTCTTTTGTAGGTAATCTTCCCTCCTCTGGATTTTTTCCCTTGTTGATCTGCTGTTTCACTATTATATATCTCTGAGTAGTCTCAGTTTTATTTGTCCTCTTGTGACTCATTATATTTCCAGAGTCTGGGGATTCATATACATAAATTCTAGAAAAGTATTTCAATATTGTCTCATCTCTATATTATTTTTTTCTGGAACTCCTACTTCATGTATATTGAAATGTCTTATTCTATCTTCCATGTCACTTGATATATCTTTTACATTATCTATTTCTTTACCTCTCTGAAATGAACTCCAGATAATCTTTAGATATCTACCTTCTACTTCATGGGTTCTAAACAGATTATAAACAGCAATGCCCAATATATTGTGATTTTAAGTTGAAAGACTATTATTTAGTTCTGGAAATGAGTTATGGTTCTTTTTCAGATATACTCACCCCATTTTTTAAATATTGTCTTTTTATTTCTTATGATTTTGATTCCAACTAAATAATTAATAATCAAAAACAAATTTATTTTATAGTCTATCAGATTATTTAAAAATTTACTGAGTGGATTAGGGGAATGCATATTGCTCTGTCTGTTGATTCTCACTCAATTAATTGCTTTCTTTTGTGATTTTAAATTTTAAATTGTGAGTTTTTATCTGTTGCTCTTTGTATGAAGAAATTATAGGTCACCTGGGCAGGAGGCATATATCTTCAGGATGATTTCATGTTTGCCAATGTACAGGATAGTAGCATCTTACCCCCAATCTTATGCTAATTTTTTGGTGTAAAGTTTTTCGAATCACACAGGTAGTATGTAATTTTAATCAAAATCCACATGTAGAGCAGACCTAGGATTTTGAATTGTTAGAGATATTTTTATATTTTTCTACCCAGAGACATGAAAAAACAAAAATTCTTCCTCATTATATCCCTGAGCTGTCAAATCTTCATTTGTTTGGTTACTTTCCCCCAGCATTCATCAGTTAGCTGATGATGCAGCTCTTCAGTGGTCCTAGCTTTAAACCAGAACCTTACTTTAAATTATTTCCCTTGAGTGAGCCCAAATCCTGATCTCCTGTCCTCAGGTGGATTATTGATACACACAACCCATTATCATTCCTATCCCTTAAATAGTTACAGCATTAACTCACATATTTCTTGCTCTGATTTTCAGTTTTCCCTTCATTTCTGACACCAGAATTAGGATCTCACCTGTAAACATGAGAAAATTTTGTTATATCTAATTCAGCATTACTAGGTGTTCATTATAAGAATATTTTCGAATATCTTTATTTGCCATTTTGCTGCAATCAGAGTCTAATTGTCTATTTTAAGTGTCTGTCATTCACAGTAGACTGAGAGCTTCCCCAGGTTACAACTAGTGTTACGATCATGGAGTATGTGGTTTTGGCATTCCAGGCAATAACAGAATGTTCAAAGTCATGGAATTAAAAATTCTATGCTGTTCTTGGGGATAGTCCAGTGTGGTTCATGTTTTGGTTATGTGAAGTTAGGTAGAAGAAGCTATGACAGGTGTCAACCACGATGGCCATTTCATACCATAACAAATAATTTGGGTTATCTACCAATAAGATAGAAGCTATGGAATGTGGTTATCAGATTGTGTTACAGGCTGACCACTCTAATTTCTCTGGGGCTGAATTGGGTGTGAAAGTAGATGTGGGGAGACCAATAAGATTCCCATCATAATCTAGGAAAGAGTCAAGTTTTAATCAGTCTATTTTCAGTAGCACAGTTTGACCTCTAGGTTTCTGTAGAGCAGAGAAGATATATTATAGAAGTGTATTGTGCACACATGCACCACCACTTCCCTCAAACTTTAAATAAAACTTGGCATGTTTATGCACTCAATAAGTCATTAATTACTGACTGATTCAACAAAGCAATCTACTATTCCATAGCCTCACTCCACCTACAACATCAAGCCCTTATGAATCATATTAATCTTCCCAATGGCATGATAAGAAACTGAAGTTTAAAATAAATAAAACATAATGAAATCCCTGCAACAACTCAAGTCAGAAAAGTGGCTGTACATTTCTCTGTGAGAACAGTGCTCGTGCCATTTTGGAGACCTTTATCTAAGTTCTATAGCTATTCTGGTATACTGTGTTCCTAAATTAATTGCTTGTATGAATAATTAGCACCCTCTATCAGTTAATTAATAAGGATATGAGAGTTCTCCCTTCCATCAAGTTACCCTAAGACCTAAAATAAAATTCCTTCTTATATAAAAACTTATGGTCTTCCCTAATTAGCTCACAATGGATGATTTCTGTAGGAGAGAGGCTAGCTATCAAGATCAGTTTGTTTTCTGAAATGCCCATCTATCCTCTAGTGAATACTTTCATCACACATTCAGGCTTGTCTTTCTCAACCAATTCCCTAGGTTGTTTGATGGCACAGAGATCTAGTGGTGTCTAAACCTGTTTTTGTCTCTTCAAAGAGCTACTAAAACAGGTTGAGTCCACACTGGTTGGCTCAGAAGGAAAAAAGATACATAAAAATATACCCAGGTAGGCACAACATGACATTTTCTTTAAAATATTCTGCACTTGTGGTCTGTCACACATTTCAATAATATTTTTCTACCTTATTTAGACAATGTTCTTCTGAGTAAATTAACTATATAAAAAACACAACGAATTGGATAAAACATTGATAAAGTATTACAAATTAGTAAGCAGGCTCCTCATGATGCTATCCATAAACTCTTTATTTTTTTATTTTTTTTGATTTTGTAGAAAAGAAAAATACCCATTCCATCTCTCATCCTTATTTATCCCATTCAGCATTATTAAGGTTCATGAATAATCCTTTTTATTTTGATTTAAAAACAAAAAAATGTAGGGCTAGTAATGCTTATGTCAGACAAAACAGACTTTAAATTGAAGGCCATAATAATAGACTGAGGGACATTACATAATGACAAAGGATCACTCCAACAAGTGTATATAACCCTTGTAAACATTTATGCACCTAACATAGGAGCACCTACATATATAAAGCAAATATTGATGGACATAAAGGGAGAAATCAACAGTAATACAGTCATAGTAGGGGACTTTAACACCTCACTGACATCAATGAATAGATCCTACAGACAGAAAATTGACAAAGAAACAGTGGCCTTACATAACTCATTAGACAAATAAATTTAATTGACATTTTTAGAGCATTTCACACAAAAGTAGAAAATATACATCTTTTTCAAATGCTCTTGAAACACTTTCCAGGATAAAGCTCATCTTAGTCCTCAAAACAAGTCTCAATTTAAGGATATTGAAATCATATCAAGAGTCCCTCTGACCACAATGGAATGAAACTAGAAATTAATTATAAGAAGAAAACTGAAAAACAAACACATTGAGGCTAAATAACATGCCACTAAACAATGAATAGCTTAACAATGAGATCAATGAAGAAATCAAAAAATAACTCAAGACAAATTAAAATGAAAATCCTATGACCCAAATCTACAGAACACAGCAAAAGCAATCCTGAGGGAAATTCAGAGCAATACAAGCCTACTGCAAGAAACAAGAATAAACTTGAATACACAATCTAACATCCACCTAAAGGAATTAGAACAATAACAACAAACAAAGCCCAAAATAAGTAGAAGGAAAGAAATAATAAAGATCAAAATGGAAATAAAAAAGTTGAGTCTAAATAAAACAATACAAAAGATCAATGAAACCAAGAGCTGGCTTTTTAAAAAGATAAAACTGATAAACCCTTAACCAATAAAAAAGAGAGAAAAACCAAAAAAATTTCAGAAATGAAAGAGAAATGACAACTGAGAACACAGAAATACAAAGGATTTTAAGAAAATACTACTAACAATTATATGCCAACAAATTCAACAATTTGGAAGAAATGGGTAAATTCCTAGAAACATGAAGTCTTCTAAGACTTAATCAAGAAACAGAAAATCTGAATGGACCAATTACTACTAACAAAAACAAATCAGTAATTAAAATACTCCTAACAACAAAAAAGTCCTGGATGGGATGGCTTTACAGGTGAATTTTACCATACGTTCAAAGAATTAATATGTTATCCTCAAACTATTCCCAAAAATTCAAGAGGAAGGAAGACTATCCAGCTAATTTTATGAGGCCAAATTCATCCTGTTTCCAAAAGCAGACAAAGACATTATAAAAAAGAAATTATAGGCCAATATCCTTGATGAAAATAGATGCAAAACTCCTCAACAAAATATTAGCAAAAAGAATTCAGTAATACATTAAAAAGCCCACACACCATAATCAAGTGAGATTTATTCCTGGGATAAAAGGTTGGTTCAATATCCACAAATCAATTAATGTGATACACAAAGTAAACAAATTGAAAAATAAAAATCATGTGATTATATTAATAGATGAAGAAAAACTGTTTCACAAAATCCAACATCCATTTATGACAATACTCTCAGCAAAGTGAGAATAGCGGAAACATACCCCAACATAATAAAGGCCATATATGACAAACCCACAGATAACATCATACTCAACAGTGAAAAGCTAAAAACGTTTTCCTTAAGATCAGGAACAAGACAAGGATGTTCACTTTCAACATTTTTATTCAATATAGAATTAGAAGTCCTAACAGCAATCAGAAAAGAAAAAGAGATAAAAGGCATTCAAATTAGAAAGAAGTAAAACTGTCATTTTTGCAGATGACATGATACTATATGTAGAGAACCCTCAAAATTCCACCAGAAAACTGTTAGCATGAATAAATGAGTTCAGTAAAATAGCAGGTTATACAAATTAATATTCAGAAATCAGTTGCATTTGTATAAGAAAGAAGTTAAGAAAACAATCCTATGTATGATTCCATCAAATAAATAAAATATCTAGAAAGAAATTTAACCAAAGAAGTGAGAGACTTACTTTTACTTGGAAAATTATAAGATATTGAAGAAAAAATTGAGGAAGATACAAATAAATGGAAGCATATACCATGCTCTTGGATAGGAAAAATTAACATCTATAAAATGTCTGTAGTACCCAAACAACCTACAGATTCAATACAATCCCTATCAAAATACTAATAGCATTTTTCAGAGAACTACATCAGTTATTCCTAAAATTTATATGGAGCCACAAAGACCCCAAAGAGCTACAGCAATCTTGACAAAGAACAGAATTGGAAGTATCACAATATCCTTGTTTAGTAATTAAAACAGCATTAAAAACAGACACAGATCAGTGGAACAGAATCGAGAGCCCAGAAATCACCCTACGCTGGCATGGTCAATTAATCTATGACAAAGGAGGAAAGAAACACAACAGGGTAAACACAGTAGTCTATTCAATAATGTTGGGAAAACTGAACAGATACATACAGAACAATGAAACTAGACCACTTTCTTATACCATATACAAAAATAAGCTCAAAATGGATTAAAGACTTAAATGTAAGACCTGAAACCATAAAACTAAAAGGGGCAGCAAATTCTCTGATATTGCGCTTAGTAATATTTTCTCTGATATGTTGCCTCAGGCAAGGGAAACAAAAGAAAAAATAAATAGGACTACATAAAACTCAAGAGTTGTTGCACAGCAAAGGAAACCATCAATAAAACAAAAAGAAAATCTACTGAATGGGAGAAGATATTCACCAATGATACATAAATAAGGAGTTAATATTCAAAACTTATAACTCACACAACTTAACACCAAAAAACTAACAATCCAATTAAAAAATGGGCATAGGATCTGAATAGACATTTCTCCAAAGAAGACATACAGATGGCCAAAAGACATAGGAAAAGATGCTCAACATCAGTAATCATCAGAGAAATGCAAATTAAAACCACAATGAGATATTATTTCACACCTATCAGAATGGCTATCATCAATAAATCAAAAAACAAAAAGTGTTGGCAAGAATGTGAAGAAAAGGGAACCCTCGTGCACTATTGGTGGAATTGTAAATTGGTGTAGCCACTATGGAAAACAGTTTGAAAGTTCTGTAAAAAATTAAAAATAGACCTACCTTATGACCCAGCAACTTCATTTCTGGGTATTAACCAGGAAATCCAAAATACTAATTAAAAAAGATATATACACCCCTATGGTCATGGCAACACTACTCACAATAGCTGATATAGAAGCAACCTAAGTGCCCATCAATAGGTGGCTAGATAAAAAAGTGGTATGTATATGCAATAGAATAGTACTCAGCCATAAGAAAAGAATGAAATCTTACTATTTGTGACATCATGGAGGACCTAGTGGGAATTATGCTAAGTGAAATAAGTCAGACAGGGAAAGACCAATAACATATGGTTTCACTTATATGTGGAATTTAAGGAACAAAATAAACAAACAAAACAGAAACAAACTCATAGATACAAAAAACAAACTAATGGTTGCCAGATGGGAGATGGGTTGCGAGAATGGATAAGAAGAAACATGAAGGGATGAAGAAATACAAATTGGTAGTTACAAAATAGTCATGGGGCTGTAAATTACAGCATAGGGAATATAGTCAATAATATTGTAGTATCTATGTATGGTGTCAGGTGGGTAACAGACATTGGGAGAATCGCTTTGTAAATTATATGAAAGTCTAATCACTATGCTATACACCTGAAACTAATATAAAATAATACTGCATGTCAAGTGTAATTGAAAAATAAAAATAAATTTTAACAATAAAAAGAATAAATGATATAATGCCATGTAAGCATGGAGACCAGTTAGAACATTATCACAATAATTCAGGTGAGAAATGAGGGTGACTATGACCTTGGTAGGAGCACTGTTAAACCCAGGACAAATGTGTGGTGTTCAGAGAAAGGGATTAATTGAAAACATACACGCTTTAAAACTATATACTCTACATTCTTATCTCACAAATATGCCTTAATTGAGAATTTTTTAATGTATATACATTTTATATAACCAAAAGTTGGAAAATTATCAAACATGATAATTTTATATATTATTGTATGGGTCTGGGTGTTCTGTTGGTGACTAACTTCATATGCATGATTAATAAAATAAAACATTATTCGTATTTTATGTCTATTCTATAAAAATTTTTTATCTTTATTTCAGCAAAATTACTGTTGTCATAATGAGTCTTTTTACATAATATTTATCCTATTCTTGACAATTCCAAATTAGATGTTCTTTCTTGAGTCATGGTACTATTAATAGTATTAATAATGGAAAAATTTTATCCATGAAGTAGTAGCAACTGAAATTTAAATAAAATTGTTGAAGCAATATTTAGATTCATAAGTAAAACACTGATTTTACTTATCACATTCAAATACTGTAATACAATGCATTTAACAAATTTTCATTATTGCAGAAAATATGCTAATTTAAATTTCATCATTTAATTCTCCGTGACATATACAGATTTCACAAAGACTTAAAGTAACACTTAGATGCATACCATAATTTAAAGAATTGATATCATGCTACTCACAAGTTATGTGGCAACTTTAAGATTAATTTACATTTTAAACAAATCTAAATTGTTTAATATGACAAAGCATTCCTCAGCTTCATGTCCAACTGTCATGAATACTGAACTAATTTATAATATCCTCCAGTTAACACAAAAGAAAGATATAAAATGGACATCGCAATACTAGAAAATGATATTTTCTTAATTAAGATTCTACATCATTTATGCTATTGGAGAGGAATCAAAGTAGACAACTCTCTAACCTTCATGTGTAGTGTTTAAAAAGACAGCAAGAGAAAAATGAGGCACAGAGGGAAGAAAGGAGAAACATTGTCGTCAGGGGAGATCTAGGTTTAGTTATAGCAAGGGGGAAAGAAAAATTTCAGAAAAGAGATTAAGATTATAGTAGCTTTTGTTGATGATGGGAGTGGTAAGTTTCAGAGGGCACAGTGCAAGGTTTTCAGGAGCTGGGGGAAAAGTCGAAGAAATAGGATGGAGGTGGTGGTGCAGAATCATATGGGATATAGAATTTCCCTTCAATAATTACATTTATTTTAATTTGAGAATTTATAAAAATGCAATTAAAAAAATAAAACCAGCTGTCACAAGGCACTTTCTTGCTCACTGTCCCAAAGAATTTGGGGCTTGAGTGGCTAGTATTTAATATAATTCCTACTTCATGAAAGCAGAGTGCTTAGTGGGAAGACGACTGGAATGAGAATAGGAAAATGTGGCTTAGCTGTGTGGCCATTTATTAGATCTCAATTCCCTCCCAAATAAACTGAGTGGGTTGCCACTGACTTAAGTATGAGTGGAGGCTTAGATATTAATTCACAAAGCATTATTGAGTGTTTATTATGTACAAGGGTTTCTAATAGAAAGCAGGATCAGAAAAAAAGTTTCACCTCACACTCTGCTGTAATTATTTCACAAATGCTTTTCATATGGAAAGAGTCAGAATTTCCTCATGAAAGTGCTAAAAAGAAAAAAATGCTGTTGGTGGGGGCAGGCAGGGCAGGGATACCCATTTTAGCTGATGATCATTTACTCCCTGACAAAAGTTTGATTGAAAAATTAGGTATTATTTACCTAAGTAACTAATTTTCAACAGTAAGTTGAAAATTAACATGTTAACTAATAATTAGGGGGTTGGTTGATTACAGGCCAACTTTTGAATACTCCTAACATATTTGCATTGTTGAAGGAGGGAAGTGGGCAAAACAACATGGTACTCTCTTGCATTTCTTGTCCTGTCATTCATTGCTTAGAAATGGAGAAAGTGTTATTTTCCAGGGCTGAGAGATAGAATCTAATTGGACACCAGTCTTTTTTCTAATGGTTTTCAGCTGCCTTGGCACATTTCCTTCAAAGGCTATTGAAAAGTGGAAAAAGGAACATGAATTTTATACATATATGTATATATATATATATATATATATAATTTATGTTCATATATATATGTATATATACATATATATACATATATATGAATAAAATATATTTGTTAATAAAATAACAAATAAAAAATATTTTTATATATATGTATATATATATATATGTATATATATATATATATATATATATATATATATATATATATATATGAATGAAAAAGAAAGAAGAAGTGCTAAACCTGTCCTAGAAGAAACATAACTTTCTGGAGAACAAAAACAAACAAACAACAATAACAAATCACCCTGACAATTTTTATTTCTCCACAGTTTTAATTCAGATACACAAAGTATCATGTTACCTTTTACTAGTTACTCAGACACTTTAGTTAACAGGTTGTCAGGGACACTTGTAAGAATGAACTCGCAACCCCGGATGGTATTTTGAAAGCAACTAAACAGCAATACTGATTTTATGCTGCTTCATCTTATGGTAAAACCAGCAGTTTTATAGTGTCTGAGCCATCACTAACACAGTAAAGTATTGGGGGTGGAGGAAAACTGTAAAAGAAGCAGTGGTTATCTTTGAACAATGATTAAAAAGAGCTGCTGTTTCAGAGCTCAAATCACGTTCACCAGAAAAAAGCCATAAATTATAAGTTAGAGGGCCAGATAACACCTCAGAAGAAAAGAGTTTTTATGTGTGCTGAGACTCAAAGAACAATTTCCACATTCACTATTTGTTCATTTTCTGAAGGTTCAGCCCTTTTGAGACAGGATTCTTGTAGCTTTTAGTCTCACCCAGTCTCCCTTGTGGAAAAAGAGGGCCATCATTCACTGTGCTTTGTCAGCTTTAGTCAAGCTGTCTCTTTAGTGTCAGCCAATACAAGTTGAAGTACTAGAAGTATTTCTGGCAAAAAAAATATATATATATATGGAAAACTTCCTAATTCCTCCAGGAAGAAGATGATGTCAACACTAACAACATGCTGGGTGAGGAATCTCCAGGAGTGACAAGATCCTTTATTCCTGGATTGATCCATATATTCAACAAACGACACTATTGCTAGAAACTACAAGGATAGAATAACCATGAATTAAGATGGAAAAGAATAAAAGAAAAACAGGTTTATGAGGAGAAGATGAAAGAGCAGTTTAATTATGGATGTAAAAAATTGAGATGCTTAGGAAATTGGATATATGAATCTGGATCTGAGGGGAGAGCATGGAGAGAGTGGTATAAATTTAGAAATCATTGGCTTAGCCATTATGTAAAGGCCTGAAGCTGCATGAGATCACCTAAGAAGTGAGTATAGACAGAAAAGGCTCAAAGACTGAGACCTATGGCATATAACATTAAGTGTTTAGGGAGAAGAGGATCAACTAGCAAGGGATACTGAGAAGGAGTGGCCAGTGGAACAGAAGGAAAAAACAATGTGATTCTGGCACTGAATAGAATAGACAAATAGATCAATTAAACAAGTAGAGATTCCATAAACAAAAAAACTATATATATATATATATATTAAATTAAACAAGTAGAGATTATAACTATATATATATATAGTTATAATCTCTACTTGTTTAATTGATCTATTTGTCTATTATATATTATATATAAATTATATATATATAAATATAAATATATAATTCAGTATATGACAAAGTTTCATTTTACATTGTCACTAAATAAATAACAATGACAAAACAAGCTACTTATTGGTGGGGGCAAAGAATAAAACAAAGTTAGACTCTACTTCATACTGTATATCAACAAAAAAAATCCACATAAATTGAGAATATAAACTTAAAACTATGTCAGAAAATAAAGGAGATTATTTGTTATAATCTTAGAGTAGAGAAGGCCTTCCTAAGCATTAAATCAAACATATGTATTAATATATAAGGAGACAGTTCTCATATTTGTCAACATAAAGGTTAAAATTTTATATAAGGAAAAAAGTATCATAATAATATTGTTAAATAAGAAATCACAGAGAAGCAAAATTTTTGCTATAAATATGAAAAGCAAAAGGTTAATATACCATATACAATGATACATTAGGAATCAACAGGAAATAGACAATCCCACAGAAAAATGAGAAGTTATATACCAACCCTCTTCTTTTTGAGTTTCAGAAAAAACTATGATGTCATAACTAAAAGTGTGTATACAGATACATGTTCTGCCATTTACTATAACAACTAAACCACAGTTAGCCTAATCATGCCTAATTTATTGGGAATGGAGTGCTTAATTCAAAGACGTAAACCACTGGTGATGTCACTTCAATGCAGAGCTATCTAGACTATATCATGACCTTCAAATGGCATCTATTTACTCTGTAAATACAGATTCCAGAGATCTCAGAAAAGATTTTTAACTTCTCTTCTTAGCTGCATAATTCTTTTCAAAATAGTGAGCAATTTCTGTGAGCAATCTTATTACACAGGTCCTACCATCCAGCTTAAAACTTCTATCAATTCACCCTGGATGTTTTGCTTATAAATATTCCTAAATTGTAGAGTACAATTTCCAATTGGATCATAAATATTTCTATGGCAAGTACCACATCTTTGACTTCTTTTGTATTCCCTCCTAGTATTTACTGGTATTTAGTGGAGTTCTCTTCACACATGCCGTGAATGCTTTTTGACTGCATATTCTTACATCCACTTACAAGTACAACTGTAAAAGGGAACTTTTGATTGTAATGGAGAGTAAAGTTGTAGATGAATTCCTTATAAGAAATGAGTTTCTCTCTAATTTAGAGTGGTATGTGCAAAATCCAAAAGGACTTTGGCTTAATTGATTTTCCACTATAACCATCAAACCTACATTTTTCTGCATTGACTTTTTTACTACTAATTCTCATTCTACAAAAACTAAAGTGTGAGTTACCCTCCAATGTGCGTGAAAACAAAAGAAAAACTTTTAGCCCCAATATGTCTTAAATGTTATTGGCTTGATTGTTCTTTACCAGCTGCTTGATGAGGATATTATGGATTACATCATTGTGCATATACAATATATTTAAATTCCCATTTGGAATGCAGCGACAGTCCTATTACTATAAAAGTATTATACTACTAAATAGTTAACTGAGAAATTATGAAAAACATAATGAAGAATAAAAGACAACTGCAAAAGCATCTATCACAACAAAATAGTTGTCTTTTATAGTTGATTCTGTTTACTTTTCTGTGACTGGAGAACAAAATATCAATTATGGGCAGATGGCCATTAGCATAATCCATAATGCCAGGAGACAAAACAATGCTTTGTATCTATCACCTTTGATTAGTAGCATAATGTTTTATTAGAGTCTGTATAAATAACAGTGAGTAACAGAATATGGGTTTTGACAAAGCAACAGTTTGTTTTCAACATGAGCATCTCTGTTAGGAAATTTAAAAAAGAAAGAAAAAATCTTCCAAATCCTCAAACATGGATCAAAATGTGTGATGTTCCTGATTTGCTCAAACCAAGGGCACACACTCACTTTACAGCAATTCACTTAAAACGAAAAAGATTTAACATTTCCTTGAAAAACTTCAACAAGATAAAACACTTTGGGCTTTCTAACATAAAACTAAATGGCTTAAGGGATACATACATATTCTAAGTGTTTGAAGGAAAGTTTATACTTTCAAACTTGGTGAACTTTGGAATTCTTGTCTCAGATTTTACCTAATGGGCCTTTGACAGCCTCTACTCTATGTGGTTTTCTTAACCTCCATTGCCCTCTACTCTAGTCCCACCAGGAGGAAAAGAAATCAAAGGCCACAGACAACAAAGCCCAAGGAGCCTCCATTCTCACGATTTAAGATGCTCCTGTGGCTTAGATTGGCTGACTCATAGCTAATAGCAAATTCAGGTGAACATCTTCCCTAAATAAAATCTCTGTAGGAAGAGTGAGCAATTACTATAAAAGATGAGACTGTAAGTTCTTTAATTCTCCTCAAATACAAAAAATACAACCACTTTTATAACCTGTATGAAATAAAGTAAAGAATCAGCAAATCTGCAAGAGGACCAATTTTAACTGGAACTGTGTCAACTAAGGAGATGACTGATGGTAGAGATAACAGAAAAGGATCTCTAGGGGGAAAGGGACTTTAAGTAATGGAGGAGCATCTTCTAGACAGCACTCAGCAGAGACTTTTTATTTTCTCTTCCTATATCCAATGAGGTAGCCATTCTGCAAAAAAAATTTTGCAGCACATGTATTTTGCAGATGGCATGTTGGCATACAGCATTCTAAAAATCTGTGAAGACAGCAACTAAAGTAATAGAAATATAAAGAAATAATATTGAACAGCCGCTATTGTATTAAAAACTGTCTGCACTTAGTATTTTGGAAATTAATGACTAGAACTTGCAGACCAAGAAGCCCCTTCTCAGTGTCTGGTAGCACTTTACCTAAAAATTTTTATCTAGCTCGTAATAACACTTATGGTTTAATTCTGATCACAAGAACTATATATGCTTATCATAGAAATTGTAAAATACCTAAAAATATGAAGAAAATTAAAATTCTACCATCTCATGATAATACACCTTCTATATTAACATATATTCACCCAGGAATATTGTTCATTTTGAAAAAATGTACTGTGCGTGTATGTGTGTGTGTATCTGTGTGTGTGCTGTGTTTTAAACTAGTATATTCCAAAAATAACTCTGTGTCTTTTAAAAATTAATGCATAAAGAGTATTTCCCATGTCATTAAGTATTCTGCAAAAATGTCATCAGTAATGGCTGCACAGTATTCAGATTTTCTCTATAACTACTGAGTATTCGTGTAAAAAATGTTTTCCTCTGAGCTGTAATTATTGTTTGGAGTTGTGGTTAATGCAATGAGACAGTAAAATTAAATACATAGTATATATATTCTAGAATATGAGACAAATTTAATATAATTTGCAGATATAATGATCATGTACATGTAAATCCAAAATCACCAAGTAAATCAACTATCAGGATAAAAAAATTTAGGAAGTTGGCTAGAAATTAGTTTTGTTTTTATACTGACAATATACAAATGCAAGCTGATATTAAAAAAGGAATTCTATTCACAATGGCCACAAAATCTAAAAAATACCAAGGAATAAATGTTATAATAAAAATGATATGAATATATTGAAACCATATAAAAATACCTGAATAAATGGAAAGATATACCATAGTCCTTGGAAAGAAAGACAATATTTTAAAGATGTAATATATTCCTAAATATAAATTAAATTTCTGGTGTTTGAATTAGATTTTCAACAATATCATAGAACATGTTTACTATGGCATGAGAGAAAATGCAGACCATGTGGCTTACATGAAAATCATTTTGGAGGATTCTGGAAAATTCCTCCAGGAATATAACATGTAACTATTCATCAATAATGACATGAAATAGACTACAGATACAGAAAACATATAAGCAGCATATCACAGGATCAGACATTAAGAATTGCAAATTTTCAATCAAGATGATTTTCCACCTGAATAACAATCTCTAAGGTTAAAAGAGCTAAGATCCATTTATTTAGTGATAGTTGATAATAGCAACTATTAATATATGAAATAAAGTTCATATATTAATTTATTTTCAATCAAATTCCAACTGGAATTTTTGCAATTGTAAAAATAAATTTAACGTTCTTATGACAGAAGACATGTACAAAAAGTGCCAAGAAATTTTTGAAAGAAATATTGTGAATGGACTTGACCTACCAGATATCAAAATATGTTGTAAAGCGACTGTAATCAAAGACTATGGTATTGACAAAAGAGTAGATAAATGGATGAGTGCAACAGAAAAGAGTGTCAAAGAACAGATACAAGTATATACAGAGATGAAATATATTAAGATGGGGACATTCAAAGAGGTGAGGAAACAAAAAACTATTCAATAGACCTAATTGGGTCCATTGGAATACATTTGAAATGAAATAAATTTAGATTCTTACCTGCATATATTTTGTAATTATTAAAAATGAAATGGAAAAAATAAAGGAAGAAAAAATATTCTGTAAATTCAGTATGGGTGAGTGTTTTCTAGCAAGATAAAAAAATCTGGAAGGGAGAAAATTAAAACTTGATCACTTTAAACACATAAATATTGAAATTTTCTATACATCGGAAGATTCTATAAATAAATTCAAATGATAAAAATGAAGATGAAACATTTTTAAAATTTAACAGACAAAACATTCACATCTCTAATACACAAAAATCCTGCAAATCAATAATTTATAACTTATTATAGAAAATATAATTAATACAATATAAAATAGGCAGTGTGTAAATACAATATTCACAGAATTTTAAAAATGATCAATAAATAGACAAAAATATGTGCAACCTCAAAAGTTATTGAGAAAAGTAGTAAGATTTTTTTGAAAATTAGGGTGGAAAATTAGAAGGTTTGATGATATTTACTGCTAGAGAGAGTACAGGAACAGGACAATATCTCACAGATTTTAGCAGGGGTATAAATTTTCTCTAACCCTTTTGGAAAGTTGTTTAACAGTAGCTATGAACATTTTAAGAATGCATACCTTTTGATCAAGTTATTTCACTTGTAGAAATCTACCCTACCAGTAAAAATAGACATGTGTTTTCCAGACATTGCAAAGGCTCTTCATTGTCTAAAAACACTAAAAATAATTTGTATTTCTAAGCCAAGATAATTGACCTTTAAAGTTTTACCCAAAAAGTAGATATCCAAATAATGCTATCAGTCTTGCACAACCACCTATTTGACCAAGGCAGTTAATCCTTTTGTAAAATTTATTAAAGTACACTGAACTTCCAAGAAACACTTTCTTAAAATCCCAGCAGTAGACATGGGTAATAGTGGTAGATCAAAAAATTGTTCAGTCTAGTCTGTACTATTGTTAGATCTTGTATCCAGCTTTATCTTTTAAATTTTCTTCCTATGTATATATCTTTAGATGTGGAGTCAAAATCTACAATATTGCATGATATAGTATGTTTCTGGTCTTTCACTCATTTTCTTACTGCCCAGTTGACAAAGAAATAAGATTAACACAACTATTAAAGAAGTTCTGTCTGTTAGTGCTTTCAAAAGGTTACTTTATATAATTAGTTATATTACAACATCTCTGGTACAAATTAGACCCTCAATAAATATTAATTGAAAGAGTTATCAAATATATCTTATTGAGGGGAGGAAAATGTGAAACATCTGAAGGGGAAAGGCATAAACCATTTACCCAGGTATTTGTGGTATGTCTTAATTTCTTAATTTTTTCTCCAAGTATTTGTGATGCATATTTGGTGTAAGGCACCATTCATTTATTCAACAAGTTGTTATTGAGCACCTACTAAAATCCAGGCAGTGTTCCAGGAACCAAGGACACAACAATGAATAATATAGATGATGGAGCTTTCACTCTGTAAGAAATTTCCTAGTCCTTATACATATACTACTTACCTAAAGGTTTTTCCACCATGTTTCAGAAACACACACACACACACTTCAAATAGGGACTTCCTTAAAGTTGCAAATTGTTTAAAATTTTGTTAACTCAACCAACACATACTAGTGAATCCTACTACTATGAGTCAGGCACTGCTCTAGTCACTGGAGAAACATTAGTAAACAATAAAGCAGTCTTTGCCCTCAAGGAGATTGTGTTCTATAAACAAACTAGATGATTTCAAATATTGGTAAGTGGCATAAATAAAATAAAGAAGACTGTAAGATAAAAGTAATTAAGCAGGTAAGGGCTAAAATCTGGGTGTTCTGAGCTGAGATCTGAATGACCAAAAGGAGTCAGCCATAAAAATGTATAGATGAAGAGCTAGAGCTAGATCTTTCTGCCAGAATGAATGAATATGAGGTGTTCTAGGAACAGAGAGAAACAAAATTATCAATGGAGGTAGTGGTAAGAGATGATTTCAGAAAGATGTCAGGTCGTGATGGACCTTGTAGGCTAGGATAAGGAGCATGACTTCTATTATATGGTAGAAAGTCATTGGAAGGTGTTTAATAGGGGAGTGATGGAATAAGATTTACATTGTTTTGAAAATAGCTCTGGCTGCTCTTTAGAGAATTGGCTATATGGAAGTAAGGGTGGAATCAGTACTGCATTACCCAAGATGAGAGATGATGGTAGTTTAAACCATAATGGGAACAATAAAGATAGCATTAAGGAATTAAATTCTGGAAATATTTTGAAGGTAGAGTGTTTCAGGGGCCCCATGACCACCTTCAAGTCTGTTGATTCACTACAAGGACTCATAAGACTCAACAGCAGCTTAATATGAATCTTATGTTTATTACAGGAAAAGACACAAGGTAAAAGCAACAGGAAAAGATATGCATTGGGCAAAGTCTTCCAAGCTCTTCCCCATTTGGGGCCACACAAGACATTCTTCCTGTCTAGCAACAAAATACAGGGACAGGTGTAGAATGTATTGGTCCAGGGAAGCCCATGTGTCTTTGGATCTGAGGCTTTTATTAAGAGCTGGTCACTTAGGCACATCATGCTACATAACTAGCCATGGTAATGGAAACTCGAGCCTAATACTGAAACCAGGTGCACATCATTAATCTTGATGTTTATGAGAAGCCACCTGACAAGCTGGTATACCACAGTCCATTGCTCCAGAGGAACACAATAAAATCATTAGTCAATGAGATAAAGAACATTCTGGGGGTCACATTTTCAAGTGTTAACGAAGGATCAATCATGGTTCCAGGTTCACTTGGATGTGCAAAAAATAAGCAAGTAGGTCTGCTGTATTAACTCCTTCCTCACAGAGAACCAAGAATTCCTAAGGCATGGGATCTGATATGTGTGATAAAGAGAGAAAGATCAAGGGGGTTTGTGGCCTAAATAACTGGAATAATGGAGCTGACATTTCTTAGATAGTGGAGAGTGTGGGAAGGTCAGAAGTTTAGTTTTAGACATGTTAGGTTTGAGATGTTTATTAGATATCTGAATGGAGATGGTAAGTAAACAATTGGGTAAATGAATTCAAGGGAATGGTCAGAAAAGGAGACATAAGTTTGGGAACCACTGCCATACAAAAGTTATCAGAGCTATGGTTCTGAATGAGATTATCTAGGGAGATGGTATAGAGATTGTTGCCCAGAACTAAGTTAGGAGAGGAGGAGCCAAACAAAGACTAAAAAGGAGAACCAATGATGTAAGAGGAAAAAAATGAGAAGAAGCAAAGAAAAAATATGTTATTCTAAAAAGTAGTGATCACTTGAGCCAAAAGTTGCTATTTGTTCAAGTCACTAAAGACAAAAACATGGACTGTTGATTTTTGCAAGTTGTAGGTCACAGTAACTTTGCTAAGAGTGTCTCAGTTAAATGGTAGATATAAAGTCAGATAAAAAAAGTTGACAAGATGATTAAAGTTGAAGAATTTGAGTACGTACAACTCTTTTAAGACATTTTGCTACAAAGGGGAACCAAGAAATGAGGAGGTTTCTGGGTTTAAGATGTCAAGAAATTTTTGTTCTTAAGACTAAAGATACCAAGACCATATTTATATGCTAATGGGAATGATGGAGTAAAGATTCAAGAAAGAAAGAAATACAGTCATCCCTTGGTATTCACATAGGAGGGGCCATTAGCACCAGGACTATTGGAGAATACCAAAATCAGGTATGCCCAAGTCTCTTAGTTGACTCTCCTTATCTACAAGTTTTGCATCTGTGAATTCAAACAACCTTTGAATCTATGGATGTGGACACTGCAAACACAAAGAGCCAACTATATATACATAGGTCCTTGAGAAGTGGACAGAGAATAAAATACCAAACTCAAGTGGAGTATGAGCCTTCAATAAGAGCAAGTCCAATTCCTCCTCTGAAATAGGAGGGCAAATAGAGAATGTGGGTACAATTACAGATATTTGGTCATGGGAAGTAATAGAAGTTCTCATATCATTGTGCTCTTTTGAAGTGTGAGATAATGGTATCATTTAAAAGTGAGAGAGATAAGGGGACAAATAGATATTTTTTAAGATGAGAAAAAATAATTAGTGAAATGCCAGATTTCCAGACAATGTGGAAAAATAAGGAAGTCCAAAAGGATCATTAACAAACATCTTGTAGGCACTATTAAAAAGGATGTAGACAGTGGTTAAAATCATGTGCTTTGGAGTCATACAAACATTCATTTAAATCCCAACGCTACCATTTACTATGTGAACCTGGACACTTTGTATCTCTGGGCCTCACCTTTCTCAAAGACTAAATGATATTAGTGCAAAGCATTTTTTTTCTATAGTGACTACCACCTTTCTGGAACTAAATATATGATAATTTTACAGATCATTATATGTTTTTTTCCCAATTCTGGTATCTAGCACTTTATCTTGGCATATAGCAAATATTCAATAATTTTCTTTGATTGAATGAATAAAGTGAATGAATATCTGTTAATGAGGCAATTTTCCTGTGGGCAGAAATTAGGGGTTGTGAATTTTTAGTAGAAATAGAAAAGAGAAAATTGACTTCAACTTGGACTTGAACATGATTCCTGTATCTCTGGCTTGGGAAATAGAATGGCTGGGATGGGGAACAAAAGAGGAGGAGCAAATTTTGAGAAACAATGACAAATCTTCTTTGACTCAGTAAGTCTGAAGTATGAGAGGACTACATAAGGGCCTGGGGAGAATTCAGAGCCAGATATTCACATACACACTCACATACTTGTAAATATTCATTCACATTCATAAACACCCTTGCACACTCAGATATAACACACATCACACTCCTATACTCTCTTACATATACTGACACTCACTCCAGTATATGAACTTACACATTCTGTCATATACATCTTCACAAGTCTCATACACTCATATACATATTCTATGCTCTAACATAATCACTCAAAAATCCTCTTACATGCTAACACTAAAACTGTCACATATTCTCACACAATAACATTCTCACACAATCACATGTACTCACACTCACTCATAATCCCACACTAATACAGCCACACATTCACACAGACACACACTCACATAATAGACATTAGTCATCGTTGCCTGCATTGTTCTAGACAGGAGAATATATAGAGAAAAACACAGGCCTTTTGGAGTTTATATTCTACTGGACAGCAGCAGATAACCAAACAAATGATATAAAATCAAGCAGTGATACATATTATGATAATTGAGTAGGGTAAATGAATGAAGTACAGGGATAGTATTTCAAGTATGGTGATTTGGGAGGTTTTCAGAACATTTGAGCAAAGACATGATGTGGTTATATTTATGTTTTAAAAAGAAAGTACACAGTAAGAAGAACAGAATTAGGTGATAATCACAGAAGCAATTTTCTGGGCAAAACATGTTGTTGACTTGGATGAGAAATGATGCTGACCTAGACTAGATGGTTAGCAGTGGAGGCTCTAAGAAATGGTTATATTCTGGATATATTTTGAAGATAGAGGGAACAGAACTTACTGACAGACTATAAATGAGGCATGAGAAAAAGACAGGACATAAGGATGACTCCAACGTTGTGGGTTAGAACAACTGAAGGATGGAGTTGTCATTTACTAAAATGAAGCATGCAAAGAGAAGCCAGTTTGTCACTGGTGAAATGGAGGTGCAGTGGGATTGGGAATCAAGGGTTCAGTATTGGACATGATTAATTTAAGGTGCCTATAGGTAATTCAAGCAATATTGAAAATTAGGAAATAGTAAACATGAGTCTGGAGTTTAGGGAAAATGTTATTTATTGAGTATTCATTAATTTATTCAACCAATAATTGTTGAACATCTCTACTCTGCTAGGCTCTGGAAATGCAAGACAAAGATTAAAGTCCCTTTTGGTAGGGGAAAGCAGACCATATACAAAGAAATGTATAATTTAATGCAGTGATTAAGTGTTATGAATTAAACAAACAAATATGGGCTTGATACTATACTAAGTACCTTGTATTTATTACCTCATTGAAATCCACATAATGGCCCTAAGAAGATACTGGTATTAGTCCCAATTTGCAATTGATGAAAGTAAGCCTCCTTAAGTAGTAAGTTAAAGTTTAGTAAACAAATGAATGAATAACTATTTTAATGTTTCTGACTATACAGGAACACCAAGGTTTCACTGGATACTGGCATGGATTATTCTATTTTGTTCTCAAACCACCATACTTATCTACCCATCTGTCTTGATCCTGAAAGGTAGCCACACTCCAGCAAATAGTTGTCAAAATATCATGAACACCTGAGGTCTTAAAAACATATCAGGTTAGAACTGCAAAAATGAAAGCATGAAAAGGAAGAATTTAATAGTGTTTCATATTTGAATGGATTTACAGCTTACAAAGCTTATATACTCATGTACCAATTACCCTGATTTACATAGCCCATGGTTTTAAATAGAGGTGTATTCATCATTTCCTTTGTCCTTGTAAGTAAAACTCCCCTCTGAAAATTTCCAACTAAATATGGCCTCTTCTCCTGATCTTGAAACCCTATACTGAGTACTGCTTTATCCACTGAGCATGCTCACCTTTGGTGGGGCCCACCGCCATTTCCATGAGGGCTGCCATTTACCCAGAAACCACTGGTGAGATGAATGCACTGGATCCCTCAAGGTTCAGCGCTAAAGGGTACTGCAGCAAAATGGAAAAGATTGCCTCTCTACTCTTATGTAATATAATTAGAGAAATCCCAGAGCAAGACTTATTGGCTCCCAATATACTGAAGGCCCTTTTATGAAATACTCCTGTCACTTTTGCTCTTGGTTCTGTGTTTCCTTTTGAGCCAGACATAAATCTGTTGGCAGGAGTGAAAATAGAGTGATATCCTTTCCCATGGCATCTTTTTTTCTAAATGAAGGTACCTACACTAGGGTAACACCCTTGGCCTTTCTCCACAGAAGGAGGAAAAGTCTCCACTTAGCCCAATGTTTCTTGCTTCTCCCTTTGGGGCAAGCTTGCTATCAGGAGCAAATAATCTTAGTTATGCACACCATGGGTTTTATAGACACATGTCCCCATTGGAGGGGGTATGCTTCATTTGTTTAGTGTTGCCTTTGACTTAGGTAAGTCTAGCTAATTCTGAGGTGCAGCATTAGGAGATTCATTTTTGCTGCATACCTAAGTCATGTTCTCCAAACCCAGCTGTTTTTAGAAATAAAAATATTATTAATCTCCATCTGTCTGTCTCTTTTAGTTACAAACTCAGATAAAAAATAACTATCCCATGTATTGGGCCCACGAAACCCCACAAAGTGTATGGGAACTAAATTGGAGAGAGTTTTCCGCTATAGACTTTCATTAAAACTACTTCTCTTTTGTCTCTTTATTCTTTTCACTGTGCTGATTAGCTGCCTATAATTCCTTAGGAGAATTTAATTATCATTAAAGTATAATGATGTTTGAAATGTTGTATTGAGCTCTTCATTTCTTCCCTCCTTTTTTCCTTCTATAATCTTCTATTGAATGCTTATTTTGTTCCAGGTGCTGTCCTGAGCTTTGGCAATGTAACAGTGAACAAGACAGACATAGCATCTACCCTAATGAAGCTTATAGTCTTGTAGTCCAGATAATAATGAAATGATCACCTAAGTTTTATAACGGATAACACCAACAAAGTAAGTGTTGTGAGTGCCATGACGTCCGATACATTCTGTGGGATCAAGGAAGGCTTCCTTGTGAAAATGGCATTTTAGCTGAGCTCCGAAGGATGAGTTGGCATTAACAAGATAGAAAGATGGAATGGAATGAAAGAAAGGGTATGTCTTAAACAAAGTTAGAAGAACAAGCAAAGGCCCTATGGTGGTAAGGAGGTAGTATGTTACAATGTGTCAAGGTCTGTATGCATCTGCCATTTTAATTTTCTCAACAATCCTTTCTGAAAATTAGTGAAGACCCCCTTCCCCCCATTTTACATATAAGAAAACTAAAGCACAGAGGGTTAGCTGCATAACCTTGGATGAGTGTTAGAGCTAGAATTTATAGTAAGGAATGAGTGCCTCTAAGGTAGTGATTCTCTACTGAACCCCTTCCCCTGGGCACATCTGGCAATCTCTGGAAGCAATTTTAGTTGTCACAACTTGGGTGTGAATGTACTACTTAGTTGAGACCAGGGATGGTGCTAAACATCCTACAATACACAGGACAAACGTCACAATAAACAATTTCCTGCTCCCCAAATTTAATAGTACCAAGATTAAAAAGCCCTGGCACTACTGAAATTAGGATTAAACCAAAACTCTTAAACCTTCCACAGATCTGACTCCCTCCCTAGAGGCTTCTCTGTCCTTTGTGCAAATAAACTTTTGATCAGTCAGCTCCAATTATCCATACATGCCCAGTAGTGGACACAAATTAGACTTAAGCAGGAAACTCTGTTACTTAGCATTTCTCTCAAGAATCCACACCAGCTCTGTATTATCAGTTCTATCTTACAGATGAAGAAACACAAGTTAAATAACATGCCTCAAATGTCAGAAACCACAGTGACACAGCAATTGAGTCCAGCTTTTTAAAAACTGAATCTGATGTAATTTTCCCTTCGTAAGGCAGCCCTTTAAAAAACAAAAGGGTATCCTCATCTTGCTCAGGTAAAACTGGCAAAGGATGGAGATGCAAATCTGGATCTAGGCTACAAGAGTGCTTTGAAGAGTTTGTCAAGTTTAGTGTCTGCATTATTTTTATAGGAGGTTGAAAATCAGCCCAGCGTTATTCAGATTGAATTCTCTTGCTAGGCTAAAAGCACACCAGACACACAATCTGCTGTTTGTGTAGAGAATATGTCAGGAGAGAAAAGAAAAGTACCCACATGTGAGCATCTGCTGGAAAAGTCTATTTCACCATTAACCATACAATTGAGTGAGAAAAACATCTGTGCCTGCTACTACAGATGTAATCATAAAACCCAAATGTAGCAATGGAACCAACTAGAAGAAGAGGAGAGGGCAAGAAACAAGAGAAATACAAAGCTTTAGTGTCAAAAAGGGATGGGTCTGTGGCTGGGCTCTTGTGCTGAATACTCTTGCCTTCTCCTTGCAAACATGAAACCATCTGTAGGTAACAGTAAGATCTTAAGTAGGCAAATTATACAAGGCAGCATTCGAGGAAGCAGTAAAGAAGGCAGAGGAATCCCAGAGACTGCATATCAACAGCAAAAAATATACTGAAATATATGTTGGTGGCATTTCAATGTTTAGGCAGATCTAAGATAAACTTAGAATTGTAGAACTAGATAACGTAAAAAAAGTCAAAGCTGAAAGGCCCTCAGAGATCAACTAGTTCAATCTCTTACTCATGAGAACACTGAGATCCAAAGAGGTATGTGACTGTCCAAGGTCACCTAGTTAGTTAGTGGCAGATGATTTGGGGCTATTCTGAGGGAAATGCATTTTTTTCAGTCTGGCAAGAGAAGGAACATTTCATAAAACTTCACAAATAGCCAAGAACATCAACTTGAAAACATAACTGTGTTATAGCAATATAAATTTATTCTTTGATTCTGGAAGCCAAAAGCCAATGCTGATGACCCATCTTTGCCCAAAGTGTTGAGGTATAATTCTGCCACTCAGAGTAGAATAGAAACACCGACTAGAGCTCAGTAAGGTAAGCATAGGTAAGCATAGCTCTGCTTCTGCTGGCCTGCAAGTTTTAAAGTACCACACAACTTTAATCTAAAGGTGGGAAGAAACAGAAACCAGCCAGGCCCAGGACACCCCAGGCCACACTCCATTTATTGGCCCATGAAGAAATCTGTACTCAAGGAATCAAGAAGCCTGGCTTTGGCTCCTTGTTCTGCGTAGAACTAGCCAAATTACCTTGAGACAAATACAGAACACTGGACTTGAGCACTCCAAAACCTTTTCTCCTTGAGAGAAGGGAATAAGAAGAAACTAAAGGAAAGGAGAAAATGGAGAGTTGTATAGGAAGAGATGGAGTGAGAAGCAGAGTTGCCCTCTCTCCCTTCCCCATGCCCTCAGTTAACGGCATAACTAGTAGTGTGTTATGAAGCCCAGACAATGTTCTCTGGAATTCAGCCTTAGTTGCATCATTCATTTGTGGCCATTCATTTGATGGCCATTTATTGCCATCTTCTTTTGTGAAATATCTGTTAATATCACTTTTATTGATCGGCTGTTTCCTTAATAATGATTTGAAAGAGGTATTTATGTATTCTAGGTACAAGTACCTTTTCTGATATAAGTGCTGAGAATATTTTCTCCTATTCCAAGGTTTGCTTTTTCATTTTCTCAAAAAAATATCTTTCAATCAGCAAAAATTTTTCATTTAAATAAGAAATTTATCATTTTCTTATACTTTTGTGCCCTACAAACTTTTACCTACCTCAAAGTCACAAAGATTTTCTTCTATTTTTGTCTAAATATTTCAGAGTTGTGGTTTTATATTTAGGTCCATTTAGAATCTATTTACATTTATTATCCATTTTGAGCAGATTTTTGTGGATGGCATAAGGTAGAAGTTGATGTTCACATTTTTCCATATTGATATACAGATGATCTAGCACTATTTGTTGAAAAGACTATTTTTCCTTTCACTAAATTATTTTGCCATGTTTGATCAATTGATCATATATGTATACTACCTTTCATTTGTTAGCAGACCTAGCCTTCAAGGACAGTACAAAGGACATGCATCTACACATACATTTTCACTAATTCCAACTCAGTTGGGCTCAACTCATGAAGTCGGACTGTCTAGAACTTCACAGTTCAACCCAGGGGTAAAGGAGGGTGGAAGGAGGGAGGCCACATAGGATAGTAATTATAACAAACATACAGTGATTGGAACTATGCTTTTCTACATTTTATATGAATTACATCATTGGTCCTTCAAAACAACTCTGTGAAAAAGTAATTAATATGATCCCCATGATTCAAAGTGAAGCTCTGAGAGGTAACTAACTTGTCTAAAGTCACAGAGAACTAGAGGAGCTGGTATCTGAACCTAGACTCTATGATATTGGAGTTGTGCTTTGAATCACCATTTCTGTTGTTCCTTGTAACTCCCTTTTACCCTTATCTCCATAATGCTCTGTGATGGCTCTCACCTGAAACAACCCCCTACCATTCCATCTATTGAAGGCTAATAAAAATAGTTAATATTTGTGAAATACCAAAGGATTCCATCTCTTTACATACATTAACTCATTCCATCCTCCCAATAGGTCTTTATATACTATACACTATTGTCATCTCCATTTAAAAAATTTGGAACCTCAGGCTCAGTGAGTTTATGTAACTTACTCTAGATCATGCAGCTATTAAATAGCAAAGTAGGATCGAAAGCCAGGTTTACCTGTCCCCAAATCTCTTGCTCTTAACCACCACAATATGCCACCATCTAGACTCCAGGTAGATTGTCCTTGCATGTTTGCACAGGGTCAGTTAGGGACACTGGTCAGTCATGAATATGCTGTCACAGGCCACAACACATTGAAAAAAAATGGTACTCAGTCTTGTCTTGTCAGCACACAATGGCTACTGTGTTTTCCCAATTCTATCCTGTATCCTCTTCTATATTTTATTCCCCAAAGCCATGAGGGAAAAACGAGCATTTCATAAGCTCCCATAGCCAACTTAGTATTTCCACGAAACTACCTACCTTCAGAAGATCAAAGGCTTCCATATTATAAAGTGCCCTATTTGCCCTATTCTGCCTTGAGCTTTGAGAAGAACAATATATGCAAAACAAGTAGCTTATTATCTGTGGCGAAGTGTCATTGCTGATGTTATGAGCTTCGTCCAATCATTTGGTCGTGGAACAGTCTAAAATGTAGACGACTGTGATTGGCTGAGGGGCATAAGCCCGCCTCCAATGTGACGTGTTTGCCTATGTGTATCAGTTGCCAGGGAAACCTGGCTTTACTAATACGGCTGTTGGAGGGACGGCGGTGAGCATACGTCCGCAGATGGAAAGAACTGGACTCTCGTTTCAGGCCAGTATCAGAAAAGCTAAGTTTGCTGTGTAGTAAGGATCAGAAGATCTGATCCTGATTACAGACTCTTGGGTTGTGTCTCCCACTTCAGACATCCAGACCATTTTAGACGATCTGTAAGATTCAATCTGGGAAAACGTTAGTTCTTAGAAGAGCAAGAAAGAAGAGGACTCTTGGTTGAAATAAAAACAGAGTTGAGTGAGTCCCAGAAAGCAGGGTTCTCAAACTCGTAGACAACAATCTGCAGAAGAAGACAATTTCAAAAAACCAACTACAAGCAATATGCAGAGAAGTAAGATGAGAGGAGCCTCCTCCGGAAGGAAGACCACTGGTCCACAGCGGAAGAATCTGGATCCGGCCCCTCCAGGCAGATGGGAGGGTTGCTCCTCTGAGAACCCCCCTTCAGGATCTGTGAAGAAGACAAGGAAGGATAAAGAGAAAACTCCTGGAAACGGAGATGGTGGCAGTACCAGTGAAGCCCCTCAGCTACGGCGGTCACTTCGGAAGAAAAGAGCCCAGGCTGCCCCCACTGTTGAAAACAAGGCGGCTTTAAACAATAGAGTGGAAGTTAAAGTGAAGATTCCTGAAGAGTTAAAACCATGGCTTGTTGAGGACTGGGATTTAGTTACCAAGCAGAAGAAGCTGTTTCAACTCCCTGCTAAGAAAAATATCGATGCAGTTCTGGAAGAGTATGTAAATTGCAAGAAATCACAAGGAAATGATGATAATATGAAGTATGCAGTGAATGACGTCGTAGCAGGAATAAAAGAATACTTCAATGTGATGTTGGGCACTCAGCTGCTCTACAAATTTGAGAGGCCCCAGTATGCCGAAATCCTCTTGGCTCACCCAGATGCGCTGATGTCCCAGGTTTATGGAGCGCCACACCTCCTGAGATTATTCGTAAAAATCGGAGCAATGTTGGCATATACGTCCCTTGATGAGAAGACCCTCGCCTTATCGTTGGGCTACTTCCATGATTTCCTGCAGTATCTGGCAAAGAATGCTGCATCTCTTTTTACTACCAGTGATTACAAAGTGGCTTCCGCTGAGTACCGCCTCAAAGCCCTGTGAGGGTCTACTGACCCGCTCATTGTTATGTCTGGTATCTATTAAACACTCTTTTTACTCTTAGTCTTTGTCTTGTATGATTGATGTTCTTTATAATTGTTAATGTATAACAGGGCTTATGTTTCAGTTTGTTTTGTGTTGTTTTAAGCAGAAACTAAAAGGAGCGCAAGCTCCTTTTCTCATTTCAAAGTTGCTACTACCAGTGTATGCAGTAATTAGACAAAGAAGAAACAGTAGAACATTTTCTTTCCCAGTTGACAACATTGCTTGAATGCTGGTGGTTCTATCCCTTTGACACTACACAATTTTCTAATTATGTGTTAATGCTATGTGACAAAATGCCCTGATTCCTAGTGCTAAAGGTTCAACTTAATGTATATACCTGAAAACCCATGCATTTGTGCTCTTGTTTATCATGCTTGAAGTAAAACAGCCCATCCTGTGCAAGTCCATCTATGTTGTTCCTCAGGCATTCTAACTTTGCTCAAATTGTTGAAGGATGGTGGTTTGTTTCATGGTTTATGTATTTGAGTCTAATGCAGCTTCTAACATGATAGAGGCAATGAATTATTATGTAGCCACGGTTTTCTGGAGAAATTGCTATTTGAGGAATTGTATTTCAGATCTTGAATAAATTTTGTTTCTAAATTTCAAAAGCAAAAAGGAAAGCAGCTTATCAAGCTTATCATTTTGATAAGCTAGTATGATCTAGCCTAAGAACAAATAAATATGATTTTCCTAATTATCTTATGTTTAATCTTTATATTCTTTAAAAGCTTTCACCAGCACTCTCATTTTTTTTACAACCTTGCAAAATAAGCAGAGATGCTATTATCCACATCTTACTGATAAAGAAACTGAATGTCACCTGGAGATAAGTGACTTGTCCAAGTTCACATAGCTAGTAAGTGGTGGAGCTAAGATTAAATTCTAGGTCTTCTGTAAATTAATTTTCAAATTAAAAGTCACTAATATTGCAATAATTGTTTCGTAATATTATGCCTCAGGATATCCAGATGGAACATATATCACCAAGGTCTCTAAATATTTTCTTTAATAATTATTTTCACAAATTACAAGCATCCAGTATCACCTTCTGTCCCTCTAGGATAGCTACAGTTGCTCCATGACCTTTCAAGTGATGTCACTCTAGCAGGCTTTTAAAACAGAATGGGCTAAAGAAAAAGATTCCTGAGAGAAAGAACATGTTACCTTGAAGATTAATCAATTATGCAAATGGTTTCACTGCTTGTTATACCATGGATTATGCTTTCATTTTTCATATTAATGTTCTTTATGTTTTTCAATTAGTCATGGCAAATTACCCGTCCTTCGCCTTGGCAAGGGCAGCTCAGTGGGCCTCAGTGGAGTATTTTCCAAGTTCTATTGGGTGAATTCCTGCTCAAATTCTTCTTGAGGCATTAACATGTAATTTTTTGAATGAATGAATGTGTTTCATTTGACACCATCTCATTCATGTAGGAAATTATCTGTTGAATGAAGAATTGGAAAAGTCTTTTTTTGCAATGGTGACTTGCAAAAAATTAATTTTAATTTAAATATTAAAAATGGAATTGAAACATTAAAAAAAATTAAAATTCATTCAATACTTCTTAGTCATTCTAACAGAATGGGTTTGCAGCATGAGGTATACAAAATAGCAGTTACTTCAAAATCCATGCCCACCTCCATTTTCTCCTGCCATTTCCTGGTGAAGTGCTTGCCCTTCCTTTGCACTCCGTCACACTGCCCCATAATTTTCATACCACAATACCCAACTAGCTGCACTTTAATAGCTTGTTTACTTGCCCTCCTCCACTAAGCATGTGAGATCTTCTAGGATAGGAATAATGCCTTAATCAGGACAGAATCTCCACCTTGTAGTACACTGCAAAGCACAGAAGTAAATGCTTAGTAAGTGATGAGTGAATGAAGCCATTTGCCTTTGGAAAACGTGAGTATATCTTTGTTAGCTGCAGCCTTATCTCACAAATTTAAACTTTATGTTGCATTCCCATAATTCTCTCCTGGAAGGAAAACCGAATAACTCCTCTGCCCTTGAGGATCTCACAGTCAAGCTCAGACAAATGTTAACTTTTTAAAGGTAACCTCTCATCAGAGTGCTTTGGCAGGAGCTGCCATTTTACTTTTCCTTTCATGTGTGGCATGGCACTTAAGATTCGCAAGCTCCTTCAAACACTACTATAAAGGTATCTCAGCAATCAAATATTTTGTTCCCATAGGCTGGTCAGGTCTTTTGAAAGTCATCTGCATATGGTGGGAGTTAGGCGGGGAACCCTCTACTTCCTCAAACAGGCTGGCTTTAAAATTTTTAGTTGGGGAAGGGAACTATAGAAACTCCAACCCAAGGCCTACCCACAATTATCTCTTCTTTCCACCAGAGAATAATTTAAATTTTTTACACTTCAATTCCTTTCCTAGTGTCATTTTATGACTTTAGGGAAGGGAGGATAGTGCCTCTGTAGACTCTAATTCTCCCTAAAAACTCTGAGTTATTAAATCAATATCTTGACTATTGAAGTCCCTTATTATTATTAATAATTATTACAGTCACCAGGGTGGAGAGCAATATAAGAAAATGCTATTATTTGTTCAAAGTTTAGGTTAAATAAACCCAAGAAATGATATAAAAGTAAGTCTGAAAATACCTCTAATTTTTACACATTGTGCAAGTAAGTGAATGCAAAAAAATATCCACTGAGTGATTGTTTACTTGAGTTACAGCTAACCTACAAAAGACCTGAAAAAGCCTAAGAAGTATCATTCCAGAGAAGTCTTTCAGAAGGATAGCAATTAGAGTTGAAGAGTTTTAAGAAGTTTGAGAAAGTGTCTGGTATAGTACAATGTAGGATTAGTACAATTTAGTACAAAGTAGGTACAGAGTAGGATTTTTTGCTCTTCTCCAAAGCATTCTAGGAAACAGAAATGCCATGTTATCTTTGATTACCCATTCATGCAACTTAACACATCAACATACAAAAAGTTTCTGCCTATAACTAAGGAAAACTTTTCCTGTTTTGATGTTTCAGTTCCTTGTATTGTGACACTGCGCAAAGAGAAAAACTAATCCCTATTCCTTTTGTAAAAATGTTTCATGCCCTTTAAAACCATAAAGATGATTCTGGTCCTTATAATCTCCATGCTACATGAAATCTAGTTTTCATTCTCAGTCTAATTTTTCTTCTTTCAGTCCTGCTTAAGGACCAAAACAAGAGCAGTTCCAGAATCTGCTTTCTCTATTCCTGCTTCTCAGAACTACTGGAGATTGATAAAATCTGGATATTCCAACCCACAATGTCATTATATCATGTCCACAATTGCCTATAGGTAATGGTTTGGTTAAAGAAAAAGATATTCAAATAATCCTGAGGAGAGTTAGGCCGTGTGTGTGTGTGTTTCATTAAGCGTTAGAACTGAGCAGACATGCAAATTTTGTGGCATTGACTCTGAAGTGCACAACTTAAAAAACAAATGACAAGAAAATAAAGGCAGCATATTTAGAGATATAAATTTGATGGCAAAAATAGTGTTTTCAAATTCCTAAATAAAGGCAAATCACTATCAGTCAAAATTTCTACCAGACAGAAAGTTCAGTAGTATAATGCAGATGTGGTAAGAGTGGAAGAGGGAACTATGGTTTATATTTTGTTTAATGTTGACTAACTTTTTAAACCTCTATCATCGTATAGTAAAAACCTCTGGGAGTGGTGCCCCAGCTTACAATTCTCCTTCTGCTAAAAATGGCCCCAATATGCAAGAGTATAGGCCACCAGTGGTCATGTTAATACTATGGGATCTTGTTCTCTTGGACACGGTTGTTGATTCAGGGTTGGTGAGCACAGGATTCAAACCAAGTAGATGAGATTTTCTTTCTTTTTCTTTCTTTCTTTCTTCCTTTCTTTCTTTCTTTCTTTCTTTCTTTCTTTCTTTCTTTCTTTCTTTCTTTCTTTCTTTCTTTCTTTCTTTCTTTCTTTCTTTCTTTCTTTCTTTCTCTCTCTCTCTCTCTCTCTCTCTCTCTTTTCTTTTCTTTCCTTCCTTCCTTCCTTCCTTCCTCCCCTCCCCTCCCCTCCCCTCCCCTCCCTTTCCTTCCCTTCCTTCCTCCCCTCCCTCCCTCCTTCCGGAATTTAAAATCTTGCGCAGAAAGGCACAGTACACTATATACTGTTCAGTGTATAGTCCTTATTTCATTCTGCCTAGCCCATTTAAAGTGAGTTCTTTATATGTTTTCCACCTGACATTAATTTCCTTCAGAGCAGGATCTTTATCATATATCTCCCTATAAGATAACAGGGAACCTTTTATGTTGATGTAAACTTACATCATCTTGATTATAGTGATTATTTCATGAGTTTGTACATATGCCCCAAATCATCAACTTTTGCACTTTAAACATGTCACAATAAATTAAACCTCAATAAACTTATAAACAATGTTATGGACGCCCATAAAAAGGAGCAATCAATGCTGACTGGTATGAAAATGGGAGAGATTTGTTTCAGGTAAATAAGTTTTATGATTTTTCAGTTAGCTCTGAGTACTTTGTACCAATATTACCATTCTCACTGTCCTCTTCTATAAAAAACCAATCTTTCCATAATCTCTGCTAATAAAGCATCATTGGGCTTCTTCTTGAGCAAGGGATAGCACTTGTCATATGACTCAAATGTGGCTAATTCCATTAGGTAATTAGAACAATCGAACTCACAAACTCTTTCCAGGTAGAAACTGATTGAATAATAAGATTATTGTCTTTTTGGAAGTGGAAGAAAATACACAGGTATACCTTGTTTTACTGTGCTTCACTTTTTTGCACTTTGCAGATGTTACATTTTTTACAAGTTGAAGGTTTGTGGCAACCCTGCATCAAGCAAGTCTATCAGTGCCATCTTTTCCAAATGGCTCAGATGATGGCTAGTATTTTTTAGCCATAAACAATTAATTGAGGTATTTATTTTTATATGTAATACTATTGCACACTTACTACACTACCGTATAATGTAAACATAACTTTTATAAACACTGGGAAATAAAAAAAAATCCTGTGACTAATTTTATTGCAATATTCAATATTTATTGTGGTAGTTTAGAATCAAAGCCACTATATCACCAAGGTATGACTGTATTTAGAATTGGAGAGAGAAGAAAAAGAGAGAGAGAATGAGAGAGAGAGAGAGAGAGGGTCCTACATCAACAGTGACATATTGTTGGCCCAGAAAAACAAAGCACCAGAGCTGAATTACTATGGCAACTTGCAATAACTCCATGATTTAGGGTAATTTAGTGAGACTGTAACTTTCTCATTAAAGGACCTAAATTATCCCACTGGCATTTCATTGTCAAGATGCACACCTGGGTCAAAAGCAGCACATACTATCATCAGATTTCTCTCTCTTGCCATTCCCAATTCTTGCCAAACAAGAACATTTCTTTAGCAGCAGTAAACTTACTGGTGACTTGCAGCATTAAAGAAATTTGACCCAAGTGATGCTGAACATCCTTAGTTTCAAGCAAGTTGTTTTAGGTCCATTTCTGAGTAGATGTTTTAAGCTTACCTGTTTGGATATAAAACATTTATATTCCTTTATTTGAAAGATGTTTGGGCAGTGCCAGACATTTCCTGTTTGTCCATCAGGATGCATTTTCTTTTTTTCTTTGTCCTTCTTTAAGCCCTTAGTAGCCTCACATCATTGAATGGCTCATCCAGCCTTCCTTAGTCTCTGGCTTCCATTTGGGTCCAGCCCTGAAGAACCGCTAGCAGAATACTGGAGAGAAGGAAGAGGGAGAGTTGGCTGGGGGCTCTGTTGAGCAGTGGCTATATTCCCATACCTGAGGGTATAGCTCCCATATGATGGCCCCTGTTCTACAACTCTCACTCTATTCCAGTAATGTTTACACTCCAGTGTCCCTTTAAGCCTAGGGGTGATAAATAGCTTCCAAAGCTTCCACCATTGCTAAAATCTATGACATTTAACTATTTCTTATTGTTACCTTGCCTTTAAATAGTACTTTCTAAACTAGTGGTTACCAGAGGATAGGGGATGGGGGAAAAGGGGGGAGGTAAATGGAGTAAAGGAGATCGAATATGAGGTGACAGAAATCTAACTGTGGGAGGTGAACACACACATATATATGCCTTACTGTTAAAGTGTACAGCTGAAACTTATTGGATTTCATTAACCAATGTCACCATAAAAATAATTAATTTATTTTGGAAAATCTCTTTAAATACCCTTTTTGAATGTGTCGTCTCTTTCTAGTGGGATCCCAACACAGACACTGATCAATTTTAACTTAACTGTGTCAGTGTTGGGCCCCTATTAAGCTTCGCTATTTCTCAAAACTTTGAGGTGACAATAAGGGCCAGCATGAACCTCCTATTCTAGACACAAGGATTGTATCTGTCTTTCTATCTTTAACTCATAACTCAGTACCTGAAGCCAAACAGGTACTCATCAAAAGTGTGCTATAAGAATTTTGTTAATGAATAAATTAATTATAATTAATTTGACTTCTATAATTAATGCTTGGATAAAGGTGTTCTGATACTTTCGATGAACTAATCTAATTTGTGACAGGAAAACAACAGTGAACAACCTTGGTAATAATTTAAGGAATGCAAATTTAAACTGTAATGTTATAACATTCTACACCTATTAAATTAACAAATTCAAACCATAACACCAAATGCTAGTATTGTAGCAAAGCTGTATATTCAAATACTGCTCATAACTGTATAAATTGCCACAGCCCATTTGAAAAGCAATATGGCAATATGTATCAAGAGTCATAAAAATGACCCAGTAATCTCACTCTTGGGGATTCATCCTAAGGATATAATGGAGGAGAAGCAAAAAGCCATATGCTCAAAGATGCTTAATAAAACAATATCTATAACAGTGGCAAAACTGAAAACAACCTAAAATGCCCAACATTGGAGAATGGGTTAAGTACATTCCAGTGCATCAACGTAATGGAGCCCTGTGCGCCTATCAAAACATGCTTCCTACAGAGGTGGCAACAAAACAAAAGGATTTCACATATTAAAAGACAGAGGCTGGAGGGGAAAACTGGGCAAAAAAAGAGTCTTTATGAGCTGAACTGTTTTCCCCTACCCCAAGTTTATGTCATCAAGTCCCAAACCAGAGTATTTCAAAATGTAACTGTATTTGGAGATAGGGTCTTTATAAAGAGGTAATTAAGGTAAAATGAAGTCCTTATGTTGGGCCCTAATCCAGTATGACTGGTATCCTTATAAGAAGAGAAAATGTGGACACAGACATATACAGAGAGAGGACAATGTGGCATGGCAGCCCTAGCAAACTAGTACAGAGGCAGAATTCAAAGCAGTGAGAGCAGTGTGTAACAATGTGTGTGTGTGTGTGTGTACAAAGATGAAAAGTGAATATGTAAAAATAAAATGTAAAGGGGGTCAAATATACAGTGATAAAAGGATATTTGATTTTGCAATATACAGATGATGTATTATAGAATTGTAGACTTACAACCTATATAATTTTATTAACCAATGTCACCCAATAAAATTAAATAATAAAATTAAAATATTTTTTAAACGTTCTAATTAGTTGTTGATAGTGGGATATGGGTGATTTCTTTATCTCATCAGATGTTGTAATTGCTATGCTTATTCAATTAAAAAATGTCCCAGAGTGATGGCAAATTTTGTTGAAACACTGGTTCTAATAGGTAATGAGCAGTACTAGAATTTTTCTCTAAATCAGAGGGGGAATAGTGTGTGTCAACTGCTTATTTCAGCAGCATCTATGAAAAACAGACTTGATGGCAGCAGACAATGTACCTATGATTAAATATGTCCTAATTTATTTTTTTCTCTCTCTCTCTCATCTCTGTGTGTGCATGTCTCTGTCTCTCTCTCTCCCCCTTTTCCCCACCCTCTGTCCTTCTCTCCATCTCCCTCTCCCTCTCTCCCAGTCTTTCATGCAATTTCAATAGCTTTGTGTGCCATACTTGGCATTTTTTGTCATTACTGGTGTAGTCAGTTGTTAGTGGTGATCTACTGAATGACTGAAACATGGTAAGTTAACTGGGTGTGTTGTGATTAGTAACTTTTTTCCAGAAGAATTAATCTTCCATGGCTGGAAACAGTGGAAAAACTCATGCTATTGAACTACAGCTCTACAGCTGGGCCTCTATCTTTGCTTAGCAACCATTTTATCCATCTCTGGAGAATCCTGACTGACTCCCAGCTTCTTCAGGCCTCTTATTCCAAAACCTAAGGTCACCAGATTCTGTACCTACAGAATCAGCCATTGCATACCAAATCTGACCTCAAGCAGGGAAATGTAAACAAGACTGGGACATCTCAGCAAGGTACCTTGTGTGGGTGTTTCCTTAATCTGTGCCACAGCTATCTCTCATAATTGGATCTTGCATTATCTGTGCTTGGAGCTATATATTAGTAATGTATCACGAACTCTGGCCCTCTCAGAGGCCTCTGTCTTGTTCTATTCAATATTCAGAAACAGAGTTCAATCTCTGAATCTCAATCTAGAGTTTGTGATTCTGCTATTTTCAGCAATACTATCCTATCTGGTCTCCCTAATTCTGAAATTGCCCTTAACTCCAAAACCACCACAAAAACTATAGGAGGACCACTTGCATCTGAAAAAAAGTTCTGAAAGTTCTTAAAATGCACATGCATGAGCTTCATACTCTCTTCTCGGGGAGTAGAGTCCACAAATCTGCATTTTTTTTGCAACCTTCCCAAGTTCTGAAAAACACTCAAGTTCAAGAACTATTGTTCTGCACAGCAGCTGAAAAGACCTTCCTAACATTCAAATCTGACACCTCACTTCTCTGCTTTAAAACATTCAATTTCTCACTACTCCTAGGTTTCAGTCCAAAATGTTTAAGACAGCTTGCAAGGTTTTACAGGACCTGACACCTTCTTCTTGTCCATCCTCATCTCTTACCATTCTCTGTTGTTCCAGTTATACTCAATTGCTGATAGTTTTCTATACCTACCACATCACTGCAAGCTTCCATGACTTTCTTCAAGCTCTACCGCCTGATGAATATCTATTCTTCAAAACCCTATTCAAATGCCATGTACCAACACTACAAAGCTTTTACACACCACAAATGCACATAGTTCCCAGACAGAGTTAACTGCTCTTTCTCCATCCTCATTCTGTATGTCATTCTGTTATTGCATTTAACTGAGAGAAACTGCCTTCTTAATTTATTTTTATATCTTCTCTACTCACACTTCATCATTATTCCACCCTCCATTGGACTGTGATTTCTTGGGAGGCAAGGATACCATCTTAATAATTTTCATACTGAGAGTGCCTCACACATAATAGGTACCCTATAAATTTTGGCCAGAACTCAATTTAGTTTTTAAAGCATCTATAGTCCATCCAAACTCCTCATTCACGATAATTAATTGTATGTGTCAACTTGACTAGCCACATGATGTCCAGATTAAACATTATTTCTTGGTGTGTCTATGAATGTGTTTCTGGACATTAGAATTTGAATCAGTGGACTCTGTAAAGGAGATTACCCTCCTAGTTGGGGTGGGCATCATCTAATCCATTGAGGATTTGAATAGAACAAAAGGTAGAAGGAGGAGAAATTCATCCCCTTTTCTTTCTACCTGATTGCCTGAGCTGGGACGTTGATCTTCTCCTGCCCTTGGTGCTCCTGGATCTCAGGACTTTAGACTCAGACTGAATTATACCACTGGCTTTCCTGGGTCTCCAGCTTACAGATGGCAGATTATGAGACTTCTCAACCTCCATGATCGTAGAGCCAATTACTTATAATAAACCTTTTCACATATATATATATATCTATTTCTAGATCTTATATCTACTATATCTATATCTACATCTATCTATCTATCTATCTATCTATCTATCTATCTATCTATCTTGTCTCTTTGCACCTCTATTGTGATTATCATGCTCAATTAACATCATAGTTAATTGAGGATTTATAGTTTTACTCAATATGACATATTTAATACTGTCACATAGTATATGCTCAATAACTAATTATGAAATTAATAACTGGCCATGTAAGTGTTCTTTTGCAAAGCTCATAAAATCTTATTTCATTGGAAACTTAAAAATGATCTCTTTTGTCCAGCAAAGGCTGTAATTAGTATGTGCCTTTACTTCAAAATTTTTGCTTCCCCTTATCAGTTCTTGATGACATGGTTCAATGTAATCACTAATTTTAGTATTCAATAACTTCCAAAATAAATTAATTAGTTCTAAGTCTTCATGGTAACCGCACAACCATTCAGGAAGTATAAATACTCATTCTGATTTGAAAAGTGACACCTTTAGGAGTATTCTTGTGCTCTTTAAAAGATGAAGATAAAATCTTAAAGTTCATTTAACTTGTCTCCTACCAAAAGGTGCTTTGGAATAAAAGGAAGAAAGTGGGAAGGAAGTCAGTGAACATTGCTAGAGATCCTACTATGTCCTCCTTGCAACACAAAAATATAGGCCTTACTGTCCTTGTGGACATCAGAACAATGCAACTATGATACCAATTCCCATTTTACAAATGTCAGAAAAAAGGAAATAAAAGGATATGAAGTGTGTTTCTCAGTATCACTCAACTCAAGTGGAAGAGACAGTATTCAAATCCAAGTCTGATAGCCACTAAGACTATATACACTTTCCAGTAAACTAAGTTCATCATCCACCTTAGAGCTCATAATCCTTTCCCAGTATCAAGAAAAACAATGAAAATTAGATAAAACTTTTGCAACAAAGAAATTGATATTTGACTGTGTGTTATGTGTCTTCAAATTTCAGTCTGTGCTATTCATTCAACAAATTGTTATTAAGGGATATGCATGTGCAAGCCACTAAGCTGGAAGCTGGGGTATAGCAAATTCAAAGACTAGCACAGTTCCCACATTCAAGGAATGTACATTTGAGGGAGGAGACTTTAAAAATAATTACAAAACAAATTATTTATTATAATTTGCAGTCAATGCTACAGAGAAGAAAACCAGGTTCTCCTGGATTATAGAAAGTGGGCGTGACCTATTCTGGATGTCATAAAAGGTTTCTCTAAGGATGTAACTTTGAGAAGTAAGATCTAGAGGGTGCCAAAGAGTTGATCAGAGGCAAAGGATGGAGAGAGAGAGTTACAGACAGTGGGAATAGCATGTGAAGATCCTTCGAGGCAGGAAAGAACATAACTTTAGAACTGAAAGAAGATAAAAAGGTAGACAAAAGGTACGCATTCTCAATCTCTACATTGTTAAGCTCCTCCAGATCAGCACGGGATCTAGCCAACTAAGATAAAGAACATGCCCACACTCAGTTGCAAAGAAAACAGAGACAAATAAGCAACAAAGTGGGCACATACCACATTTCATTTACCTTGAAAAATAAACCCAACATGGCAAAGAATTACAGGACCTTCATCTCTGAGTCCTCAAATCATTCCATGTTCCCAGTGAACACTGAGCCTCTGCCCTTACACTTCAGGTGCAAGTTGCCCAACTTCCTTCTCATAGTGTCTATTTTTTAATCTATTCTGATTATCCATCACCTGAACTAAACCTAGAAAGATTACCCTGATTAACTCCAAGGTAAGTAAACTGTTATCTAGAAGTTCTCTGTTCAGTCATAAATGGTGGATGCAATATTTCAGGGCCACGTTTAATGTTAAAGGACATAATTCACTAAAGTGCTATATTGTTTTCTGAGTCTCAGTGCCTTGAACAATAGGGAAGTCGACACAGTATAATATGTGTTGTAATGTATAATATGGATAAAATAATAACTATAAATAAAAAAACATGATAAGAGTAATCATTTTTCTTAAAATTCAAGAAGAAAATCAATTCAGCTATTGCTTTACTTGAAAAGCACAATTAGCAAAGTTTTGCAATGGTCCCAAGCAACAGTTTCAATCTTAGTTCTTCACATAAAAGCCAATATACTTTTAGACGGTAGAACTGACTAAGATGTAAGTAGCTCGCAGTTAAAGTAATTGCATATCTGGTGGTGGTAAGTGAATTACAGAAGTGACAAATGCTGTACTTAAATAATTTGAGGCAAACAACGTCTCCTTTTCTGCACAGAGCAGATTCAAAGGAGCAAAAGCCAGTAAAACATCTGTCTCATTTATTCTGTTCTTGCCTACATGGCTGAGGCCCAGTTCCAGTTTGAGCTGGAATTATTCAAGCACACAATACAGGTAGCAATGCATTCTAACCACCATCTTGAAAAGAGTGGGTCTGTCAAGATGCTGATTTCTAGTGGCAGTCAGCTTACTTTCCTTAAAAGTGAAAAAATGATGAAAGTATCTCTAAATGTACAACACTTAACCTTGACAAAAACTTTTTTCCAGTTTCAATGGAAAAGAAATCTAGTGTTCAGGAAATGTGAAGAATACCACTCTGCCTGGAATGCTTGCCAATGCCAGCTTTCTGTGTTCAGTGTCCTTTCTCTTCTTCATGGCTGATTCAAATTCTATCTTTGCTTCAACATCTGTCCCAGTGAATTTCCCCTTTTCTTGCTTTCTATAACCCTGGGTTATATTTTAGTGCTTATCACTCCACATTCTATTAGTGATGAGAGGATCCATCTGCCTTCCTAAATAATGTGCTAAATTATAAGGTTTTGGAAGACAGGTATCATGATCCCAGCCTCATCCTCAATATTTTAATAACTTTGGCATATAGTAGCACTTAATAGAGGCTTGCTGAATTAGATGCCAGGATTTAAGGATTTAAAACTTTGTTTAAGCCAATCACTCTCAGAGTTTTGAGGAAATACATTGAAAACTGACTGCATTAGCATGTGTAAGAAGAAACTACTTCTGAATCATACAACCCTCTTAGTCAGAAACCAATCAGCCATGGTCCCAGTATGCAGTAGTGTAAACCAAGGGGTCTATATCCCTGAGTCTCTGTCAATCATATTTTTCTAGAAGGTCCCCAGCTGCTGTTGACAAATTCATGGTTGGATAGGTTTGGGGATTGTTATGCAGCCCATCTGGTAAGCACACTTTCTGTGTTAAAAGTAGATAATTCTTACATTCCGGACACTTTTATTTTTGGGAGGGGTAGGGATATTGCAAAAAAAAAAAAATTCTGGTATTTATATATTTTTTAAGTTCACAAGTACCTGTTTTCTTTGAAAATACCAGCCTAAATAGCACTAACTCACTCTTTAGAATATATTAAAAACATAAATTTGTTTGATATGTAGTTTTTGATTATCATAGTCATTGCACTGGTTCCATTAAAATATGCAACCTGATTATTGATTAAATGCTTGTTTATGCATTTGACTAAGCTAATATGTTGTATAGCTTCATCATCAACTCTGCAGCTGGATCTCTGAAATATAAAATTGGATTGGCATGGTATAACTTTTTGTTAATAAAATATGCAGAATAGGTAGCAAAGAGTATATCCTGAATATTAAATGTGGAGGCTCAGTCAGTATAAAAGTGTGATTATGTAAGTACACGAAATAATCAATGGAGTGTGCCATAGGAGCCATGAGTTGTGTCGCATTATTCTCAAATTACTCCCCTTTTTCATTTAATTTATCTGGCACACTACAAAACAGGATAAAAAAACGGGAACAAATACCTGTCCATGTGAGAAGAAGAAATTCAATCTTGTTTCTTTCCTCCTGAGATTTTACTTGGCAAAATACTGACACTTAATGAAATAGTTGTATCTATATAAATGCACAATTTAACTAGAATTAGACATCACACACACAGAGACACACACATACACACACCAATTTCCTAACACCATTTTTAAACTTTCTTTTTGATCAAGGGAGGTAAAACATTTTCACTATTTACCTACTTAAAGAAATTTTTAAAGGTTACTCAGTCGATCAGGAGTCTTTAGTCTAACCAACTATTCTTAAGTATGTAATAGATTATTTCCTTGAGGTTAAGTGATACAGTAAGGCCATAATACCTTAACAAAAATATTGGTCTTATTTATGGAATAAACTTGGGGACAAAGGAAGTAGATTTCTTTCCTTCTTCCATCAAAAATATTACCTTGCTATCACACTGTCTTTGACCTCTACCTTACACATTACTATGATATAGTAGATGAAAAACTAAATATTACCCCAGTCTGAGGAAATTTAGGAGTACAAATAAAATCTAGATATCTAGCAGTTTCTCCAGCCTGGACCATCATATTACAACATTCCTACCCTGAAATTCACACTTTCCTTTTATTTATTTATGTATTTTACAGCTTCATTGAGATATAACTGAAATATTCCATTATGTAAGTTTAATTGTATAATGTGTCAATTAATTTAATACACTAACATATTGCAAAATGATTATCACCATAGCATTAGCTAACACCTCACATAATTATCATTTTTTTTGTAATGAGAACATTTAAGAACTACTGTTTTAGCAACTTTTAGTATATAATACAGTATTATTAATTATAATTACCATGCAGCATATTTGATCCCCACAACTTGTTAATCTTATAACTGGAAGTTTGTACCACTTGAAGAGTATTTCCCCATTTCTCATACTTCTCAGTCTCTGGTAACCACTACTCAGTACTCTGTTTTTCTGAGTTCAGCTTTTTAAGATTCCACATACAGTATTTGTCTTTCTCTGTCTGAATTATTTCACTTAGCTTAATGCCCTTGAGGGTCACCAGGCTGTCACAAATGGCAGTATTTCCTTCTTTCTCATAGCTGAATAATATTACATTATGGGAATGCTGGATTACATTGCAGTTCTATCTTTAATTTTTTGAGGAACTTTCATATTGTTTTTCATAGTGGCTGTACCGATTTACATTCCCACTAACAGTGCACAAGTGTCCCCTTTTCTCCACATCCTCACCAACACTTGTTATATCTTGTCTTTTTGATGTTAGCCAAGTAGGTGTGAGGTTGATATTTCACTGTGGTTTTCATTTGCACTTCTCTTATTAGTGATGTTGTGACCCTTACATGTATCTGTTGTTGACCATTAGTATGTGTTAAATTAATTTTGCTAATATTTTGTGAAGAATTTTTGCATCTATATTCATTAGGGATATTTATCTGTAGTTTTCTTTTATTACTGTGTCCATATCTGGCTTTGGTATCAGGGTATTGCTGGACCTTGTAAAATGAGTTTGAGAATGGTTCTTCCTCTTCAATGTTTTGGAAGAGTTTGAGAAGGATTGGCATTAATTCTTCTACAATATTTTGTAGAATTCACCAGTGAAACCATATGGTCCTAGGTTTTTCTGTGTCAAGATTTTGTTTGACTGCTGATTCAATCATTTTACTAATTATTGGTGAAAAGTTATTTGCAATTTTTCATAGTGTAGGTGTTTATTGCTATAAACTTCCATCTTGGAATTGCTTATGCAGCATGCCATAGATTTTAATATGTTGTGCTTCAATTTTCATTTGTTTCAAGGTTTTTTTAAGTTGCCCTTTTTATTTATTCTTTGATCCTCTGGTTCTTCAGCAGTATGTTAATTTATAATATTTGAATTTTTCAGATTTCCCCCCGTTATTGACTTCTAGTTTCATATCATTGTGGTTGGAAAAGATACTTAGTATGATTTCAATTTTCTTAAAGTTGCTAAGGCTTGTTTTGTGACCCTTCATAGGATATATCCTGGAGCAAGTTCCATGAGCATTAAGAATATGTATTCTGTTCCTGTTGAATGGAATGTTCTGTATATGTCTATTAGTTTCATTTAATATAAAGTATGGTTCACATTCAATGTTTCTTTGTTGATTTTCTGTCTAGATGACCTACTCATTGTTGAAAGTGGCATATTATAGGCCTCCTCTATTACTGTATTGCTGCCTGTGTCTCCCTACAAATCTCTTATATTTTCTTTATATGTTTAGGTGCTTCGATGTTGGGTGCATATATACTTACAATTGTTTTTTTACTCTGGATGGATTAAACTAGGTTTTCTTCTCCAAATTGATAATTGTTGTGTATAGATGTGGTATTCTTTTCTAGCTATAATTAATGCCTAACAAACAAAAGAAAAGCTCTAGTATTCATTTGTTGTCATGTGATATATTTTGTAGGGAATGCATATGTGATCTTTTGGTAATTGCTACAGATAAGAATCTACCTATAATGGCAATGTTGCTGTAACATCATGGGGTACAATTCCAATGAATTTTGTTTTGGATTCTTATATATTAGCATTTTGTGCTATTCCACACTTCAGAATTTTTTTTTCTGCCAGTCAGATTGGGTACATGCATTTCTGCTGGTACCTGAATAGCACCAGCCTTCTAAAACACTCTTGTGTAAAGATTAAATGAAAGATATACATGTAGATTTGCCATTCTACACCTTACTCTGCTGCTTGAATGGCCTGTCCCAGGGTGATGATAGGCATGGAGAGCAATCCAAGGAGAAGGCTGTCAAAACTGTTGTGAACTCCATGCAATATATAAGGAAAGCTAGCACTTCTTTTCCAAGTCCAAGTTCCCTAATTTCTTGAGTTTCTTTTCAAGTAGTGATTCCAGAGTAGACCACTGACACAGTTACCCAACAATGATTCCAACAAAATCAGAGAGAGAAGCAACAATGCAGTATGTGGAAGTCCTCTCAGAAGTATAGGCCCAAGTTAGGCCTTTTGTACTTAAGTCCCCTTTAATGACACAATGGTTTTGTATCATGTACCTCATAAAAACTTCTTTCCCAAACTTCCCTCAAGGAAGAGCTAGCTAAGATATGTCACTCCAGCCTCCAATATTGTTTATTTTATTTACTCATAGTTTTCTTATTTTAATGCTATTAATATAAAGAAGGAGACGTAGTGCTGAGGTAACTGAAAATGAACTATGGGCAGTATAGGTTTGACCAAAACCCTGAACTTCATCTGTTCAGATTCTTATTTTGTTCTGGCCATCAACTTTCTTGACATTAAAATAACTCAAGGCATTCCTCAGCTCTGTCTTTTACTCTGTATGTTAGTCTCTCTCTTGACAGTCTCTCTTTGCCTAAAGCTCTGGCTGACCTAAATAGTTCATCTTCAATTTACTAATTTAAGTCCATCTATTTCGACTAATTAACCCAAATACTTTTTCCCTCCTCATAGTCAATATTTTTCTTCTCTGATCTATACTTTCCACTTGACATTAATTCCATGTACTGAATGAAGAGAGCTCTGAATTACTAAACCCTGTACATTTAATTTTAGTGTTTAATAAATGCAATTGCAAAACAGCAAGACCAAACAAAATCAAAGGCAGGAGTAAGAAGCCAATAATGATAAAAGAAGAGTAGTAAATTGGATAACAGAAAAGGGCAGCAGTAATTAATAAACCCAAGAAGTAGTTATTTCAAAATTCTAATAAAATAGACAAATCTCTGGCAAATTTATTACATTCAGCATCAGCAATAAAATGATTGGAGGGGCGGGGACAGGTCATAACTACCATACCACATTTAAAAAACACTACTCATATGCAATCTTAAAGGAAATTCTCAAAGAAATAGATAATTATTTTTAAAATAAAAATAATTAACACAGGCTCAAGAAGTAGAAAATATACAATAAAAATGGAAGAAATAAAAAAAAGTTGACAAAGACCTACATCAGTAAAAGTACAATTTGTTTTTCAGATTTTAATAAACATAATACATGTATATTTTCTTTTCAAATCATACCGATTTAAAAATCCTGACTATGGAGTCAAGCATACCTGGATTCAATCCCTAGTTCTGCCAGCTACTGAAATTGTGTGAATTTGAACTAGTCAATTAACTGCTTTGAGCCTTATTTTCTTCATTCTTAAATAGAGATTAGACCTCATTCTCTCTCTCTCTCTCTCTCTCTCTCTCTCTCTCTCTCTCTCTCTCTCTCTCTCACTCACACACACACACACACACACACACACACACACACACACCTCCCAAGCACAGATTAAATATGTAAAACATTTTACATTTTGCCTAGATATAGTAACAATATAAAATGAGAGCGATTATTATTAACAATTCTGTTTGTGAAACTAATAAAAATTTGATACTGAAACCTGAAAATGACAGAAAAAGAAAACTACCTATAGATTGTACTTATGTAATCAATATAAAAATTATTACAAACACACTTTATATTCTTTTTTATACTCCCTCTTCAAAATCCAATGTGTGTTTACACTTGCAAATGACTAAATTCACACTCACCACATTTTAAGTGCTGGGATAGCCATGTCTATCTATTTACTATTGTATTGGAAAGTGCAGGCCAAAAGCACTCCATACTGATTACTTAAATGCTAAATCCAATAAGCATGTTTTAAATTTCTACTTAACTAAATGTTATAGAACAGTTATGACAGTTAACTGCCTCCATAAAACTCTCTGCCTTGACCTTCTAAAATATCATCCTTTTGGGAAGGTTTTCTCCTACCTATCCACTGCTTCTTAGTATCTTGTTCTCCCTTCTCAAATCTTACATTTTAGTTTTGCCTGGGGCTCTGTCCTTATGCAGAAGTTTACCACTGGTGGCCCTTAGGCTGAAACTTGCAAAGGACTTCTCAAGTCTACCTCTGTGCTTTACTGCCTTGTCATTCCATGTGGGTTCCGGAGACAGCATCAGCATCACCTGGGGCCTTGTTAGAAATCCACAATCTCAAGCCCCATACTAAACACACTCAGAATCAGCTTTTTAATAAACTCCATGGGTGATTCATATGAACATTAAATTTTCAGAAGCACAGATCTCTAGGGCTATTCCATCTATGATGCCTTTCTCCATTATGTTTTACTGACAATTGTCTTGTTATTCTCTAAAATGTAGCTCAAGTTTCATTTCTTCTTCAAAATCTTTTTCAAGAGCCTTCTACTTTAAATACAGAGCTTAGTATCCCCACTTCTCTTTGCTCCCTGTATATTATATCTCCATTATAGTATCTACTGTGTTCCAATTATTTTTCTATTTGTGTATCCTTTCCAGTAGAAGATGATCTCCTTGAGGATAAATATTTTAAGTATTATGTTTAGGCATTTTGGGGTCTTTCATCTTCATGTCTTCATATTAGTTTCTTGTATCTATCAGTGGCTCAAAATGTTTGTTGAATAAAGAAACTCTGGGACTTGGGCAAATAACTTGCTTTTTCTGAGCTTCAATTTCCTAAACTATAAGATGGATGTATTAATAATAGTTCCCTTAAACACAATGAATCATTATGAATATTAAATTGGAAAAAAAATATTAGCTTCTTGTTTCCTAAATAAGAACAACTATCTTAAAAGTCTGTAAATAGATAAGTCCATTTAAATAAAGATTTAAAAATGCTTGTATATTGATTGGTTTTTATAGATATGTTCACATTCCAAACCCCTTTTATGACACCTAGTTATTAGGCCAAAATGCAACTCCATTGAAATTCTGCAGTTCCTTACTTCCAATCCCCTTCCAGAATATCCTGAATTTTTTGACTAGAAAAAAAAATATGTTTTGACTTACTAAATTGTATCTGGTGATGAAAAACATAATCATGACAAGTGGCCTTGGGTAGAATTCCTTTCTCTAGCTTCTCTACTAAATCTTTCCCCTGCTTAAAAAAGTCATCTTTAACCAACATTTTCAGGAATTTCAGAAAGAACCATGTCATTTTTTTATCATCAGTTCCCCCTGGAATCTTCAGAAAATGACTAGTGAAGATTTTCTTGATTTTCTAGCACCTCTTTACTGCAAGGTGCTCAATTACCTCTTAAGGTTTATTTTGCATATTAATGGATTGCCTGTTATTTTTTCTCCTGGATTGAGATTGTCATAATTTTCCTAAAGTTGTAACTTTATTCCATCCATATTTTGCAGTGAAGTAGTTTTCATCTCATTGGTCTGTTCATTTTCCCTTGATGCATTTGTATTATATGTCTTTCCAGCTTTGTCTGCTGTGAAAGAAAAAAGGAGGTAATGATCCAAATGGGCAAGCAATCTGACCCCTAGAGGAGTCATGCATGCTGGACACTAGTGCTGCCAAAGCCAATCTGACTTTCTCTTTGTTCAATAGCAATCATGATAACAACAGTTTTCATATTAATTAAGTTTATAGGGTAACACTGGTTAATACAATTATATAATTTTCAGGTATACATTATCATTTGGCATCTGTATATTCTACTGTGTGTTTACCACACAAAGCCAAGTTTCCTTCAGCTACCATATATGTGATCCCCTTTACCCACTTCACTCTCCTTCTATCCCTTATATTTGACCCCCTTTACGCCATCTACCTCCCCCTCTCACACACTCCCATCTCTCTGGTAACTACTAGTCCATTGTCCATTGCCATGAGTCTCTATTTGTCATGTTCATTTGTTGCTTTTAGGTGTATATCCCACATATAAGTGATATAATGTGATTTTCAACTTTTTCTGTCTGGCTTATTTCACTTAGGATGATTATCTTGAGATCCAACCATGTTGTCGCAAATGGCAGTATTTCACCTCTTCTTACGGCTGAGTAATATTCCATTGTATATATGTACCATTGCTTCTTTAGCCAATCATCTATCGTAGGACACTTTGGTTGCTTCCATGTCCTGGCCACTGTGAATAATGTTGCTATGAACATCAATGAGCAAATATCTTTTTGGATATGGATTTTCAAATCTTTGGGGTAAATACCCAGTAGTAGGATTGCTGGATCATATGGTAGATCAATTCTTAGTTTTTCAGAAACCTCCATGCTGTTTTCCATAGTGGCTGTACCAACTTGCAGTCCCACCAGCACTGTATCAGGGTTCCTTTTTCTGCATCCTCTCCAACATTTGTTATTACTTTTCCTGTTGATTATAGCTATTCTAACAGGTGTGAGATGGTATCTCATTGTGGTTTTGATTTGCATTTCTCTAACAGCTAGCCCTTTTGAGCATCTTTTCTTATATTTGTTGGCCATTTTTATGTCCTCTAGGGACAAGCGTCTGTTCAGGTCCTCTGCCCATTTTTTTGACTGTATCGTTTGATTTTTTATTGTTATTGAGTTGTATGAGTTCTTTGTATATTTTAAATATTAGGCCCTTATCAGAGGTGTTACTTGCAAATATATTTTCCCATTCAGATGGTTGCCTCTTTACCTTGTTGATGATTTTGTTAGCTCAGCGGAAGCATTTTAGTTTGATGTAGTTTCATTCATTTATTTTTGCTTTTACTTACCTTGCCTTTGAGGTCAAATTCATAAAGTCCTCTTTAAGTCCAAGGTACGTGAGTTTAGTTTCAATGATTTCTTCTATGCATTTTATTGTTTCAGGTCTTCTATTCAGGTCCTTAATCCATTTTGAGTTAATTTTGGTATGTGGTGATAGACAACAGTCTAATTTCATTCTTTTGCAGGTGGCTTTCCAGTTCTCCCAGCACCATTGATTGAAGAGGCTTTCCTTTCTCCACTGTATGTTTTTCACTCTTTTATCGAAAATTTATATGCCCATATAAATATGGGTTTACTTTTGGACTCTCGATTCTGTTCTACTGGTCCATAGTCTGTTTTTCTGCCAATACCATGCCGTTTTGATTACTGTCGCTTTGTAGTATAATTTGAAGTCGGGCAGAGTGATACCTCCAGCCTCATTCTCTTTTCTCAGTATGGCTTTGGCAGTTTGGGGTCTTTTGTGCCTCCATACAAAGCTCATGATTTTTTGTTTATTTCTTTAAAAACTGCCGATGAGATTTTGATGGGGATTGCAGTAAATCTGTATAATGCTTTAGGTAATATGGTCATTTGAACTATGTTGATTCTTCCAATCCAAGAACATGTAATATCTTTCCATTTCTTTCTATCTTCTTTGATTTCTTTTAACAGGGTCTTGTAGTTTTCATTATATTAGTCCTTTACATGTTTCGTTAAATTTATTCCTAGGTATTTTATTCTTTTTGTTGCAATTGCAAAAGGAATTATTTTTCCACTTCTTTTTCTGATGCTTCATTATTAACGTAAAGGAACGCTATGGATTTTTGAACGTTGATTTTGTACCCAGAGACTTTACTGTATTTGCTTATTGTTTCTAGTAGTGTTCTTATGGAGTCTTTAGGGTTTTCTATATAGAGAATCATGTCATCCACAAATAGTGATAGGTTGACTTCTTTGCTTCCTATTTGGATACCTTTTATATCTTTCTCTTGTCTGATTGCACTTGCTAGGACCACCAATGTTATATTGAATAGCAGTGGTGATAGTGGACAGACTTGCCTTGTTCCTGATCTTAGAGGGAAGGTTTTTATCTTTTCACCCTTAAGTATAATGTTGGCCGAGGGTTTGTCTTTTATGGCCTTTATTATCTTAACGTACTTCTATAACGATTTTGTTGTGTTTTGATCATAAATGGATGTTTTATCTTGTTGAAGGCTTTTTCTGCATCTCTTTATATGACCATATGATTCTTATGTTTTAATTTATGTGGTATATCACATTGAACTATTTGCATATGTTGAACCATCCCTGTGCCTCTGGGATGAAGCCCACTTGATCATGGTCTATAATCTTTTTAATATGTTGCTCTATTCGGTTCACTAGTATCTTATTTAGGATTTTTGCAACCATGTTCATGATAGACATTAGTCTGTAGTATTTTTTGTGTGTGTGTTATCCTTACCAGGTTTTGGTATCAGAGTATATTACCCTCATAGAGTGAGTTGGGAAGTATTGCCTCCTCTTCGATTTTTTGGAAGAGTTTGAGGAGAATAGATATTAATTCTTTGAATCTTTGGTAAAATTCACTGTTGAAACCATATAGTCTTGGACATTTACTTTTTGGTAGGTTTTTGATGATTGTTTCAATTTACATACAGCGGACCATTCTATTTAGACTTCTGGTTCTTGATTCAGTCTAGGAAGGCTGCATTTTTCTAATTACTAGTCCATTTCTTCTAGGTTATTAAATTTAGTGTTATATACTTTTTCATAGTATTCTTGTATGATCCTTTGTATTTTTGCGATGTCAGTCATAATTTCCCCTCTTTCATCCCTGATTTTGTTTATTTGTGTCTTTAGGTGAGTCTAGCCAGGGGTTCGTCAATTTTATTAACCTTCTCAAGGAACCAGCTTCTTATTGCATTTATTTTTTCTATTGTTTTCAATTTCTTTTATTTCTGATCTAATTTTGATTATTTCTTTCTGTCTACTGACTTTAGGCTTCATTTGTTGCTCCTTTTCTAGTTTTTAAAGATGAAGCATTAGGTTTTTATCTTTAGACTCATTATTATTTTTGGAGATAGGCCTGTAATGATATGAACTTTCCTGTTATAACCACTTTTGCTGTGTCCCAAAAGTTTTGATATGTTTGCTATCATCATTCATTTCTATGTATCTCTTGATCTCTCTTTTTATCTCTTCCTGACCCAGTTTTTTTCAGTAGCATGTTGTTTAATTTCCATGTATTTGTGTTTCTTCCTGATTTCTTTTTGCAGTTGATCTGTATTGTCAAGGTATTTTTATCAGAGACTATGGTTGGTATGATTTCAATCCTCTTATATTTTTGAGGCTATCTCTGTTTCCCAGCATGTGGTCAATTCTTGAGAATGTTTCTGTACACTAGAGAAAAATTTGTAAGCAGCTGTTTTGAGAAGGAAGGCTCTGTACATATCAATTATGTCTAGTTGGTCTAATGTGTCATTTAAAGATGTTATTTCCTTATTGATTTTCTGTTTGGATGGTCTCTCCATATCTGACAGTGAGTGTTTAGGCCTCCTACTACAATAGTGTTTTGGTCTGTTTTTCCCTTAGTTCTGTTAGTAATTGCTTTACATATTTTGGGCCTCTCTGATTGGGAGCATAGATATTAATAAGCATTATGTCTTCTTGGTGCATGATTCCCTTTATTATTATTAAGTTTCCCTCAGTATCTTTACCTTTTTTATTTTAAAGTCTATTTTGTATGATATTAGTACTGCTACTCCCTCTTTTCTCTGAATGCTATTTGGTTGAAATACCATTTTGCACCCTTTCACTTTGAGACTATATTTGTCTTCGTAGCTGAGATGTGTCTCCTGGAGGCAACATGTAGTTAGGTTTTTTTTTTTTTATCCATTCTGCAATTCTATTCCTTTTCATTAGTGAATTCAGTCCATTTACATTTAGGGTGATTATTGAAATATGAGGTATTCTTATAGCTATTTTATCTTATGCTTTCTGGTAGCTCAGTGTTTCCATTGCTTCCTTGTCCTTATATTTTTGTTTTCTTTATTTTGGTTGGCTTTCATGGTTTTTCCCTCTGGTTCTTCTTGTTTGTTTTATACTTCAGTTCTGAATCTTTGGTGTGTGTTTACCATTACAAATATGTAAAGGAGATATATATATACACACATACACATTCATCCATTTTTCTTCTGTGCTTGCCTTATCGTCATTCCCCTTTGCAAATTTGTATCTTTGAATCCTCCCCTTTTTTGTCATTGTTATCTCAATTTGTCTTTATGGATGCTAAACTTTCATTACTGTCTTGTTTTAACAATTCTCTTCTTATTATTTAAGCTTTTAACATCCTGTTCTTAATCATTTGTTTTTATTTGCCTGATAGTCACTTTACTCCTAATTATGATTTTTTTTTATCATTTTGTTTTAGGTGAGCTAACCCCTTTCAGTATTTCCTGTAGTACAGGCCTCATAGTGGAGAATTCCATCAATTATTGTATATCTGGAAAAGTCTTAATTTCTCCTTCATATCTAAAGGAGAGCTTAGCTGGATACATTATTCTAGGCTGGTAGTTTCTTTCACTTAATAGTTTAAATATTTGATTCCATTTTTCTGGCTTGTAAGGTCTACTCTGAGAAATCCGAGGATAATCTAATAGGTTTTTCTTTTTTAAGTTATTATTTTCTTCTCCCTGGCTGCCCTGAGAATTCTTTTTCATTGATTTTTGATCATTTTAATACTTGTGTCTTGTTGAAGGCCTTTTGGCTGTGGGAACCTCATTGCTTTCTCAGGCAGGGGTGTTCACGGAAATTGCTGCTCCTTATTTCCTCCCCTTCCTCCTGTAGGGAGCTCCAGTGGCTGTGAGAGGCAGCTTCTTTATTTCTTCCAGTCAACTGCCCAACACCTGGGGTTCTGACCTATGGTATCTCTTATACGCAGATCCCACACTCAGACTTGCTGGTGTGCTTTTGGGTGTTTTTCATTTTGTTTTAGTTGGTCAGCTTATTGTTGTTTCAAGGGGAGAGATCTTGGGACATCGCTCACTCTGCCATGTTTCTTCCCGAAAAGCCTTTTAAAAAAAACAATGTTTTTTTCTTTTGAGAAGAGACTATGAAATACATTTAAAAGGCTCCTTTTCCTAAAATAAACATAAAAATACACACACATATACACAGAAGAAAGAAAACACATCACGTGATATGACATGACTTCTTTGGATCTTATAGTCTAGACTTTAGCTGTTTTCTCAGAGGGAGAGAGGTAAAGGCTTATTTTAGTTCTTCATTAAAATAATCTAGGAGTTGTTAATTTTTTTAACACATAGCACACTCATTTAAGTGAGAAATGAAGAAACCACTTAAAAGTCAAATCTTTATCTCCAAATTCTGAATAATTCTTGGGAACATTGACTATATATGTCTTTTCTTCCTTTTTAATTAGACAAACTCACAATCAATTTTCAGCTCTGGAATTTACTAGCAATATGAGTGTGGCCAGTTACTTCATCCCCTGAATCTGAGTTTTCTCCTAAGTAAAATAGAGAAAGCAAGCCTATTTTTAGAGTTCTCATGAAGATAAAATGGGTGTTATATACTTTCTAACTTGGGGAGTTACACAGGTAGGCACTATTTAATGACAGAATACTTCTAGGAAATGCGTCATTATGCAATTTCATGAACAGCACAGAGTGTACTTACACAACCTAGAGAGTTTAGTCTACTACTGTAATTGTTTGTTCTATACTTTTATAGGACTGAAAGCATAGTAGGCTTATTTATACTAGCATCACTAGAAACACATGAGTAATTATAGAGTAAACTCTGACAGTTGGCTTTCTTTTTTGTAATGCAAGTGCCTGACTTAAGCTTTGATTGTCCAGGAGGCATGCACTTCAAAGATGGCTATCTCCAATAAACACATGCCAGCCACAGGACTAGATAAAGAACCAGTCCCTCTTCCCCCACCCTTTTGCAGGCTTCTTAGTTTTAGAGATCTGGAGATCTGGATTGATTTCCATAATTGACCACAGGGGCTCATTGTTTTTTTTTTCTTCCTGTGCTTTAATTCTCTTATGTTTTAAATTCACCAATAGAGTCAGCCAGGTGGAAAACCTTAAGCCCCCACCCTCAACCCCCCAAAAAGCAGAACCCCAGGCCCCTTTGTTCTCCCACACAAATACACCTTTCTGTGAGCCTCCTGAGGTGCCTTGGTTGCTCAAGGACCTGTGAATAAGAAACTCTTTTTTTTCTTCAAAGCTTCCTAATGGTTATTGCTGAAGGGAATCTTGCAATCACAGTAAGAACCAATAGGCGTGGTCCAGTTGTAACATTGGTCTGGAAAGGGGAGATGTCTGTGGGAAACTCACTGGGGCCTAGGTGAATGCCCTCAAGCATTTCTAGCTGATAGTATCACTAAGGAAAGACTAAGACCAGCATAAAACAGTGATGCCTTACACTATAACCTTAAGAGGGCTAGGATATCACTAGGCAATAGAAATTTTTTAGCTCCATTATAATCTTATAGGACAATTGTATTTTTTTTCACACAAACTGCTTCTTAAAAGCCATATGGAAATGTCATTACTGTAGTTTACTTAGATTAGCAAACAGTTGGGGCTTGTTACAGACTTGGCCTCCATGCCAAGAGGATTCTGGGTGTACATCTAGCATTTCCATATTGTTCTCCATCTCTTATTGTCTGTACCCCTGGCTTTGTCACATCAGTAACAAGAAAATGACAGTTCCTAGGAGGAATAATCTTTGAACAGCATTTAGGAGAGTGATGACTCTTAAGTCTGTATAGTCCAGTTTTATTTGTTTTTCAACCATCCTACCTAAAACTGTTTTTGGGTTAAGAGTTGTTATCTTTGGAAATAGGTCACATTTAAAAAAATCATCTGGGAATATGTAAGAGTACTTTCACAATCCTCAAATGAGCATCTTGACAGGCCATGAGAAAGCAATGTGACAGGGAGTCACACCTCAGCAGCACACTTGGTCCAGCATGACCAAAAGTCTCTCAGACAGTCAAATAGCAGATGTACGAGACTTCAGTCAGCAAGATGATCAGCCATCATGTTGCTGTCTCCTCACACCATGTCCAAAAATATGCCTAACAGATGGCTGGTTACCATATAGAGACTGGCACACCTGCCTCCATGAACTGTACATAGGGACATGTGCTACTGAATATGCAAAACATTTCAGAACCAGCCAGCTCTGGGGCCCAACAGTCATGCTAGCTTGAAAGGGAACTCTAAGAAAGAAACCCTGCATTTCATTAGTGCAGACAAAGATTCTTCCTGATGCTTTTCTTTATGAATTTTGCATCCCATACCCTCACCCAGATGTGAAGACTTTGGCCCCAGTAGTAGAGAAATGATGTTCAATTACAAAGCAGAGTGATATTTTCAGCCTAAATGCCTCCCTCAGAGATACTCTGCCTTGATCTTAGGTAAATGGAATGAATGACTTGCTTTTTACTTTATGAAGGTTTTATATACTTTTGCTAGGGTCCTTCTTGAATGGCAGTTGGGCTTTGCTTTAATGGAAGATCAGTGAAAAGTCTTTGAGTGGTCAATGTCAGCATATTATATCTTGGTACCTTTAGACTAGGAAATTATTTTACCCAACTCCTCTGTCTTGCTGCTCAAGGCAGTGGCAAGGGTAGGTGGTGGGGAGGTGACAAATTGAAAAACTATCTCGATGGTCCCATGTCAAAGCCAATGCAGGCCTTCACTTTAAAGGTCTAAGTTCATTAGTTTAAATTCTAGTCCCAAAGAGATAAAGATTCATGTTGATTTTTTTAGAACATTAAACCAGCTACAAAACCACATCTGACAAAACATGTAGCATTCTGCACATAAGAACACAAACAGCGTCATACTTCTTCCTTCTCCTAATAAGGGCAGCTATTTAGATGCTTAAGGGAAGTGATAAAATAGATAAGCAAGAAAAAAAACACAGCACACATTTTCATCACACATAATTTTTCCAACTCCAGCTTAAGGTAACTACATACAGCACTTTTCTTCTCTGCATCATGCCCTACTGATAACACATTAAAACAAGGCCTCTGACACTTGTGTCTATACATGATCCTCAAAGATAAACATGGAGTAACTTCCTACAATGTTACATTAACTTGAAGGTTTGAAGTGGAAAATCATTTTTTATATTAAAATAAAAATAGATATATTTTGAGATAGAATTTTTTAATCATATATTTTTAAAATAATGAAAATTCTTCAAAAAGTTTGGGGCTTACAGCTGCTGCATCAAGCCATATGTAAGTCCATTAGGGGTATACCTTCTCATTCCTCTGCCATTAGCAACTTTTTCTTGGAAGAATTTCCAAATCACTGCAATGAATACAATTCCACAATCCCTGGAAATTCTCTTGTGTCTTTAAGCCATACATTTTTTTTTCTGATCCAAACTTTACTGGACTACCTTTGTAAAAAAGCATTCTCTAAAACGAGATTTAAACTGGACAATTTGGAGGCTAAAACCAAAATCCTCTGTAAGCAGGTAGGGTAGTTATTTACTGATTATTCTAATTGTACAGATGAGAAAACAGAGGCTTGGAGATATAAAATGGTTGTCCAAGAGCACCCAGCCAATGAACAAAGGAACTGATTCAAACCTAGGTTGTTTCAGGAAAACTTGTACCCCACAGTTTGCAGCTCCACAGGGAATGAATGGCACACTTCAAGTGTGCTTCCCCATGCCAAGGACACAAATAGTTAAAAATCCTTTCAAAGACCCCATTTTAATCCTCAAATGATATATCATCATGCTACTTCTGACAACAGACTGACCTGAAGATCACAGAGATTGTCTGTGAGAGAAAAATCTCCTCAAAGTTCGGACAGGGTAAGTAGAGAGGTAGACATGAGCCTGAGGGAAAGGGACAATGAAGGGATAACGAGGCCTCCAGACCAGCTCAGCAGAAGAAAATATACAACCAAGGCTCTGGCAGGCTCATGGAGCCTCTCTCATTCTTCCAAGGTGAGAAGCCAGATAGGCAGGAAAAAAAAAAGCCTAGTAGTGCCTGGCACCTTCCTCACCCTTCCTGTCCCCTACTCTTCTGTCAGTTAACTGCAGATGATCATTATAGAATCTATGATGGGGGCGCTTGACTGTTATGGGCAAAATTAGTTAACTGGGCATGCACACACCCTCAAAATTCCCAACTCGCAGGTGTATGACTTCCCATCTACCAGCACATACTTAGCAAGCCTCAGCTTGGAGTAGGAGGGTCTAAGGGAGGAGTATAAAATTCATGTCATTTGAGATAGGAGGGACAGAGAGACAACAAAGAAACACTATGGCCCATATAAACCCCAGCCCTCAACTTCTCGGGGCTCTCAATCCTCTGTTGAGGTGCCCGTTTGGACTTCTCCCAAGTGTAGTCTGTTTGCTAGCTTTACTTAATAAAATCACTTCTGCTTTTGCTTGCTACTCTTAACCTGCTGTCTTTCTTCTCAGAGTGTCAGACCTCCACATAACTCTTTCATGGAGAGTCCAAGTATTGAGTCCCTGACTTTCACAATGCAGACACTTCACTGCTGGTAACAGTTTCACCTTGTTCTTGGACAGTCAGTAGAAAGATAGCACAGTAAAGAAAATCTATTAGCCCAGTAGTTAAAGTTTGACTTTCACTTACTCAGATATTTTGTCTCTAGATTTTCATTAAAAAAATAACAAATACATCTTCAAAATAACCACAACTGACACTATAACTAGATAAAGGATAATAATAATACTTGCTTTTGTTATTTATACTTGTTTTATTGCCAATTATGCATATCCTGGCTAGCATATAACATGTGCCATTGAAAAGAATGTATTATTCTGCCACTGTTGGGTACAGTGATCTATACATAACAATGAACTAAATTTCGTTGACAGTGTTGTTCAGAGCTTTCATATCATTACTTACTTTTTTGTTTATTTAGTTGTTCTATCAAATTCTAGGAGATGGATGTGTTAAAATATCAGACAATGAATGCAGAATTGGCTATTTTCTTCTAATTTCTGTCAACTTTTCTTTCAAATGTTTTGAAACTTTGTTAATAGATGCATACTCATCTATTATAATTATATCTTCCTAATGAACTGACAACTTTTGTCATTATGAAATATCCCTCCTTATTTCTTATAATACTTTTTATCTTGAAATCTAGTTTATCTGATGCTAATATAGCCACTCCATCCTTCTTATCCTTATTCTTCATAAAGTATATCTTTTCCCATCCATTTATTTTCATTCTATAGTTGTTTTCACATGTAAACTGTGCCTCTTGTAAACAGGATATAAATGTGTGTTTAAAAATATCTGTTCACCCATTTTTTATTTTAATTAGTGTGTTTAATCCATTAATATAATGTAACTATTGATCCTGATGAATGTTATAGGCTAAATTGTATCTCCTAAAAATTCATATATTGAATTCCTTACTCCTAGTACTTCAGAATGTAACTGTATTTGGAAGTAGGGTCTTCCTAGGGATAATCAAGTTAAAATGAGGATATTTGGATGAGTTATATTCCAATTATGACTAGTATTATAAGAAGAGGAAATTAGAATGCAAAAATGTACAGAGGGAAAACCATGTGAAGACACAGGGGGAACATGCCATTTGTAAGTAAAGAAGAGAGGCCTTAGAAGAAAACAACCTTACTGATATCGTGATCTCTAATTTTTAACCTCAAGAAGAGTGAGAAAATAAATATCTGTCATCTTAATTGCCCAGTCTGTGGTACTTTGTTTTGGCAGCCCTAACAAACTAATACAGTGAATTAGCATCTATTCTTTTACTATTTTTTTCTTCTTTGCCTTATTGTTCCTCAGTTACTCCTTTCCTGCTTTTTAATTAGATTTTTTACTATATTTTCAAGATTGTATTTTATTTTTATTATTGGGCTTTTAGCTAGACTTCTTTGTATATTTTTAGTTTCCTCTAGATATCTCAATATACATTCTTCATTTTTCATAGTTCATTTTCCATTAATTTCATACCACTTCACATAAAATATAAAAACATTGCAACAATCTAGGACTGCATGCACTATTCCTTCCTTTATTCTACAATTGTTATATGTATTAAATCCACTTACATTATAACACAAGGCAATGTTATAAATTTTCCTTTAAATAATCATACATATTATAAATTAAAAGGAGGAAAAAGCCACAATAATAGTTTTATTGCATGTACCTTTGCATTTTCAGTCAATGATGTTCTTTTTTTTTTTGAGTATATTACTTTTCATTTGGTACTATTTCCCTTCAGACTGAAGAATTTTCATGGATATTTATTTTAATACAGATATGCCAGTTATGAATTCTTTTTGTTTTCTTTTCTTGAAAAATCCCTTTATTTTGCTTTAATTCTTGAAGGGTATTTTTGTTTAATATAGAATTTTATACTGACATTTTTTATTTCAATATTTAAAGATGTTTCATCTAGCTTCCACTGTTTTTCATCAGAAGTCAGCTTTTAATCATTGTTCTTTTGCATGTAATTCATCATTTTTATTTACTATTTTCAAGCTTTGTTGTTTATTGATTTTAAACACTGTGACCAGTAGGTACCTTAGCATGGACTTCCTCATGTTTTTTTTTATGCTTTGTTTTCTTTAAGCATCTCATACATGTAAAATTTTGCTCATCATCATATTGAAAAGTTTTCAGCTATTATTTCTTCAAATAATTTTTCTGTCCCATTCTCTCTCTTTTATTTTGGAGTACAATTACACATATGTTGGAAAGCCTGATATTATCCATTAGTTAACTGAGACTCTATTTATTTTTAATCTTTTATTTCTCTTTATCCACATTGAATAATTCCTATTGATTTCACAGTTCACATATCCTCTATCATCTGCATTTAGCTGTCAAATCCATCTAGTGAATTTTTTAAATTTCTGATATTGTATTTTCCACTTCTAGAATTTTCATTTCTTTTTTCATGATTAAATATCTCTGCTAAGATAGCTTAAGTTTTTTTCATTCATCACAAACATATTTTATTTTACTTTATTTGGATTGTTATAATGGCTTATTTTAAAATTCATGTCCAAGCTCGTGGATCCAGAACTGGCAGCAAAACTGGTGCTGTATAGGCCTGAGGTCCCATGTCTCACTGAGACACCACCCTATCCAACCCACAAATTATGTGTGGCAAGCCTATTCCCAGGCAACCTAGTCCCATCCTGTGCTTCCCTTGGGACACAAAATTGACATCAAACAACAGCACTCAGTTCGTGCAGCCCTCGCAAAGCCCGTGCATCTCAGGAGAGACTTTTGGCAGTGGGCTACAAACCCCTGCCCCCAAGCTATAGTATTTCTTAAACAGGTCTCAGCAGTTTGCAGGCCCAAGGTGGGCACTGGCTGGTATTGCTGTGATCTTAGACTTTTACAGGGAGCCACAGAGAAAGCTCTGGCATGTAAACTGACACTGCAGTGGCTGGGGAAATCTGTTCAATATATTCAGGTGACTCCCTGGGTCCCTCCACCACCCAACTTGCATTTCACCCAGAGGCTCTTTAAGTGGTGGAGTATTACAGGCAACTGATAGGCAGTGTTAGGCCTTGAGACATGGTGGTCCTTCTGCTAAACTGCCCCAGGCCCAGTACTGGGGGGTAACTAGACCTTGGCTTATAGCATTGTCTCTTGCACTTACCTATAAATCCAGCGTAGGTAGCAACCATCTGTGGATTGCTTTGTTGCTCTCACTGTGTAGCCCTGAGCAATCCAAGGCAACAGATGACCTTGGCCTACCAGGGAGTCTTCCTAAGGAGACACAAAACCGGAGATTGGTGTTAGATCACAACAGCAACACCTGAGTAGCCCCATAAGTGGTAAACTCATGTGGTGGTCTCAACAAGTCTACTAGGGTAAATCCCACTCAGTGGGTCAACTCCCATACAGCAACTCATACCCTGTGGGCATAGCCAATTCCTACAGTTAGTCAGCCAAAGCATTAATCCCATCCACTGATGTGCTAACAGCAATAAAGGCTTATCTACAACATAAGAACAAATGCAACCCACACAAAGATCATGTTCAGATGCCCCAGCATACGTTAATAGAGAAACTATGCCAATGGTTCATACAGGACACCTACCACATAAGGCCATCTGGCCCAGGATGAGAGACAAAACAAATCTTTCTAACATATATAAATGAACACAGGGAGGCACATAAAATGAGAAAACAAAGAAACATGCCTCAAATGAAAGAACAGGAGAAAACTCCAGAAAATAATCTAAATAAAATAGAGGTAAGCAACCTACTAGAGACAGAGTTTGAAATAATGGTTATAAGAATGCTCAATAAACTTAGGGGGAGAATAGATGATCTCAATGAGAACTTCAACAGAGAGATATTAGCATAAAAAAGGACATAGAAACCATAAAAAAGAACCAGCCAGAAATTAATAATACAATAAATGAAATGAAGAATACACTGAAAGGAATCAATAGGAGATTGGACGGAGCAGAAGATTAAATCAGCGAACTGGAAGACAAGGTAGCAGAATACACCTAATCAGAACAACAAGAAGAAAAAAAAAGAATTAAAAAAAATGAGCATAGTTTAAGAGACTTCTGGGACAGCATGAAGCATAACACTATCCACATCATAGGAGTACCAGAAGAAGAGAGCGCAAGGAATTGAGAGAATTTATTTAAAGAAATAATGACAGAAAACTTTCTTAACCTAGCAAGAGAATTAGACTTACAAGTCCAGGAAGCACAAAGAATCCCTGAAAAGAGGAATTCAAATAGACCCACACCAAGACACATAATTAAAATGCCAAAGGTCAAAAACAAAGAATCTTAAAAGCAACAGGAGAAAGGCAGCTAGTTACTTTCAAAGGTACTGCCATAAGAATGTCTGTTGATTTTTCTACAGGAACTTTATAGGCTAGAAGAGACTGGCTAAAAATATTCCAAGTTAGGAAAAACAAGAATCTAAAACTAAGAATACTTTACCCAGCAAGCTAAAATGGAAGATGAGATAAAGAGCTTCCTAGACAGAAAAAGCTTAAAGAATTCATCACTGACAAGCCAATATTACAAAAAATGTTGAAGGGATTTTTATAAAAAGAAGAAAGAAGGGAAACCCATAAATATGAATAATAAAATGGCAGTAACTATGTACCTACTGATAATTACTTTAAATGTAAACAGATCAAATGCTCCAATTGAAAGCCAAATGGATAAGAAAACAAGACCCATGCATATACTGTCTAAAGAGAAACCCGCTTCAGATCTAATGACACACATTGACAAAAAGTAAAAAGACAGGAAAAGATATTTCATGCAAATGAAAATTTAAAAAAAGCTGGGGTAGCACTATTTATGCCAGACAAAATAGACTTTAAAACGAAGGCTATAATAGAAGACAAAGAAGGACATTACATAATGACAAAGGTATCAATACATCAAGAGGACCTACCTCAAGAAAAAAGAAAAAGCTCAAATAAACAATCTAACCTTACAGTTAAAAAAACTAGAAAAAAGAACAGTAAGCAAAGTCCAAAGTAAGTAGAAGGAAGGAAACAATAAAGATTAAAGCAAAAATAAACAAAATAGAGTCTAGAAAAATAATACAAGATCAATGAAACCAAGAGTTGGTTCTTTGAAAAGATAAATAAAATTGACAAACCCTTAACCAGACTCATCAAGAAAAAAATAGAGAGGAACCAAATAAATAAAATCAGAAATGAAAGAGAAGAATAACTATGAACTCCACAGAAATACAAAGGATCATAAGAAAACACTATGAGCAATTATACACCAACAAATTGGAATATCTAGAAGAAACAGATACATTCCTAGAAACAAAATCTCCCAAGATTGTGTCAAGAAGAAAGAGAAACTGTGAACCAACTGATTACCACCAACAAAATGGAATTGGTAATCAGAAAACCTCTCAAAAACCAAAGTCCTTAACCAAATGGCTTCATAGGTGAATTTTACCAAATATTCAAAGAAGAATTAACATCTATTCTTCTCACACTATTCCAAAAAAATTCAAGAGGAGGGAAGGCTCCCCAGTTCTTTTTATGAGGCAACAATTACCCTGATTCTAAAACCAGACAAAGACATTATAAAACAACAACTATAGGCCAATATCCCTTACGAACATTGAAGCAAAAATCTTCAGAAAAATATTAGCAAACCCAATTCGGCAATGTATTAAAAATATCATACACCATGATCCGATTGGATTTATTCCTGGAATGCAAGGTTGGTACAATATCCACAAATCAATTAATGTATTATACCACATAGACAAATTGAAAGATAAGAATCATATGGTATCAAGAGATGCAGAAAAAGCACTTGACAAAACCCAGCATTCATTTATGATAAAAACTCTCAGCAAGGTGGGAATGGAGGGAACATACCTCAACATAATAAAGGGCATATATGACAAACTTACAGCAAACATCGTACTTAATGGGGAAAGGATAAAAGTGTTTTCCTTAAGATCAGGAACTAGACAAGGTTGCCCACTTTCACCACTCCTATTCAACACTGTATTGGAAGTCCTAGCCACATCAATCAGGCAAGAAAGAAAAATAAAAGGCATCTGAATTGGAAAGAAAGAAGTAAAACTGTCGTTATTTGCCAATGACATGATACTACATAGAGAAAACTCTAAAAATTCCACCAAAAAACTTAGACCTGATCAATGAACTCAATAAAGAAGCAGGATACAAAATTAATATTCAGAAGTCAGTTGCATTTTTAAACACTAATGATGAACTTCCAGAAAGAGAAATTAAGAAAATAATCCCATTTACAATGCATCAGAAACAATAAAATACCTAGGAAACAAATGAACCAAGGAGGTAAAAAACCTGTTCTTGGAAAATTATGTCATTGAAAAAAGAAATAGAAGATATATTTAAATAGAAGCAAATATCGTGCTCATGGGTAGGAAGAAACAATATAATTAAAATGGCCATACTACCCAAAACAATCTATAGATTCACTACAATTACTATCAAAATATCAAAGACATTTTTCAGAGAACTAGAACAAATAATCCAAGAATTTATATGAAACTATTAAAGATCCCAAATAGCTAGAGTAATCTTGAAAAAGAACAAAGTTGGAGGTTTTACACTACCTGATATCAAACTATACTACAAGGTAATAGTAATCAAAACAGCATGGTACTGGCATAAAAACAGATATATTGATCAATGGAACAGAACAGGGAGCTCAGAAATAAATCTGCATCTATACACTCATTTAATATATGACAAAGGAGGCAAGAATATACAATGGGGTAAAGGCAGTCTCTTCCATAAGTAGTGTTGAGAAAACTGGACAGATGCATACAAAAAAATTAAACTGGACCTTGTTACACCATATACAAGAATAGACTAAATATGAATTAAAGACTTAAATGTAAGACCCGAAATCATGAAGCTTCTAGAAGAAAACATAGGCAGTTATCTCTCTGACATTTCTATTAGTAATTTATTTTTGGATATATTTCCTGGGGAAAAGAAAACAAAAACAAATAAACAAATGGGACTAAACAAATTCAAATTTTTGGAGAGCAAAGGAAACCATCAACATAATGAAAAGACAACCTACTGAAAGGGAGAAGATATTCCCTTATGATACATCTTATAAGGACTTAATATCCAAAATGTATAAAAACCTCATACAACTCAACAACAAAAAAACAACAAACCAATTAAAAAATGAGCAGAAAACCTGAATAGCTGTTTCTCCAAAGGGGAAATACAGATGGCCAAGAGACATATGAAAAGATGCTCAGTATCCTGATCATCACAGAAATGCAAATTAAAATCACAATGAGATATCACCTCACACCTGTCAGAATGACTATAATCAATAAATCAAAACATAAATGTTGGCAAGGATGTGGAGAAACGTGAACACTTGTACAATGTTGGTGGGACTGCTAATTGGTACAGACACAATGAAAAATAATCTGGATAATCCTTCAAAAAATTAAAAATGGATCTGTTTTTTGATCCAGCAATTGCACTTCTGGATATTTATCCCAATAAAACCAAAACACTAAGTTGTAAAGATCTTTGTACCCCTATGTTCATAGCAGCAGTTTTCACAATAGCCAAGATATGGAATCAACCTAAGTGCCCATCAAAATAAAAGAAGTTATAGTTCAGATATACAATGGAATATTACTCAGCCATAAAAAATGAAATCCTATCATTTGCAACTACATGGATGGACCTAAAGGTTATAATGCTGAACAAAATAAGTCAGGTAGAGAAAGATAAATATCATATAATTACACTTATATGCAGAATCTAAGGAACAAAAAGAACAAACTAATCAAAAACAGACTCACAAATACAGAGGCAATCTAGTGATGGCCAGAGGGATGGAGGATCTCAACTGGCTGGGATACAGGGGTGAAGGGCTAAAAAAATACAAATTAGTAGTTGATAGAGGATCACAGGGCTGGGGAGCATGACATAGGGAATGCAGTCAGCAGTAATGCAATGGCTAGGTGGAGAGCCAGAGGGAAGATAGAGTAATCAGGGATATTGTTTCATAAACTACATAAATTTCTAACAAATGTACTATATACTCAAAATTAATAAAAAATAAAATGCTTAAAAATAAAAATTAAAATAATAAAATTCATGTTCAGTAGTACTAATGTCTGGGTTATCTTGGAATAAGTCTTGTTTGATTGATTTTTTTTCTCAGTAATATGTTTGATTTCTCATGTTATATATTTTGTATGCAGATCATTTTAGATTGTATTCCAGACATTATGAATATTAAGTTGTGGAGATTTTGTAATCTACTAATTTGCTATAATGAATATTCCTTCATCTTTTTTTTTTTTTACCATGCATTACCTTGGCCGGATTGAACATCAATCAAGTTCTGTTTCTTGAGTAGCAACTCCAGTCTGACATTAATATTTGTCTTTGCTTAAGCAGCTTTGATTCTACTGCATACATGCTTGGTTTGCTCACTCTGCCTTTTTCCTTTTTAGATTCTCTTACTCCAATCAGCAGCCATGGTGTCCATGTCTTCAGTTTTCTAGATTATCTGGCCAGAAAGAGTATGTTTTTTTTCCATTAGTGCCTCCACCACTTTATGCACCACATAAGCAATTGTACTTATTCTCAGAATAAAATACATGAAAGCAGTAACTTATTTATGACAGGTACCTACACCCCCTCTTCTGAGGATATACTCCTTACTGGAATCTGTCTGCTTCTGTTAACACTCCGGTACCTTGAGGTAGTTACTTTCTATATTAAGTCTAGATTTTATAATTATTTTCTGCAGAGGATTTTTTTGATAGTGTCATAATCTGTCATCATAGAAATGCTCTAGATGATTTTTATTTTACTGAAGTGTAGGGTTTGAGTGGGTAGTGGTGAAAAACTAGGAATCTGTAGTTTTACTGTGAAAGTTTCTTGAATAGCAGGTAGAAGAGTTTGTGCTCGATATGGAAGGTAACAATGAGTAACTAGAGCATGGGAAATTGGAATTATGTTCTTTAAAAATATTTGTCTTGCCTGGATGGATCTCAAGGTAATCATGCTAAGCAAAATAAGCCAGACAGAAAAAGTTGAAAATCACATGATATCACTTCTATCTGGGATATAAACCTAAAAGCAACAAATGAATAAGACAAAAAAACAGAGATTCATGGGCATGAATCTATAGACTAGTGGTTACCAGAGGGTAGGGCGTAGGGGAGAAGTGGGGAGGTAGATGTGGTAAAGGGGGTCAAATATGTGGTGACAGAAAGAAATCTAAGTATGGGAGATTAACACATCTTCCATATGCCTATTAAAATGTACAGCTGAATCTTATTGGATTTCATTGTCACTAAAAATAAAAAATAAATTGGATTTCATTGTCACCAAAAATAAAAAAATAAATAAATTTAAAAAAATCAAAATAATAAAAATACTTGTCTTATTAAGCTCAGGCTGATATAACAAAATGCCAGAGACTAGGTGGCTTATAAAAAACAGTAACACATTTCCCACAGTGGTGGAGGTTGGAAGTCCAAGATCAGGGTTCCAGTATGGTCAGGTTCTGCTGAAAGCCCTCTGCCAGGTTGCAGACTGCTGACCTCTCCTTGTATCCTTATATGGTGAAAAGAAAGTTAGCTAACTCTTTAGCCTCTTCTTATAAGGGCATTAATCCCACTCAATTCCAACCCCATGAAATAATTGCTTCACAAAGGCCCTACCTCCAAATACTATCACATCGGATTAGGGTTTCAGCAGATGAATTTGGGCAGGGTAGGGAACACAGACAGTCAGTCCATAGCAATATCTTTATGTTTAACTTAATTAAACTAGTACAGAAAAAAAATCATTTGTGAAAATAGATATGTTTGGGAAAAGTTTCTGTATTTATATATGTTCCAATCTCAATGAAGAGATTTAAAAAAGAACACAGAATTACAAAACACACTTTTCTTCTTCCTAGGGCAAACAACTTTGAGGTGGGAGCAATAGGTAGTCCAGCACATTGAAATTCAGTAACTGACTTTCAATTTCACAGACCATAATTCTGAACTGACAGGAAGCAATGGGACTCAAACTAAAGCCCTTTAAAGAAGATGGACCAGTAATTATGTGGGGTGCTGCATGTTCTACTTTTGTTTGCTAAATAATAGGATACTCTAGGGCGCTTTCATAATTACATCAGTCACTTACTCAATGCACTCCACCAGCTATCAACCTTGAACATTTTGAGTTGTTTCTAGCCAGGTAAATGAAAATAATGAGATAAAATAATTACCTTAAATTGTACGAAACCCTTAGGAAAAATTAGTTGTATTAATCTGATGTGTGAGTCATCATAGGTACTGTTTGAAAGATGTCCTGCAATTTGGTTTTATAAAAGAGCCTTTCTTCTTCTTCTTCTTTCTTCTTTCTTCTTTCTTCTTTCTCCCTTCTCCTTTCTCCCTTCTCCTTCTCCCTTCTCCCTCCTCCCTCATCCCTCCTCCTTCCTCCTTCTCCTTCTTCTTCTTCTTGTTCCTCCTCTTCCTCCTCCTCCTCCTCTTTCTTCTTCTTCTTATTCCTCTTCCTCCTTCTCCTCCTCTTCCTCCTCCTCCTCCTCCTCCTCTTTTTTGTTTATTAAAATTAGCAGCAGGGAGACCAATGTTGTATAGCAAAGGGACACTGAAGAAAGAGGTCTGGGAAAAAGAATAATTTTATGATTAGGCTTTTATTTTTCCTAATTGTCTCTTCCATTAGAAAAGCTCCCAAGTATAGCAATGGCACACAAGTTTCTGAAGTGACAGCGAAAGCTAAATTCAGCTAAAATAGTAGTTTGTTGCTGCATTTAAAATGTAACAGAGGCAGCAGTGCATGTAGGTTAGTACGAAGTTGAAAAAAAAATAAATAATAGGATACAATTGAAAAATAGATTTCTTTACCACCCTGGAATGGGAACAATTACTACCTTGCAAAGAGATTTTACTTTATCATTTCTGTTCACCTTAGGGAACAATGAAGGCAGGTTAACATGGTTCATGGGGCCTCAGGAAAACAATTATAATCATGAGATTGCATTTACTTTTATATAAGTTACACCTTACTTTCCCTGGATTCAGTTATCCTTCACTGTAGCTAGGAAAATCTAAAATGTCTCCCTTGTCCTTGTCCTCCTCTGAATACTACTACAGTCTTCTATTTGTATCACTGTCTGCCCCTTAAGAAATATCTTTACAATTCCTTGCAGAAGTGGTACCTCATATATTTTATACCAGACAAAACTTAGTTTGAATGCTAATGTGATATTTATATATGATCTCTAATTGTTCGTCTAACAGAAAACAGTGCTGGAGAAATACTACTTTTAATAAATGGTATTGATGCTGAACTCTGTGAGGTGTGAATGATGGTGCTGATAACAAGAGTGCTATTAAAAACAGGGTGATCAACCATGTACTTTGTTGTGCAAGCTTGGACATTTTGAGGAGTGAAATGAAGTTATTGATAATTACACCAGGAAAATAGCTGCAGTCATCCTATTTATAAACCAAAGTAAATGATGATAAGAAGCCAATTAAATACACACACACACACACACACACACACAAATACACACACACATTCAAGAATAATGGAACAGAAGTCATAAAAAGAATTCCTTGATGTAACATAATAAAATATTTTTAAATACTGCTTATTATTTGTTATTTATATGAAAGTAATGTACATTAATTGTATGAACTTTTTAAAATAAAGAAAATAAAAGGAAAAGTAATTTACCACTATGGATAATGCACTATATACAATTTTTGTATATTTTTCCAGATACATTTTTGTGAATATATATAATATTACATATGTAGTACAAATAGTGTATTTTAATTATCTCCTCATTTATTATTTCATCAGCATTTTCCCATTCCATTCAATACTTTTTATAACATAATTTTCACTGAATTAATAATAATTCATTTATTCAATTAATATTTATTATGGAGTCTACATAATACATTACATGATTGAACCATATTTTATTTAATGAGAATTTGTTAGACATTTTGACTATTTCAGTGTTTAGTTGTTATAAATAAGGCTCACCTAAATGTGTTTATATGTAAGTTTTTAGCTTTCTTTCTGACAATTTTCTTAGGACATATCCTAGAATTGGAAATCCAGGATCTGATTATATGTGTATTGGTAAGGCTTTTAATATAGTTTGTTAAATTGAACCAAAGGAAGAATATATCATTTTTTTCTGTTCAGTGCACAAGACAGCCATCTTATCTCACACTTGCCATCATTAAATGTTATCGTTTAGAAAAGCCTCATGAATTTGAAAACCAAAAATATATGTTATGTTCACTGGTATTGCTATGTCTCTTCAACTTGCACTAGTATCATACTATTTAATATTGTCTCTTAAAAATAAATTTTAATATCTAGTTAAAGTTCCCAATCCTGTTTATTTTGCTTTAAAAATTATAAGTAGATTTTTGGAAACAGAGTAGAGTGAGAGACATCCCTAGATCTCTCTTCTTGAAACAATAAGATGATCATCTAAAACGAAACAAAAACAACCAAACTGCACACCAGCATGTCTGAGCGTGGGATCTGCACATAAGAGCTACCACAGATCAGAACCTCGGTGTTGGGCAGTAGACTGGTAGAAACAAAGAAGCTGATTCTCACAGCCACTGGAGCTCCCTACAGGAGAAAGGGGAAGGAAGAAGGAGCAGCAAGTTCCATGAACAGCCTTGCCTGAGAGAGTTGTGAGCTACACATGACCAGTGGCAAGGCGCAGTCATTAGGGCAGGGAATAGAGAAATGGGGATGGCAGAAAAACAAAAGTTGATTTTAACCTGTCATGGTTGCAAAATCCAGGCTAAGCCACAGCCCCTAAACCCAACTCAGAGGGCCCCTCTCCCCATATCCTCTGAAACCAAAAAACACAGAGCCCAAAAAGAATCTGAGCAAACCTTACCAAAACTGTTACTAATACAGAAAGGGACTGAGACTGAGGGTAGCAAGCATGATTAAATAACTATCAGAAAATAAAAAGGCATTTTAAAGGTTTTACATAAAGCAGAGATCCAAGAGGCTTAGACACTACCTACTGGAAACCAAAAGAAAAGCCACTTTCTTTGCAACAGTCTAAAGAGAGACTTTTATTAATAAACCTCTTTCTGGAAAAAAAGCAAAACACACTTCTATTAATGCCAAGGTGGATAAATAGTCCACTGAACACCATGAACAACCAAGGTGACAAGGCATCTCAGAAAAAAGAGAAAAATATCCAGAAAAAAAGCTTACAGACATAGAAATATTCTATTTAAATGACAGATAATTCAGAATGGTACATCTGAAAAAACACAGTGAATTCTGAAACAAGTTATATCAACAATTTCAGGAATTGAAAAATAACTAAATGAGCAGAACGAGGAGACTGAAACTCTTAAAAAGAACAGAATATCTTCTGGAGATGAAGAATACACTACAAAGGTTGAAAAATGAAATAGCAAGCTTGAGAAATAGAATTGACCAAATGGAGGAAAGGATAAGTGATATCAAAGAAAGAAATCTAGAAAAAAATCAGACGAAAGAAGAGAGAAACCGAAGAATAAAAAACAATGAAAGAGAAATTTAAAAACTAGCTGATACCATCAGGAGAACAAACATAAGAATGATGGGCATTATCAAAGGCGAGAAAAAGTAGTAGTAACTATAAAGCATTTTCAGATAAATAGTTGATGAGAATTTCCCAAATCTAAGGAATGAGCTGGAGCTTGGAATTTAAGAAGTCAAGAGAACACCTAATTCACTCAAAAAGGACTTCTCCAAGAAACATTGTATTAAAATTATCAAAAATCAACGACAAAGACAGAATTCTCAGGGCAGCCAGGGTGAAGAAAATGGTAACTTATAAAGGAAAATCCATTCGATTATCCTCAGACTTCTCAGTATACACCTTACAAGCCAGAAAAATGGAATCAAATATTTAAACTATTAAGTGAAAAAAACTACCAGCCTAGAATAATGTATCCAGCTAAGCTCTCCTTTAGATATGAAGGAGAAATTAAGACTTTTCCAGATATACAATAATTGATGGAATTCTCCACTACTAGGCCTGCACTACAGGAAATAGTGAAAGGGGTCAGCTTACCTAAAACATAATGATTTAAAAAAAAACATAACTAGGAGTAAAGTGACTATCAGGCAAATAGAAGCAGAGGAGTGTAACCCTTACTAAGAACAGGGAATTATTAATTATTATTAAGATTAAATAATAAGAAGAGAAATGTTATAGCAAGATAGTAATGAATGTTCAGCATACATAGGGGCAAACTGAGACAACAATGACTGAAAAGGGGAGAAGTCAAAGATCCAAATTCACAAAGAAGCCTGGAGATAAGGCATGTGCAGAAGAAAATGATTGAATATATATATGTATATATATATATATATATATATATATATATATATATATATATATATATAAACTTTCCTTTACATATTCATAATAGTAACCATACAAGAAATTCAGAACAAAAATATATAACATAAAACAAGAAGAACCAGAGAAAAAAGCCACAAAAGCCAACCAAAATAGAGAAAATAAAAACACAAGGACAAGGAAGCAATGGAAACACTGAGCTACCAGAAGGCAAAAGATATAATGGCTATAAGAAGACCTCATATTTCAATAATCACCCTAAATGTAAATGGACTGAACTCACCAATAAAAAGGCACAGAGTTGTTGAATGGATCAAAAAACAAAACCCAACTGTAAGCTACCTCCAGGAGACACATCTCATCTCCAAAGACAAATGTGAAAAGAAGAAAACTGTATTTCAAGCAAATGGCATTCAGAAGAAAGCAAGAATAGTGGTACTAATATCAGATGAAATAGACTTCAAAATAAAAAAGGTAAAAAAAGAAACTGAGTTACACTTCATAATCATAAAGAGAATCATGCACCAAGAAGACATAATACTTATTAATATCTATGCTCCCAATCAGGGAGCCCTGAAATATGTAAAGCAATTATTAACAGAACAACAGGGAAAAAGAGATCAAAACACTACCCTAGTAGGGGAACTAAATACCCCAATGTTGGATATGGACAGATCAACCTAACAGAAAATCAATAAAGAAATCACATACTAAAATGACACATTAGATCAACTGGACATCATGGACATTTAGAACTTTCCATCCAAAACAACTGCTTATGCATTCTTCTCTAGTGCACATGGAACATTTTCAATATCAATACAGGGATAGAGAGATAGCCTCAACAAATATAAGAGGGTTGAAATCATACAAACCATATTCTCTGATCATAATGCTTTGAAACTAGAGATCAACTGCAAAAAGAAAGCAGGGAGAACCACAAATACATGGAGATTAAACAACATGCTACTGAAGAATAACTGTGTCAGAGAAGAAATAAAAAGAGAGATTAAGAGATACATAGAAACAAATGATAATGACAGTACAACATATCTAAACTTTTGGGACATGGCAAAAGTGGTTATAAGAGGAAAGTTCATATCATTACAGGCCTATCTCCAAAAACAAGAATGAGCCCAAATAACCTAATGCTTCATCTTAAACTAGAAAAGGAAGAACAAATGAAGCCTAAAGTCAGCAGAAAAATAGAAATAATCAAAATTATAGCACAAATAAATGAAATTGAAAACAAAAATACAATAGAAAAATAAATGCAAAAAGAGCTGGTTCATTGAGAAGGTTAACAAAACTGACAAACCCCTGCCTAGACTCACTAAAGAAAAAAGAGAAATGACACAAATAAACAAATTTGGATGAAAGAGAGAAATTATGACAGACACTGCAGAAATACAGAGGATCATACAAGAATACTATGAAAAAGTATATAACACCAAATTTAATAACCTAGAAGAAATGCACCAGTACTTCGAAAAATACAACCTTTCTAGACTGAATCAAGAAGAACTGGAAAATCTAAATAGACCAATCAGCAGTATGGAAATTGAGACAATCATCAAAAACATACCTAAAAGTCAAAGTCCAGGACCGGATGGCTTCACCAATGAATTTTACCAAACATTCAAAGAAGATTTAATACCAATTCTCCTCAAACTCTCCAAAACATCAAGAGAGGAGGTAATACTTCTCAACTCATTTTATGAGGCCAGTATTACCCTGATACCAAAACCTGGTAAAGATGACACACAAAGAGAAAACTATAGACCAATATTTCTCATGAACACAGATACAAAAATCCTAAATAAGATAGCAAACAGCAACAAGATTATATACCATGATCAAGTGGGCTTCTTCCCAGAGGCACAGGGATGGTTCAACATACACAAATTGATTAATGTGATACACCACATAAATAAATTTAAAAATAAGAATCATATGATCATGTCAATAGATGCAAAAAAAGCCTTCGACAAGATACAGCATCCATTTATGATCAAAACACTTAACAAAATTAGTATAGAAGTACCTCAACATAATAAAGGCCACATATGACAAACCCTCACTCAACATTATACTTAATGGTAAAAAACTAAATACATTCCTTGTAAGAACAGGAACAATGCAACGCTGTCCACTATTGCCACTGTTATTCAATATAACATTGGAGGTCCTAGCAAGTGCAATTAGGCAAGAGAAAGATATAAAAGGCATCCAAATAGGAAACGACGAAGTCAAACTTTCATGCAGATGACATGATTCTCTATATAGAAAACCCTAAAGACTCCACAAGAACACTGCTAGAAACAATAAGCAAATGCAGTTAAGTCTCTGGATACAAAATCAATGTTCAAAAATCCATAGTGTTCCTATACGTTAATAATGAAGCATCAGAAAAAGAAATGGAAAAAATAATTTCTTTTGTAATTGCAACAAGAAGATAAAATGCTTAGAAATAAATTTAACAAAACATATGAAGGACCTACATAATGAAAACTAGAAAACCCTGTTAAAATAAATCAAAGAAGATACAAAGAAATGGAAAGATATTATGTATTCTTGGATTGGAAGAATCAACATAGTTCAAATGACCATATTACCTAAAGCATTATACAGATTTAATGCAATCCCCATCAAAATCCCATCAGCTTTTTTTTTTAAGTAATAGAACAAAAAATATATCATCAGATTTGTATGGAAGCACAAAAGACCCCGAATTGCCAAAGCCATCCTGAGAAAAAATAACGAAGCTGGAGGCATCACTCTGCCTGACTTAAAATTATACTACAAAGCAAAAGTAATCAAAACAGCGTGGTATTGGCAGAAAAACAGACACACGGACCAGTGAAACAGAATGCAGAGTCCAGAAGTATACCCATATTTATATGGGCATATAATTTTCAATAAAAAAGTGAAAAACATACAGTGGAAAAAGGAAAGCCTCTTCAATCAGAAAGCCACCTGCAAAAGAATGAAACTAGACTGTTGTCTATCACCACATACCAAAATTAACTCAAAATGGATTAAGGACCTGAATATAAGACCAGAATCAATAAAATGCATAGAAGAAAAGATAGGAACTAAACTCAAGAACCTTAGACTTAAAGAGGATTTTATGAATTTGACCTCAAAAGCAAGGAAGTAAAAGCAAAAATAAATGAATGGGACTACATCAAACTAAAAAGCTTCTGCTCAGCAAAAAAAAAAAAAAAAAAAAAAAAAAAAAAAAAAAAAAAAAAAAAAAAAAAAAAAAAAAAAAAAAACAAAAAAAAAAACCTCAACAAGGTGAAGAGACCACCATCCGAATGGAAAAATATATTTGATATATTTGCAAGCAATGCCTCCAATTAGCCCTAATATCCGAAATATACAAAGAACTCATACTACTCAATAACAACAAAAATCAGTCCAATCGAAAAATGGGCAGAGGACCTGAACAGACACTTCTCCCTAGAGGACATACACATGGCCAAGAAATATACGAAAAGATCCTCAACATTGCTAGCTATTATGGAAATGCAAATCAAAACCTAAATGAGACACCATCTCACGCTTGTTAGAATACCTATAATCAAGAGGAGAAGTAATAACATATGTTGGAGAGGATGAGGGGAAAAAAAAACTCATACATGTCTGGTGGGACTGCACATTGGTACAGCCACTATGGAAAACGGTAGGAAGTTTCCTCCAAAAAACTAAGAATTGATCTCCCATATGATCCAACAATCCCTCCCTCTACTGGGTATGTACCCTAAAGACTTGAAAACCCATATCCAAAAAGATATTTGCACACCAATGTTCATAGCAGCATTATTCACCATGGTCAGGATATAGAAGCAATCAAAATGCCCTACGATAGATGATTGGCTAAAGAAGCTGTGGTACATATATACAATGAAATATTATTCAGCCATAAGAAGAGATGAAATAACTGCCATTTGCGACAACATGGATGGACTTCGAGATAATCAAGCTAAGTGAAATAAGCCAGACAGAAGTTGAAAATCACATGATATCATTTATATATGGAATATAAACCTAAAAGCCACAAATTAACAGGACAAACAAAGAGAGATTCATGGACATGGACTATAGACTAGTGGTTATCATAGGGTAGGGGCTGAGGGAGAAGCAGGTAGGTAGATGGTTAAAGAGTATCAAATATAGCGGGATAGGAGAAGGGTGAAGTGGGTAAAGGGGATCAAATATATGGCAGCTGAAGAAAACTGGACTTTGGGTGGTAAACACAATAGAATATACAGATGTGAAATTATAATGTATACCTGAAAATTATATAATTGTATTAACCAATGTTACTCTAATAAACTTAATTTAAAAAATTATATGTAAGTCTTTGTCATTTATTCTGCCAAATCTCAAAAAAAATCTATTTCCTTAACTTTACAAATTAATTTGAAAGAAATTAGATTCATAATATTGAGACATCATCTAGAAATATGGTACAAATCTCTAATTTTTCAAGATGTCTTTTATTTTCCTTAGAAAAGTTTTGTAGCCCACCTCAAAAATCCTACACATTCGTGTTTTAGTTTTGTTTATTCATAGCTATATTTGTTGTATTATTATTTTATTATTTTTATCAAGATTTATTATGATTGTGAATCAAATATATTTTTGTTAATGTCAGACATATGTATATCCATATGTATACGTATATATCCATTTATATATCCATATATATATATATATATATATATATATATATATACTCATAAACACAGAGAGAGAGAGAGAGAGAGAGAGAGAGAGAGAGAGAGAGAGAGAGAGAGAGAGAGAGAGAGAGAGGTCATGCTTTCTGACATCTACAAAAGCTGCCAAATTTTTCTAAAAATTTCTTAGGATCCCGTAGTAGATTAATTTTCAGGAGTGTGATAGTCTTCTGAGATTTGTTTTCTTTCTTTTTTTCAATGATTTCTCTTGGATCTGTTTTTTTTTCTTTATTTACCTTCAAATAAGAAATTATCCCTCCATAATTAGTGCTTACCAATTTCCTCTTTGCTATCAAGCTATTTGAGTTGCCCTATTTCTGGGGGATGGGAGGGTTAAATCATTAATTGGGTTTCTTCATCAGAGGCACTGACCTTGTAATTATTTTGAATTACAGTCAATTTTTTAAAATATGTTTATTTGTTTCCTTCTTTCTATGCCTTCCTTAGTATTTTAGTAAGAATTTGGTAGAGATAGTTTCAAGAGATTTATAATCTAATAACATTTTAAACATAAAGGCAAGAAATGTGCTGTCAAATGTTTCTTCTCAAATTCTCTCATTTTTTATGCTCTCACATAAATGTAACTTCAGTCTATATCCTTCTCCAAAGAACTCTGAAGAAAAAAATGTATAAAAACAATCTATTCTTTAGAGACATTTTAATAAGAATTAAGAAAATATAAAAGAGGAGAATCAAATGAGATCACCTCATTCTTATTTACTTCCTATAAGCACGTAAAATTTATTCATGTGGCATTTTTAAAATATGAAATTATTATAGATGTCCAATTTGTTCTGCAATCAGGTTCCACTGAGATATTTAGTAAGAGCTCTACTTAAAAGACAAATATACCAATTCAGACTTTTAGGCATGTAAATGACAGACACTAATATTAACTTATGCCAAAAACATAATATATTGCAAGAAAATAGGGGTATTTGACAAAGCTAATGAAAGAGTATATTAATTAAACCATATTAGGGACAAACCTTCAGAATGACTCTATGCAGAAGTTCCTTTCTGTTTTTCATTTGTTTTTTCTTTCCACATGTCTAATTATTCCCTTCTACTTTATACTTGCCAGATCTCAAGTTTTACATTTTGTAGTTCCTCTTATCAAAAAGGAATTAACTCAACATTCAAGTTGGAAATATTCCAGGGAAAGACTATGGTCTAATTTGGGTTTTATTAAACACAACTAATTGTATGAGCAAGATGACTTAGCACATCACAGGTATTGAATACACATCCATGTATATTTGAGGAATTATGTCAGACAGCTACACCAAGGAGTGAGTACTATAGCAGTACTGCAACATGCTATGGAGGCAAACACATCCCTGCACTTTTGGTAATTAGACAGATATTACAGCTCATAGTCTAACAGTAGGGTTCTCCCTAGGCTGTTCAGGGCAGTTCAGTGCATTTGTGAATAAGATAAAGATCTTAAATTGGTTGGTTGTGTTATGAGTCTTTCAATCAGTTCTTAGGGTGTTAAGCAGAGCTGATCTGTAAAAAATCACATATTTATTTCTCTTTTAAAATTAATATGACTATAGAACTATGTATAATTTTCTCAAGTATACATTATAGAACTTTTTAAAAAGAGGTTGTTATTATCCTAGTTAACCTTTAAAATTATTTTCTTAAAATATGTAGACCATTTTAATCAGGTCATGAGCTAGTTTTAGAAATGCTGGGGAATTATTTTCTTTTTCCTGTCTTTGTCCTTATAGATATTTTATAAATCATAAAAATAATCTATGGTTTTAAACAATATCCTCAGGCAGATATTCAAAAGGAGAAATAATCCTGAAATATAAGAAAACACTGGAAAATGCAGCATCATTTTGTAAATTAATTGGGTTACTTGTAGTGACATTCTGTTCCTTCTACCCTATTGTACCAAGAACAAGCACTAAATGATGACACAGCTGTCTCAGATAGCATACTTACTCATGGTTTATAACTTTTGATTGTTTCAATTCAATTCAATTTTGCTCATTCTTCTTACTGGCTGGGTGAGGGGCCTACTAGACAGACATACAAATTTAGTTTACATTTGCTTTTGTTAAAGAATACATTTAAGGAAATAACATTTAGATTTCAGAGGATTTGGTGGAAAAAAACAATATGTAAGACTAAAAATATAGATATGACTATGTGCGGAAAACTGAAAATAACACTGGGCTTTCATCCCAGCTCTACTCTTCTCTTGACATGTGACCTTAGACAAGTTGCCTCCTCTCTCTGAGCCTCAGTTTTCTCATCTGTAAAGAGGTTTGGAATAGATGATCTCTAAAGGAAGTGCCTTTTCAATGCTGGCAGCTGTGTTGCTATGAAATGCTTTATTTTAGTGTGCAAAGATAAAGGTAGTTTAAAAACAATTGGTTATTATCCCTGACTAATTGTGCAGTTACATATGAAGGAAGCTTCAGGAGACTGAGTGACTTTTTCATTTCCATTTTTTCATATTCTTAGGGAAGATTTGGCTCATAACCCACAAAGACATTATGAAAATGACCCTATTCATTTTATCTATGCCATGCACTTTTAAATAATGATTACTTTCTACTGTTTCATTATGTAGCTAGGAGATGTACTTTCAATTGCATGTTAACTCCTTCTGCTCATGTAACAATTTTCTCGGTAACATTCCTGAACTATATTATGTGTACTTATAGAATAATAAAATTTTCACATATTACTTTTCTCACATAACTGTTTTAAATGTGCTTCTTTCAACTGAAATTCTTCCACAAAGATTTTTAATGAGCCAAACGCAATCCTTATTTTTAAATCTGCAAAAGCCATTTTACGGGATATATCTAGTTCATTTTCATTACCCAGGGTTTCAAAAAGAAAGAGCACCATAATGGGGTAACTTCTGTGCCGTGAAGCACTAGGCAGTGAGGGAAAAAAAAGATAAATTTCTTCCTAATAGACACCACAAATGGAATGCTTTCTATCTTGTGTGACTTTAGAAGGTGTGCTACATTTTTAAGGTTAAGAGCAAAATCAGTTTTGTAATCCAGTGATAGTTCAATTCATATTTCTTGGCCCTGATTTGATTTGTTTTCAAGTTATAACAATAAAGCAGTTATAAAATAAAATGTGTTACATAACTCATAGTCCTTCTATGTTAACAACTCTCAGATCTTTATCATTTGAGCTGATATTGTCTTTTAGCAGCTGGTCTCCAGTATCCACATGCATGTTACACATTTATAAAGCACATCAACTACTTCTATTTGTATACCATATTGTAGTTTACACAGCACTTTCAAGTATATCTCCTCAAATCTTCACAATGACCTTCTGATACAGGCTGGACTAGGATTATCAACCTTCTTTAATTATATTCACTTTACAATGTTAATTCTGCATTATTTTACTTTCACAGACAGTTGAATTTTTAAAATGATGTTAACTTCCTACTAAATTAATAGCTGCACATGTAATCAATATATACGTCTAATACCAACACCTCAAATTCAACATGTCTAAAACTGAACTCATTGTCTCCCCAACCTCTCTGTCCCCTGCTTACTATCTGCTTGGCATATACCAAAGGTAATCATACTCCTTACAGGTGTTACTTCATGTGTCACCATTTCCCTAATCTTCCCATTCAGAAACCTTTTCTTTACCACACCTTCTTGAGTCAAATCGTTACCTGGTTCTAAAGCAGCTATATCAGAGACAACTGCCACTACCATCATTCTATTGCAACAGCCTTATAATTGGATTCCCAGTCTCTAGTATAGCTAATCTCCATTTTTCATGCTTCCAAAAAACACACTTTTCTTTAAACGCAGCTTAGAATCTTCCACGACCCTCAGGAAATACCCTTAGGAATGAACAGTACAGCTTCCTGCTTTGAAGACCAAGGGCTTTAAATTTAAATTCTTTCTCAACGACTGAAACCTGGGTGCCTGAATCTAAAGGGGGATTCTGTCTAGTATAATATGCTGACTTTTTGACCTTCAGGTTGGCAGAAAACACAAAATTGGGACTTCCAGTGTTAGAACCTGCTAGTCCTTGCAAGCCTCTGTGAATATGTCAGACTTTGAATGTGGCTGGGAGCTCATGATGGTCAAAATTAGAAATCTTGCTCTAGCCATAGTCTTTACCTTGGTCTCTCTTACCCTGTACTGCCCACTTCCATAGGGCAAGCATTTAAAACACCGTCCAAAATTCTTTTTAGTTAGCCTAGTACAGAGGATGGTGTACAAGTGAGATTGCTCAATATTTTTATTTTTCACCATTTTCGTTGAACTTCAAGTGAAACTTCCATATTGCTTGTTTAGAAAGTGTGACATAGTGGATAAATACTGGCTTTGTGTACACACAAACCTAGATAGGAATTCTAAATCCTTCACTGGTTAGTTGTCTAATTTGGGGGCAGATCATTTGACTTCTCTAAACTTCAATTTCCTCTTCTCAACAGAAAATAGGCATACATTAGTATCTACTGACTAGGAAAATATGCAGTGATAACAATGCTGTCCAGAATTAAAGAACACATTTAAATACATTTACATTTTACATGTAACAATGCATATATCTATGAGATATTTTGGTTGTTCCATTTGCAATTAATACTTGGTATACACCTGAATTTGTGGTTCTTTGCTGTAACTCTATGGTCAGTTGAGCTCCATAGACCACTTGTTTCTGTGACAAAGACTGTTAATTGGCTTCCAATATCCATTCTCACCTTATTATATGATCAAATAACTTTTAATTGGCTATATAGCTGTCTGAATAATGATTTCATCCCATGGCTTCTCATGCAACTGTGAGTGACCATTTCACTAAGTTATGACCACTGGGATGTAAGCATAAGTGAAATGTGCAACATCTGGGAATGCCAATAAAGAAGAAGCATGATCTCTTCATTTATCATTCTTACACTGTCAGTGGGAGTGTAGAAACTATGTCTGAAGCTGGAGCAGCCACTTTGGGTCATGAACTAGAAAACTATGTTGATAAAGGTAGAGCAATGACAATGTGATCCTGGAACACTCTATGTTGTGGAACACCCATACTAGCCTGATCCCAGAAGCTGAATCTTTATGTGAAATAATTCAATTCTAAACCATTATTATTTTACATTTTTCTCTTACAACAGTTGAACATTATTCTAATCAATGCAATTGGAAACCACTGAAACAATATGTGTAAAAGAGCTGATCAGTGTTAGTGACTTATCGTAATTGTTTAGATCAGTTCCTCCCTTTCTTGAGCTAACATCCCTTGGATTTGTTCTATTATGCTTTAATACTGTTGAACTTGTGGATCTCTGAAAGATTGGAAAAATCCCCCTTCCCCTAGGCAGTACATTCCATGCTATATTAGTTATTTTGACCTTCATGAACACTTATGTATGGCAGTACTCTGAGATGCCCGATGAATTTTTTGAAGCTATAATATGCAGTACACTTTATAAAAGGCACTTTTTATTATTAGCTTCACTGAAAGAAATAGGCAGGTAGATTTGTGGTGCTGTCTGTTTCCATGTGTATTCAAGATTCTATTGCCTCTTCATAATATTCCTCGTTATTCGCAAGCTGATTACATGGAACATTGAAACCAAATGGAAAATGACACAATTTATTACCTTTACAGACTGTATTATAAAAATATTATAAACAATAAAAAATTCTTCAGAATTAATAAAACATAAAGCACTCTTTTTTCTCCTAAGGAAATTATAGGTGGAATTGGGCCATATCTGGGTAGTAATGAAACATCCTGTTAGCTTTCAATTACAATTCTGAACAGCAGTGCATTCTCTCTCTCTCTCATAGATATTAAAACTAAGGGTTTAAACAATAAGATAATCCAATTAACTGGACATTAAATACATTACATTATAATGATTGTATTCTCATATTTTAATATGCACATGCAAATGTACTAAACTACTTAGGAAGCCAAAATCACATTCAAATCAGAAAGTTCAACTGTGGAAAAGAGCATACTGGTTGGGCTACAAACAATAAATTATCACACCTCCTTGTTTTTTATGTGATGCATTGTTCCCTCAACTTTAAAATGTAGGTTGAGGCATTTAATGCTATTAACTGTTGCAATGAGATATTGTACAGTTTTGTTCTTTATTAAGATTGAGGATATTGCCTACAACCAAATACTTAAAGAAGTCTGCGCTTAATGTTCTGCTCCTAACTGCAATAGTGCATCACTGTAGCACCTCCATTAGCTTATTCAGTATTCCAGAGACTGCTGTGCCTGGCAATTGGAGAGTATCAGGGAGATAAACTCTACGAGAGCTATCTATTTTTTCATATATGGAACACCTCTGTTGACATCTTAAATGTTAACTAATAAATAGAGGACTAAGGCCTCATTCAGAATTGATACAAGATGAATTGTCTCTTTTTTCTCTCTCTAAATATAGAACTTGAATAGGAACTAAAGCCGGCTTCTCTCTTCAGTAAGCCAGTTGTAGTTTCAGTTTGCAGAACCTGAAAAACAATTCTTAAAGCATAGGTTTACTTTTAGAGAAAGAGAGAGGGGAAGAAGTTTTTAAATGGAATGGTATTTGGCAGTCACTTTAGGAAAATGCATGAATGATTTAATAGGTCATGCCAAAAGAAACAGATACTTTAAGGGCCACATGGACTGTACTGCTAATTAGGATGCTGGCTATGAGCTATTGCTGGAGGTTTCAGGAGCAGTATTGACCAATCCTGTCAAAGAACATAAAGAGAAGACTATTTTCATGTGCATTATGAAAAAAATATTTAACCTTGAATATCTGCATGGCTATGGCTTATTTAAAAAGAAAAAAAAAACTTTAAATGGCAGCACTGTAATGACCAGAAAGAGTTCTACTCACATATGTGGCAGAATATACTTCATGGCAATATTTTAGTGACATGAGCATATTTTTCTCTTTAGATTTTTGGGGTGGATAAAATTGCTCTTCTGGAAAGTAGTAATGTAGACATACACTATTACTGGAGCAAAGAGTGTGATTAATTCATATTATGCCACAATTCCTCAATAAGCTATATTTAGTATGAAAAGGAGAGAAGTCTTAGGCTTCCTGTTGCAGTTGTAGTTGCTTGATTGTAATCTTTGAAACTGTAGATGTACTGATGCATTTGTAGGAAAGAAAAAGTGATTATATATTTTATTCAATTATAAGGTAGTTTGTTCTGGATCTAATACTGGTTAATTCTCTAGTCTTTTTCTTCTTTTTTGTAAAGAAGACTGTAGGGAGGCTGGATTTGTCAGGGATATAGATTTTTGTCTAGTTAAAGGTCAGGTGCTGAACAATTGATTGCTGAGCCACTGGGTCATTAAGTTGCCTGAAATAACCTGTTACAAATGTTCATTGGTGATCCAATCTGGGACTCTGTACTTATACCTTGCATTAGCATCTGTGAAAAAATACTAAGTTGAATTTTGCCTTTAGAATTGCAAAAAAAAAATGTAGTCAGAGGTATGTATGCCACAAGAGTAGAATATTTGTATATGGAACTTGTGATTTAAGGATATACCAATGTCTCCTTACTTTCCAAGACTTTTTCTATGGCTGGAATTTCACTATTAGAGATTTTTTTTTCTTTTTTTTTCCATTCATTAAGTGTGACAACCCTGGGGAATGAGATGAACAGGATCTGGAAGATGAAACATTGTCAAGAAGGATTGGATTGCATGGAGTACAGCGGTACTGAGCTTGCAAACAGAAAGGGAATGATGAGTGCCTGGAGGAAGGTACTGAGAGAATAGGCAGGAAGGCCAAGATCAAACTGTTCCTTCTTCAAAATTTTGATAAGAAACAGACTTTTCTGATCTTATTCTACAGATTCTAAAGTAACTTAAATAAAATTCATAAAGGGAGAGGCACTGAAATTGGAACCCAGCTATGTTCGTTCACCTGTTGTGTGACCTAGGACAAGTCAGTGAACTCCTATGAAGAAACTATGCTTCATCATGTAAAATATGGTAATTTGAGTTGCTCTTGAAGTTTGAACACTCTCTATCTTATGTTTTAGATGGCTAGAATTTGGTCCAGAATCTAGTTAAGGGCATAACATCTAGCAAACTGATGATTATGTTTCCATTTCAGCTACTATTGCCCAATTAACTATTTAAACCATAGACTCTTCCTTGATTATTGTTGAGGATTACTTTCAAATTATGGTTTGGTTCTGAAATTTTTAAAGGAATATTGTATTTCCACATGTCATAGTTGAAAGGGAACCTAGTTTAAATCTTGTCACTAAGCTTCAAGAAATTCTACTTTATACTCGACATATCTGTCCATCATAGATGTATACATTTTAGCTTTCACATTTTTCAGCAAAATCCAGAATTTAATAATTCTAGATGTCATATATTAATGATTTAAAAAACTACTTCTTATAGACCCTAAAGTATTTCTGACATAGCCATAATTGCTAGCTCCCTAAATCCTGTTGAAAAACTTCTTATGGGGGATTTATAGCCCCTGAGAGTAAGTGTGCTCATGTTAGATAGTTTAAGTGCCCACATCATAGCATTTTGGTGACTGTTAGTCATTTCCCTGTGTGTCAAAAATTTCAGGCTGCTTACATGCTCCTGTGTTCTTCCAACTTCTGTACCCAGAGAATTTTATATATGGATACAGAGATATAGAGATAGAGATAGAGATAGAGATAGAGAAAGAGATAGAGATAGAGATAGAGATAAAGATGATAGAGATAGAGACAGAGATAGAGACAGAGATAGAGATAGAGATAGAGATAGAAGGAGAAGGAGAGGGAGAGGGAGAGGGAAAGGGAGAGGGAGAGGGAGAGGAAGATAGAGACGAGAGAGAGAGAGAGACAGAGAGACAGAGAGAGAGAGAGAGAGAGATAAGAAGCCTCACTTATGAAGAAATCTGAAAAAAATTGGTCTTAATTTGGATCAATCTAATGCCATTTTGCACACATTTACTGAACATCTACTATGTACTTTACCCTGTTAGTCTAATGTAAAGATAGTCCTCCAACTTCAGGGAGATCTCGGTATAGAAGATATTACATACAGTCTTTCATCCTTCTGTTCTCTTATGGATTGACTTTAAAGGAGAAATTATTAGGTTTGAAAACTTCCCTAATGAATCCATAGTCCCCTGGATGTATATCATGACTGCATTTATGCTAGACTGTGGTGGGAATGAAAAAAAAAAAAAGAGTTGATGCCACTCTGGAATTGTGCATGCTTGTCATTGGTCAAGCAGTTCCATATAGAACCACATCTCAAAGGAACCCTATTCTTATATTCCAGTGATGATTAGATCAGTATTTCAGTTAAAATTTAGAATGACCCAAGGCCTTACACCTTTCAGTCTTAAGGTATCCTTACATTTTTATTCATTTTATTAGTAAATATGTCTGATGTAACCTGAATCAAATCCTGGGAATTTTGCCTCTAGTTTATGATGTTAATTAACTACAACCATGTACTGCTCCTTTAATGTTATTCAAAAGTGCAGGTACCATCTAATGTTCTTTCTGTTTCAGTTAGCTACCCTGAGTTACTGATCTAAACCATCTTGGAGGACCTATTATAATGTTAAGGCTCCTACATCATAAATCATTTCTTTTATGATATGAAGACTCTAGGGAAATCTGGCAGACACTTCATTTTGTCTCTGATACTGAAGTTGAACATACTGAAGCCATATGGCAGCATCTGGTCTATGAAAGACAAAAACAAATCAAAACAAAAAAAAAACTAATTTCCTTGAAAATGTTTAAAAATCAATTTGGGTGGGTTTCCAAGAACTTTGGCTACCATAGTAATATTGAAAGGGGTATTCAAACTTCTTGAAAATTATTCTAACTTGAAATTTTTTTGTAAGCACATGCCAAAAAGGAAAAAAACTCAGCAAATTAACATATTACTAGTTGCCAGGAGTTAAGGAATTTGTAGAGTAGGAGGAAAATGAATGTAGCTATAAAAGGACAACACAAGAGATCCTTGCAGTAACAGAAATGTTTTGTTATATGACTATATCAATGTCAATCCTGGTTTGTGGTTTGTGATATTACACTGTATGTAGTTCTACAAAAGTTTACCATGGAGAAATTGGGCAAGGCATACAAGGGAGCTCTCTGTATTATATTTTACAACTGTATGTGCATCTAAAATTATCCTAAAACAAAAAGTTTAATGTTAAAAAGACAAACAATAAAAGGGACAATATATTTGCAAAACATGTATCTGATAAAGAACTCGTATCTAGAATACACAAAAACTACTACAAACTAATAACGAATACACAATCTTATTTAAAAAATGGGCAAAAGATGTGAATAGATGCTTTATCAAAGAAGATATATGAATGACTAAGAATAACATGAAAAGACACTCAACATCACTTGTATTAGGGAAATGCAAATAAAAATCACAAGAGTAGACTTCTTCACACTCACTAGGATGGCTATCATAATAGTGGCAAAACACAGAACTTGCAGTTGGAGGACTGAAGTTTGATGTTTGGATCTGCCTGTGTGACCCTTAGCAAGTTATTTAACTTTGTCAAGTTCTAGTTGTCTCATCTTAGAAGCAGGAGTAATAATACACAGTGATATTATATTATAAAGATTATATTGAATAATATATATGAATGTATATAGGGTCTCATACTCAAACAGATAAAATACTTTTGTTCCAAATAGAGCACCAGGGCAATCAAAAGAGCCATTGCTTAGATCTCCAGTTCAGATTCCCTTTTACAGTACTTGAAGGCATCCTGCTCTTCTGGAAAGAATATGGGCTTTGGAGTCAGACCTATTAGAATTGGAATTATGGCTTGAACAATTCATGATGGTATGACATTGTATAAGTGACTTACTTAACCTTTCCAATTCTTACTTTAATTTTAAATATTTTTGATAGAGATACTATGATCTATTTATTTCAGAGAGTTATTGTGAAGATTAAAAAAATATTAATTAATTTAACACATGGTGACCACTAGAAAATTGAACATATATTTACTAAAGTGAACCTTCCTCAGCACTTTACAAGGACCACAGGAAGTTCAGTTGAGAAGCGTGAAGACTATACACTGAAATAGATTATGAAACATTAATGACTTTATTTGTACATGTTAGAGTGTATATGCAATTATAGCTTGGTCTATAGAAAATCATAAAAACCTAAAAGCATAACTAGGGTGGCCTTTTGTTGTTAGTCAACAATCTCTACTCACTAATAAAGGAAGAATGTGGATAGAATGGAACTTGTCCCTATCCCAATCTCATTGTCCTATCATACTGAAAGCTAGTGTGGCAGATGAAATGATGGGAGAAGATAATGTCACTTGTGAAAAGGAGCCATTTGATGGTCTTTCTTGTCTACTCCCAAGTCAAGGTGTTGCCTATAATCTGTTTTCAAGAATATTTAAAAGTCAGTGGCCTTTTGTAATTGTGGTTTGTTACTTTGTCATTTTGAGTCAAACTCCAGTAACTTGTGACTGCTTATATGTATATCTTTCCATCCACTGTTTACATATTATATATATATTTCTAAATCTTCTTTCTTATAAGAAAAAGGGCAAAATACCAATGACTAAGGCAGCACTAAATTTTTTATGCAAGTCCTTTGGCAGGAACTTGCTAGTGGAAGAGGAAGGCAGAGCCAAGCACAACTTTATTGGATTTATTAATGTTAGAGTTGCCATGGCTTTAATTTGATTGTTATTTATTGAGCAGTAATAATGTGTTAAGCAACATAAAGAACTCAGCAAAAGATCTGGATATTAAAGATTTTATACCCTAAAAAAGGAAGTCCATTAACTCAACTACAGAATGTATCCATTTCTGTAATCACTTGTGAAATCTTGATTGGAGAACTCATTTAGCTAGCCTTATACTTAGAAGATATTTTTATATCTTTCAAGTCAAAAATTAAGTTGCTTCAAATAACATTTCAAGATACTGTAATATGATAGTGCTCACATATATGAAATTATTTCTCCTCAATGCTAAGGTAATTAACAAATATCTCATCAAGTACAAAAAACTCAGAAGATTCAGAAGATACTGAGTCCCCAGAGGATAAAGCCATATTTCTTTCAGATTAGTTTTGGGAAAGTGATTATATAAGAAGAATGAATGCACTTAGAATAACAAAGCTAAGTGGGAAATTAAAGGAAGAGGGGTAAATTTGAGATTGGCAGAACAAAGAACTGAAGGTTGTATTGTAGCTTGATCCATAGAAAGGTGACAGATTGTCTTTTTCTCACTCTACCAATCCCTAGTAAGCACCCATAGTGTCCTATGTTTCTTGCAAAGTACTGGAATGTAAAGATAAAGACAAATTTGTTTTTTGCCTTTGATACATTTGCAGTCTAGCTACACAGACAGGGAAATATAATTATTCATTTGTTCAGCAGATACTTACTGAATGCCAGACACTGTTTGGGGGCTGAAGAGACAGAGTGAAAGAAAGAGACAAAAATTTCTGTCTTTGTGATTATTACAATTGGGATAGACTAATGACAAATGAGTGTGTGTGTGTGTGTGTGTGTGTGTGTGTGTGTGTGTGTGTGTGTATATATATATAAAACTTTATATAGATTGATCTGTATCTATATCTACATTTATATCTATACTCAGATGGTGACAGATGCTATGGAAAACTATAGAGCAGGCAAGAGGGAGAGGATGTGCTGGGTGGGATAGCAAGGTATGGGGAAACCTCACTAGTAAAGTGACATTTCAGCAGAGACTTAATGACAGGAGAGAGTAAGCCATATAGATATAGGGGTGGGGTGAGATAACATTCCAGAAGGAACAGAAAGTTCAAAGACTTTAAAGAACTTGGGTGCTTAGTATAGTAGCTAGGTTCACAAAGAATCAGTAGTTCTGACTGTAGCATTCTGCAGCATGGTTAATATTTATAGATGTCAACATTTCTGAACCAATTAGCTCTATCCACTTTTCACCTGTACTCACCAATATCTCAGTTTCCTTTGTCTGTGCCTTCCCTATCCTCCTCTATAATCCCAACACTTGGTCATAATTTGGCCTCTCTTGACTTGTGGCCTCAACCTTGTCCTGGTCCCATCTGGAATGTTCTCCTTGTTTGGTGTGTTTCCAGAAGATATTCGGTTTAATGACCCTTCATGGTCTCCAGCCTTTGTCTACCCACCCACAAGCCTTGCTGGAGGGTCCTCGACAATATTTGTCTTATGAATTTATTGTGAGACCCAAATATATAATATATAAGTAAGTATTTTATAAACTCCTATATACTTTATACTTGTAATGAAATATTTAGTTCTAAGATCTTGAGTTCTCAAATGAAAAGATTACAGCAACAGTAATGTCATTTTACAATATCAAAGACAGCAAAAAACAGAGAACAGGGAAAAGAGCAACTAGGCAGGAGGTCTATCTCTGTCAGGGATAAGATGAATCACCAGTAAGAAATAGAGTGGCCTTTGCAAGAGTCAGGGCAGCTGGGGTGGGTCCTCTCCCATAAATCTGGGAGAGAGTGCTGCATAACTCATTTTTCTCCCTGCTATTCCAAACAATTTTGAGATTCTTCTTTATTTTTCCTCATGCCAGATGTTTTTCTTCTTCATTTTTTCCCCTTGCTAGGTTGTTTGCTCCTGTTTGCTCAGGACTTTGTATCTTTCTATTTCTCTACTTGTATCACTTTCCTGTTTTGTCTGCCTTATTATTCTCTAGTTCTTATTCCTCATCCTTGAATGGAACTTGCTATGGTCCCTTGGAGAAGTTGCTCTAGAAACTTGAAGTACACATGATATCAAGAGTCAACCTGGCCAATTTGCCTGCTCTAAGAAGACTACCGCTACAATGAAGTGATTCTTTGAAAGGGGAACTAAAAAGCATGGTAAAAAGAGTGATGTACAAGGATTCAGTAAATCTGGATTTTATCACTAACAGGCTGGATTAACTCTGGCAAGTCTCTAGCCTCATGTAGATCTCAGTTTCCCCAATATAAATAATAAAGTTGCCACACCAGATAATCTCTAAGACTTCTGATATACTGAATTCTAAAAATGTTATGTTAATGTGAAACAAAAAAAGAATCATTGTTTGGTTTTGGCAACAGAATACAGTAGGGCTGGAGCTGGTGACTGAGCCTTTGGAATAATATAGCTCTCTTGTTTCCTAGCACATTGCATAATGTCACAGCTATCAGGATCTTTAATACATGCCTGCAAATACAGACTAGAGATGGCCTCCCCAAAAATCTCCCCACTGTGCTCTGCATATAGTGTCTGCTGATTAAAAATAAGTAAATATATTATAGGCTGACAAATTTTAAGCAAACCCTCTTTATTTCTAAAAAGATGTTATTGGCAGATTGCCTAAGATATGATCAAAGAGGGTAAAACAACATTGGAGGAAGCCCCTAGGGAGGGTTCTTACAGAAGTTAAGTGATGAAGTGAGTAAAGCTTTCAGGTTGCTTAGCTAAATGGTCTAGGAGCTCTATAGTCCACTAAGACCAAGATTGGTCAGAATCAAACAATATTGATTCTACCTTCAACTCCACCAAGAATTAAAGGATCTATATGTCTTAAGCAAACAATTTTTAGCCACTACACACTAAAAATAAAATCCAGTGAATTTAGAATTGCTTTTGTAAAATTATATTGTGAAATTAGAACAAGTCATCTTTCCAACTTAATTTCTTTTAATACCCACTTTGATTAACTTATATTTGGAATGTTATGGAGAATAAGCTGTATAGGAGCATATGTAATAATGATATGATTAGTACTGAGTTTTAGCTATAAAGGCCAAGTACAAGGAAGGTTTGAATTTGTAGAACTGACTACAATTATCTTACAAACCTTGAAATCCATTTTCTTGGTACAGCTAAATCAGGAATTTTGACATCTTTCCAAAACCAATTCCCAACCTCTCTCATCTGTATCCATACTCCTTTACATTTTTTCTGTTACTGTGGAAATAGCACCTTGACTACTAAGGTCAATCTCACAAATATGTTTCTGATCTCATCCCTTCACCTTCTTAAGATGATCACTCCAGAAATGACTATATCAAGCATTTCTCTTTCTATTATGTCATTTCCATCAGAAAAAAAGACAAAAACAATTAAAACCTCAAGTGTCTCTTATATTAAAAGAAAAAAACATATTTCTTACCCTGTATCACCTTTCATCTAAAGCCCCATTTCTTAGTTCCATTTCTCGAAGAGCAAAACTTTTTGGAAGAGATGCAATTTCTCAAATTCTCCCATCTCCCTTTAAGAAGGCTCATTTCATTTCATTGTTCTTTAAATTTTACTTTTTCTTGGATTCCAAGATGTTACATTCTCTTGTTTATTTCATATATTACTGGGCACTCTGTCTTAGTTTCCTTTGATTGTTTCTTCTCTGCATGAACCAAATATTAGAGTATCACCAATCTTGCCACTGATCCTCTACTCACCTACATTTTTCCCTGAGCAAATTCAATCTGTTCTATGCCTCTACATATGCCCCAAGTGCTGACCTCTCCCTTCAGCTTTGGACTCACATATGAGACTTCCTAATCATCAGCATCACTATTTACATGTTTAAAATCTGTCTCAAACCTCAAATGCTGCAAACAGAACTCTCAGTCTATACCTACTGCGCACCCAACCTGCTCCTTCACAGCCTTTTTCTTTATAGTACCATCCACTCAGCTCCTCAGATCAGACAACTTGGGGTCATTCTTCAACTGTTCTATCTTCCTCACTCCCCACATCCAATCCATCAGCAAGTCCAGTAGACTCCAAAACACATCCTGAATTCAATCACTACTAATGTGCTCTGTACTACAAACCTAGTTGGAACCTCCACCATCATTGGCTCTCTCCTGTACTCTAGCAATAGTCTCTCAATTGATCTCCCTGCTCTGCTCCTCATGCCTCTTTAGTCTATTTGCCATACACCAGACAGAATGATTCTTTCATAAGTTGGTCAGACCATGTCATTCTCTTGTGCAAAACCTTCCAATGGCATTCCATTACACTTAGAATAAAATCTAGACTCTTTGTTCTGGCCTACAAAACTGCAGGATCTGGCCTCTGGTAACCTCTTTTATCTCATTTTGCATCCCTTGTTTTCTGGTTACATCATATTTTTTCTTCAAACATACCAAACTTGTTGTCATCCTAGGATCTTTGGGCTAGTTTTCCCTTTTTATATTTGTTATCTATTTTTACATATGGGGGTAGAACTGTAATTTGCATGTGATATTTAATGAGATCAAACTATAGATGTTGCAGCTGCAGTACAAAAGATGCACATAGTGAGATTTAGAAAGAAAATCAGATATATTAAACTGCAAATTCACTCAAATAATCCCCTAGTAGGCTTATTTTGAAGATAATCTTCTTGAATTATATGTTACTCTTAGTTTTTCATCATATAATTACTTTAGAGAAGAATAGTGTACTGTAATTAAAAATATGGTAAAAATCACATTTGTGAAAATAATTTCCCTGCCATTATGACTCTTACTTAGATTGGCTTTTATTAATAAGAAATGCTATAATATAATTGATGTTTTGTTTAATCCTTGGGTTCCTTAAATTAAAATAAAAATGGAAATCAGATAAGCAAATAGAATAAGGAAGTTATATTTCCATATTTTTTGGAAAATTTTGGCTTATAAAACTTTTTGCTGAATATTCCTAGGTTAGAATTGACAGTGATGAAAACTGATTAGATTGCTTCAAAAAAAAACTTACCAACAATAACCAGTTTTTTTCCTTTTTTTGGGGGGGGGTATCTGAATTGATTAAATTGAGCCTAATCATTTGAGGTGACACTATTAGGCAGGGAATAAGCCTGTCTGTATGACTAAATTGGGACCACCACAATCAATATATTCGGTGACCTTTCTTAATTCTTTTACTCTGAATAACTGCCTCAACAGAATTACAGCAAGAACTTAAAGTCTCAAGATCAATCATTTTTAAAGTATCTTTTAAGAAAGTTCCAATATCAGTTGAGACCGGGTTCTCTAGTGTTATGTTGCAGTAATCACTCAAATAGCTTAAAATGAGGTTTATCCAGGGGACTTAGGGGTACTATATCTAAAACTGAAAATAAAAATTGATTCGTAAACATATGGGTTGCACATTATTGACTTGTATTTAGAAAAAAATTCAACAGTTGAAAATCAGTTTATTTGATTATTCAAATATATATTTTTGAAAAAAAAAAAGGAAATTTCCCAGAGTACTTACATACCTCTTGTCCTTTATAAATGCAGTTCACATACTAAGGCAAACCATCTGTTACCCCTCTAATTTTGGCATGATGAAAATTACTATTATAATGAGAGTAGCTTTTTTAAGCATATATTTTTATGTATATGAAAAAATATGCACAGTGAGATAAACTTTTAAAGATGTGTTTCTAGTTTTTGACATGGATGTGGGTATCCTGAAAAACAAAACTTTTTCTACAGATTATTATCCAGATATAAGCTTGGTAGGTTTAGGTCCTAACAGCTGGGTTTTAGTTAGCTATCATAAAAAAAAGCTGAACTTAGCATTGTGAGGTTAAAGTTGAAATAGAAGGAACACAAAATCTCAGGAAGGTACATACATTTTTTTGCCCAAACAACTCAATTTATGAAGTGAGTCTGGTCTTGAGAGAGCAAGAGTAGAATGAAAATAAATGAAACAGGATATGAGTTTAAAGAAAAACTGAAACTATACCATGGTGTATCTAATGCAAAAAAAAATGTTATGGGAATAAGGCACATATTCTTGTAAGTGCAGTTATCTTTCAACAATATTTTGGAAACAATCTCAGCTTTGATTAAAGTTTTCTCTGAGTTATATAATCTTCAGACAAGAAAAAGGTTTGAAATATATTTAATTTTATAAATTTCACAAGGGAGAAACAAGGTACTAGGAGCACCAAAAATAATAACTGTATTTGCTTAAAATTTTAAAAAAATTATTATTGACATATTTTTCTATTTGTATTCTCTCTATCAGTCCCCAAATCTACTTCTTACATATACAAATACCATGAAATAATAATGTCTGGCCTGTTCCCCTTGGTTCTATGGTACATACTTAAAGTGACAGTGTGAAATTAAAATAAAATCTGGGTTGAAATTCTATCTTTAAACATTGGACAACTTAACTAACTTCTTTGAGTTTCCATTTTTTCATTAATCGCCATATCTATTCATCTTATTAAACATGGTTTAACATTTTTATTTTGATGTTGCCAAGTGTAGAAGCTGAGTTCTAATTAGTCTTTTCAATATATTAGTTTTTTTTAAGTGACTAGATACTTCTCACAGTTCAAAACAGCTTCTAAAAAGGAGAACATATTTAGAATGTGTTATTTAATGTTATTTTTATTAATTGATTTTTATTTATGTATTTATTTTTTTTTAACCAAAAGTAGCTCCCAGTAGGCCTGCTCTCCTAGCAGAGTGATCCGTCATTTTGACTGTCATGTTACTATGATGACTTCTTGATGAGACCACCTGCTGTCCAACTCCTGGTTATTCTGCCTATTTCAGCTTTTAGGGATTTTAAATAGCATTGATTGGAGGTGTTTTAAAACGTATTTGCGACAACATGGGTGGACCTTGAGATAATCATGCTAGGCTGAATAAGACAGACAGAAAAAGTTAAAAATCACATGGTATCACTTATATGTGGGATATAAACCTAAAAGCAACAAATGAACAGGACAAACAAACAGAGATTCATGGACATGGACAATAGACTAGTGGTTACCAGAGGATAAGGGGTGAGGGAGGAGGCGGGAGGTAGATGGGGTAAAGGGGGTCAAATGTAGAGAGTTTGGAGGAGTGTGAAGTGGGTAAGGGGGATCAAATATATGGTAGCTGAAGGAAACTGGACTTTGGGTTGTAAAAACACAATAGAATATATAGATGCCAAATTATAATATACATCTGAAAATTATATATTTGTATTAACCAATGTTATCCCAATAAACTTAATAAAAAATAAAATAAAAATAAAACACACACAAAAAATAAATAAAATGTATTTCTTTTTTTCTTTAAATTACTGATCATATTTAATTATAACAACCCTACAGATTAAGACTTTTTTTATGTCCTAGGTAATATGAAATCCAACCACACTCATCCATCTTTAACTTATTTTTTTACATATATTCAGTCAAATTCATTCTTTTTGGTATACAGTTCTATAAATTTTAACATATGCATAGGATCATGTGAAAATCAGCACAATTAAGATACAAAACAGTTCCATCTTCGACAAATATTCCTTTGTGCTGCCCTTTAAAAGTAAAACCATGCCGCCTAAACTCTAGCAATCACTCATCTGCTCTCCATCTCTATAGTTTCTTTTTCTAGAATGTTATATAAATGAGCTCATATCGTATGTAGCCCTTTGTATTTGACTTATTTCACTTAGCATACTACTTTGGGATTTCATTCATGTTTTTTGGTATAGCAGTAGTTCATGCCTTTTAGTGCTGAATAGTATTCAATAATATGGATGTACTACTGTTTATTCTTTCATAAGTTAATAGACCTTTATATTTTTTCTATTGGCTATTATGAATAATGCTGCCACAAACATTCATGCACAGACTTTTTTTTTTTTGGTGTGGACCTGTGTTTTTATTTATCTAGGGTTAATACCTCAGAATAAGATTGTTGGGTTATATGGTAACTCTATGTTTAGCATTTTGAAGAACTGGAAACTTTTTTCCAAAGTGGCTCCACAATTTTGCTTTCCCATCGGAAATAAAGGCGAGCCCCAGTTACTCCACATCCTTGACAACTCTTAAATTATTTTACACATACATATGCACACACATATATGTATATATGTATAAAATTATATGTAATTACATGTGCATATATATTCTATTTTAGTACATCTACTGAAGTTTTTATTCTATCTCTTCATATTATTTTTTAGCATTTGCTCAAGGGATGATAACATACATATCTAATGATTTACAGTCAACTTAGAGTTAACATTTTATTACCTCAAGTAAAATGTAGAAATCTTACACTCACATAGGTCTATTTATCTTACCCCCTTTAAGTTATACTTGTCATATGTATCATGTCTATGTACATTGAAAACCCCACCAGATTATGTTATACTTTTTGCTTTCAATAGTGATATGTATCTTAAAGAACTTAAGAGGAGAAAAATGGTCTGTTATATTTATGTAGGTATTGACCATTTCTTTTCTTCTTTCATCTTGAATTTCCAAATTTCCTTCTTTTATCATTTCCTTTTAATATGAACAATTTAACATTCATTTTAGAGAAGGTCTGCTAGCAATAAATCCTCTTCGTTTTTCTTCATCTAGGAATGTCTTTATTTTGCTTTCATTTCTAAAGGATACTTTCACTGTATATGGAATTTTGGCTTGACTGTTTCCATCCCTTTTTTTCCTTATAGCCATTTAAAGATGTTCCATGTCTTCTAACCACCACGGTTTCTGATGAGAAATATTCAGTCATTTGAATTATTATTCCTACTTAGGTAATGTGTTATTTTTATCTGGCTGCTTTCAAAAAATTTTTAAAAAATTATCTTTGGTTTTCAGCACTTAGATTATGCCAACTCCAGTTTCTTTTTAGTTTATCTTATTTTTATTTTGCTGAGTTTCTTGAATCTGTATATTTATGTACCTAAACAAACTTAATAAATTGTTAGCCATTATTTCTTCAAAAATTTGGTTATCAATATATTTTTCCAATTTTTTTGAGATTCCAGTGCCATCAATGCTATACCTTATATTGTGCCATGGGTCCCTTAAAGTCCTTTCAGCTTTTCTTTTCATTCTTTTTTCTCTGTTCTTCAGATTGGATGATTCCTATTCATCACTCTTCAAGTTAACTGAATCTTTCTTCTGCCATCTTTATTCTGCTATTAAGCACATCCAATGATTTTTTTTTTTAATTTCAGATATTTTATATTTTAGTTCTAAAATTTCCATTGGGCTTCTTTTAATAGTTTCTTTCTCTTCTGAAAATTTCTATCTTTCAATTAATTTTAAGATAGTTCACCTTTACCCTATGTAGCATGGTTTTAATAATTGCTTTAAAAATCTTTGATAATTCCAATATCTTTGTCTTTTTAGTGCTGGCATCTGCTAATTGTATTTTTCTTTGAGAATTGGCCAATTTTCCTAGCTTTTTGTATGTTGAGTAGTTTTGGATTGTATCTGAACATTGTGGATATTATGTTGTAAGATTCTGGGGCCTGTTAAAAACCTCTGCAGAATGTAGATTTCTGTTTATTTGACAGGAGAAAACTAACATGGTTATATTCAAATCACAAGTTCTGTCCTTCTCTGGGCAGTGGTTACAATGTCTGTTCAGGTTTGAAAAACTTAGCAATGGTATTTGGGTCTACTCCATGTCTGGTGCCACTCAGGAGTTAGTCTGAGATCTATATGGTGTTTTATTTCAGAGTTAAATTCTCAAACTAGGCCTCCTATGTGTATGCTGCTCAGGGGCAAGCCTGAGACATGTATTAGTTCATACACAGAATTAGGGAAAACCTTATTCTAGTGTTCTCCTCTCCAGGATTTCTCCCATAAGTTACAGCTCTCAAGGCCTCCTTTTTCTATTTCTTTTGGCCAGAATGTTAAATTTCTCTTGGAGTATTAGACCCCCTCATGCTTTCTTAGTTTTATATCACTCATTGGGTCTTCCCTTAAGGCACAGAAGTAAGAAAAAATAGTTTCTCTCAGAATTTTTCATATTCATTCTCACTACGTACCTCTGCAATATGTTCTTCCCTTGGGTCAAAATTTATTGTAAAGGAGGGAAACAAAACTATGAAAATCACCACCATTTTAGTCATTCTTCAAGTTTTGACTTCTTTTCAAATCTTTCAGCTATTAGTTACTTTACTTTTCAGAGTTCTCAGATAATTCCTTCTTATATTCTCTCCACATTTTTTAACTAAAATCAATGGGAGGCTGTAGTGGGCTTACTTCATTTTGGCCAGCATCAATATTCCTATCCATTTTTCAAAAGCACTTCAACTTTTGATTATCTGGATCACTGAACTTACAGTTATATATTTGTTCTTAATATACATAGCCTGCATTGGGTATTTCTCTGAGGATGGATAAAAGAACATCATTCAGATGTCAAAATAATTGCTGTCTAAAGTAACCGAAAATAAATCATATTAGTCATACATCAGCTTTTCTGTCTTTTCATAAATAGGAGTTCTGCCTACAGGATGGTCTCTTGTGACAGTGATCCATTGTGAATATCTTTCTTGGTCACTGGCACTTACCAATCTGTGGCAGTTATGTGCTATCGACATAATATCTTTCAGACGCCAGAGCTTAAGTGGAACAAGGAGCACAACCTCTGCTTGTTAGAAGAACATACAATTTTCTGAAATTATTCCACTGCAGATATGGGTTAGCACTAACCATCCTTCCTCCTACTCCCATTCTTACATTTTGGTTGAAGTTGGAAACAGCCTATGGCTATACATCCAGAGAAACTAAATGGTCCTGATAATGATCTTTTGTCAAACGTAATTTTCCATAAATGTTCCTGACTTTGATTTGCTTTTGCAGTGTGATGATTTCTTTATACTTTCCTACTTACTTGACTGAGGAGAATAAGTAAGTATTAAAACCAAAGACAAAGTCATTCATTTGACAAAAACTTGCTGAATTAATATCATGTGTTACATATTATTTTAGATACATACTGGATATGGAGCTCAGTACAAAACAGTCAAGGAAGCTTTTTTTTGCATTTATAAGAATTTATTTTATTTGCTTCTTAAATTTTTTATTAAGTTTATTGGGGTAACACTGGTTAATACAATTATATCAATTTCAGGTGTACATTATAATCTGACATCTGCATATTCTATTGTGTTTACCACACAAAGTCCATTTTACTTCAGCTACCATATATTTGATCCCATTTACCCACTTCAACCTTCCCCTATCCTCCAATATTTGACCCTTTTAGCCATATACCTACCCCCTTCTCCCCCATCCCTAATCCTCTGGTAACCATTAGTCAATTGTCCATGTCCATGTCCATAGTGGCTGTACCAATTACACTCCCACCAGCAATGTATGAGGGTTCCTTTTTCTCTGCATCCTCTCCAACATTTATTATTACTTGTCCTGTTGATTAAACCTATTCTAACAGATGTGAGATGGTATCTCATTGTGGTTTTGATTTGCATTTCCCTAATAGCTAATGATGTTGAACATCTTTTAATATATTTGTTAGCCATTTGAATGTCCTCTAGGGAGAAGTATCTGTTCAGGTCCTCTGCCCATTTTTTATTGGATTTTCTGTTTGTTGTTGTTGTTGTTGTTGCTGCTGTTGTTGAGTAGTATGAATTCTTTGTATATTTTGGATATTAGGCCCTACTTGAAGGCATTGCTCGCAAACATATTTTCCCATTTGGATAGTTGTCTCTTTACCTTCTTGATGGTTTCTTTTGCTGAGCAGAAGCTTTTTTAGTTTGAATAGTCCCATTCATTTATTTTAGCTTTTACTCCCCTTACTTTTGAGGTCAAATTCATAAAATCTTCTTTAAGTCTAAGGTCCTTGAGCTTAGTTCCTATGTTTTCTTCTATACATTTTAGTGTTTCAGGTCTTATATTCAGATCCTTAATCCATTTCAAGTTAATTTTGGTGTGTGGTGATAGACAACAGTCTAGTTTCACTCTTTTGCAGGTGGCTTTCCAGTTTTCCCAGTACCATTTATAGAAGAGGCTTTCCTTTCTCCACTGCATGTTTTTGGCTTCTTTGTCTAAAATTATTTGCCCATATGAACACAGGTTTACTTCTGGACTCTTGATTCTATACCACTGGTCTGTGTGTCTGTTTTGTTGCCAGTACCATGCTGTTTTGATTACTGTCACTTTGTAGTATGATCTGAAGCCAGGCAGAGTGATGCCTCCAGCCTAATTCTTTTTTTCCTCAGATGGCTTTAGCAGTTCAGGGTCATTTGTGCTTCCATACAAATCTGATGATTTTTTGTTCTATTTCTGTAAAAAAAAAGCTGATGATATTTTGATGGGAATTGCATTACATCTGTATAATGCTTTAGGTAATATGGTCATTTGAACTATGTTGATTCTTACAGTCCAAGAACACAAATTATCTTTCCATTTCTTTGTTTCTCCTCTTTCATTCTTGATTTTGTTTATTTGTGTCTTTTCTCTTTTTTCTTTAGTGAGTTTAGCCAGGGGTTTGTCCATTTTATTAACCTTCTCAAAGAAACAGCTTTTTGTTGCATTTATTTTATTTATTTATTTTTTTGGTTTTTAATTTCATTTATTTCTGCTCTAATTTTCATTATTTCTTTCCTTCTGCTGATTTAAGCTTCATTTGTTCTTCCTTTTCTAGTTTTTTAAGATAAAGCATTAGGTTGTTTATTTGGGCTTGTTCTTGTTTTTAGATGTAGGCCTGTAATATGAACTTTCTTGTTATGACCACTTTTGCCATGTCCCAAAAGTTTTGATATGTTGTACTACCATTATCACTTGTTTCTATATATCTCTTGATCTCTCTTTTTATTTCTTCTCTGACCCAGTTATTCTTCAGTAGCATGTTGTTTAATCTCCATGTATTTGTGGTTCTAACTACTTTCTTTTGGCTGTTGATCTCATTTCAAAGCATTATGATCAGAGAATATAGTTGGTATGATTTCAATCCCCTTATATAGGTTAAGGCTATTTCAATCCTCTTATATATGTTAAGGCTATCTCTGTGTTCAGTTGGTCTAATGTGTCATTTAAGGATGTGGCTTCCTTATTGATTTTCTGTTTGGATGATCTGTCCATATCTGATAGTGGGGTATTTAGGTCCCCTACTACAATAGTGTTTTGGTCTGTTTCTCCCTGTAGTTCTGTTAGCAATTGCTTTACTTATTTGGGGCTTCCTGATTGGGATCATAGATATTAATAAATGTTATGTCTTTTTGGTGCATGATTCCCTTTATCATTATGAACTGTCTCTCAGTATCTTTATCTTTTTTATTTTGAAGTCTATTTCATCTGATATTAGTACCATTACTCCCACTTTTCTCTAAATGCTATTTGCTTGATATAATTTTCAACCCTTTCACTTGAGTCTATATTTGTTTTTAGAGCTGAGATGTGTCTCCTAGAGGCAGCATATGGTTGTGTTTTTTTTTAATCCATTCTGCAACTCTGTACCCTTTTATTGGTGAATTCCATTCTTTTATATTTAGGGTGATTATTGAAATATGAGGTCTTCTTATAGCTATTTGATCTTTTGCTTTCTTATAGTCATTTTATATTTTCCTTGTCCTTATGTTTCTGTTTTCATTATTTTAGTTGACTTTTGTAGGTTTTCCCTCTGGTTCTTCTTGTTTTATGTTATATGCTTCAGTTCTGAATCTTCTGTGTATAGTTACCAGTATGATTATGTAAAGGTTAGTTATATATATACAGTCATCTGTTTTCTTTTGCATGTGTATTATCTCCATTCCCCTTTGTAAATTTGGACCTTTGAATCCTGCCCTTTTCAGTCATTGTTGTCTCAATTTTTCCTTATGTATGCTGAATGTTCATTACTATCATATTATAACAATTCTCTTATTATTTAAACTGATAATGTCCTGTTCTTAGTAATGATTGTACTCTTCTGCTTCTATTTGCCTGACAGTCACCTTACTTCTAATTATGTATTTTTTTTCTATTATTTTGTTTTAGGTGAGCTGACCTTTCAGTATTTCCTATAGTGCAGGCCTCATAGTGGAGAATTCCCTTGATTTTTGTATGTGTGGAAAGGTCTTAATTTCTCCTTCATATCTAAAGGAGAGCTCTTAACTGGATACATTATTCTAAGCTGATAGTTCCTTTCATTTAAGAGTTTAAATATTTGATTCCATTCCTTCTGCTTTGTAAGGTTTGCACTGAGAAGTCCGAGGATTATCCAATGTGTTTTTCTTTATTATTACCATTTTCTTCTCCCTGGCTGCCCTGAGAATTCTGTCTTTGTTGTTGTTTTTGATAATTTTAATACAATATGTCTTGGTGAAAGCCTTTTTTTGGGTTGAGATAATTTTAATACAATGTGTCTTAGTGAAGGCCTTTTTGGATGTTCTGCTGACTTCTTGAATTCCAAGCTCCAGCTCATTCCTTAGATTTGGGAAACCCCTCATCCACTATTTGTGTGAAAATGCTTTCTAGTCCCTGCTCCTTTTCTTCACCTTCAGTAATGCCCATTATTCTTATGTTTCCTTTCCTGATAGTATCAGCTAGTTCTTGACTTTCTCTTTCATCATTTTTCATGCTTCGGTTTCTCTCTTCTTCCTTCTGATTTATTTCTAGATTTCTGTCTTATAAAGCACTGATCCTTTCCTCATTTGGTCAACTCTATTTCCCAAGATTGTTATTTCATTTTTCAACACTTGTGGTGTTTTTGTTTGTTTGTTTGTTTGTTTTAATCTCCACAAGTTCTATTTGGTCCTTTCTGAGGGATTCAGTCTCCTGAATAATCCTAAATAAGATACTAGATGTTTCTTCAATTCCTGAAATTGTTGTAATGACTCATGTCAGAACTTACTAAGTTTTTTCAGAAGTACCATCCTGAATTCTCTGTCATTTAAGTTGCACATTTCTATGTCTGTAAGCTTATTTTCTGGAGATTTTTCTCTTTTTTTCTGAGATGCCTTGTCACTCTGGTTGTTCATGGTATTTAATGGACTATTTCTCCGTCTGGGCATTAATGGAAATGTATTCTGCTTTTTTTTTCCAGAAAGAAAGTTTATTATATAAAGGTCTTTCTTTAACCTGCTGTAAAGAAGGTGATTTTCTTTTGGTTTCTAGTAAGTGGTGTCTAAGCTTTTTGGATACTTGCTTTATATAAAGCCTTAAAAATGAATTTTTTTTCCGATAGATTTTTATTCATGTTCACTACTCAGTTTCAGTACCTGTCAGTGTTAGCAACAGTGTCGGGAGCATTTGCTCAGATTCCCCTGGGGCTCCATGGTGTTTGGTATTGGAGACATGGGGGTAGGGGCTCTCTGGATTGGAGGTTGGAGGCTGTGCCTCAGCCTTGGTTTTGCAACCTCAGCTGGTAAAATCAACTGTTGTTTTTCTGCCATTACGCTTCTCTGCCTTCTGCCCTAATGACTGGGCCCTGCCATCAGTCACGTGTAGCTCACAACTCTCCCAGGCAAGGCTGTTCAGGGAACTCACTGCTCCTTCTCCACTTCCCCTCCTTCTACAGGGAGCTCCTGTGGCTGGGATAGGCAGCTTCTTTGTTTCTCCCAGTCCACTGCTCAACACCCGGGGTTCTGATCTGTGGTAGCTCTTATGCATAGATCCCATGCACAGATGTGCTGGTGTGCAGTTTTGGTGGGGTTTTTTTTTTTTGAGTTTCAGTTGTTCAGCTTATTGTTGTTTTAAGGGGAGAGATTTGGGGATGCCTCTTACTCCACCATGTTTCTAAAGATCTCTTAAGGTACCTTTTTAGCAGCTCACACATTTTGATAGAGAGAATAGACAGGAGTCACATAAATATTCAAAGAAATATTAATAAATAAATAATTAATTCGTCCACTAGTATTAAGTGCTACATAGAGAATTCAAATTGGGTGACATGAAAGTAAGTGTGGATGATTACATTAAAATGAGCAGTTGGGGAAGGCCTCTCTGAACAATGATAAGGAGCCAGCTATGAAAAAATAAGGAGTACGAGCATTGCAGGTAGAGAAAAAGAAATGTGAAACAGAAAGAAGCCTAGTATTGTTGATAATAGTAGGCAAAGGGTTAGAAATGACATCAAAGAGAGGGGCATGAGTTTGATCAAGAAGAGCCTTTACGGGCCATGGGATGAGTTTGGATTTCTTTCCAAATGTAATACGAAGATGTCAGAGCATTTTATTAGAAGGCAGACATGATATTATTTCCATAATAGAAGCCCTTTAATTGCTTTGTGAGGAAGCAAGGTGACAAGAAGCTATTGCAGGATTCATCAGTGATAATAGTGATTTAAACAAGGTGTGTAGCAAAGAAAACGGTGAGTAGTTGAATTTATCTGTTTTGGAGATAGAGCTAATTACATATGCCAGTGAGCTGGATGTGGAGAGTAAGAGAAATAGAGAAAATTAAGGATGTGTTCTAGGTGTCTGGCCTAAGCAATTGGATAGACGGTAGTTTAATTTATCGAAGGTGGAACAACACAGTTTGAAATGCCTATTAGATACTAAAGTGGTGATGTTTAGAATGCAGTTGGATTATTGAGATGAGTTGAGGAGAGATCTATATATTAGAGACATAAATTAGTTGGCATCAGGGCATAGATAGTACTTAAAGACATGAGACTAAATACTATCACCTAAGAAATGAGTATAAATATTAAAGAGGACTAAGGATTGAACCTGGACACTCTACCACTTAGAGATGAGATACACAGCCAAGAATGACAGCCAAGCAAAGGAGACTGAAAAGGAGTAGGCAGTGACTTAACGTCTAACTAATTAAACAACTAGGAAGTGGTTGAGTATTGATGTGAACCTTTGAGATTTGACTCCAGAGTCCATGCTCCTGACAGCTACACTAAGAAAATAACACAAAGGATGTACCTAAATAGTGAAAACTTCAAGTGAAGGCCCATATTATATAAAAAAGTATGGAAACCTGAAAAAACATAGGTTTTGTATTTTGCAGTTAAGCTTTCCTAAAATCTTTCAGAAAATTCATAAAAATCCATTAAATCTTAGAGTTGTGAGACTCTTGGAGACTATTCAGAATATTCTTTTCTTCATATTTGGGGGGATGTATTAGTTAACATAAAGGCTCACTAAATGAGGCCCTCGAATATATTGGTTTAAAAAAAATAGAGGTTTTTCTTTCTCATGTAACAGTACAAATGGCCTAGAGTGGTGGAGCAGCTCTACTACAAAATATTATTCAAGGATACAGGAACTTTCCAACTTGTTACATTATTACCTGTTGCCTGCAAGGTCAAAGTATGTTTCTGCCATCTCTATTTTCTAGCCCCTGAAGAAGAGAAAAAGAGGACATTCAAAAAATAAAGAAAAGAAGATCTTTTTAAGCCAGTAAGGTAGCAGTGGCCTATATTACTTCTACTCTATGTCACTGGTGATAAATTAGTCACATGGTCACACCCATGTGTTCAAAAGAAATGAGAATGTAGTCAGTAGCTAGGCATATAATCGCTCAAAAAAAGAATAATGAATTTGGGGAGAACAACTAATATTCTACAAAAAAAAATTTAGGCCTTGATGTGACTATGCTTACATAGCCAGCACTTCATTGCTGTCTTCATTTGTCTTTAAAAATTTTATATATTATCCACTATCAGAGGCAGATTTACTGTGAAACTATTGAAGCTTAAACTTCAGATAACTCTTACTTTCACAGTCCTGTACCATGACTGTGACCTAATTTTGTATTTTAAGTTTTATATTCATTTTTTTAGAGAACTCTAAAAATTAAATAAACTTCATGACCCACAAAACTTAAATTCTCACCTGCTCATTACAAAAATAACATGTATGTAACCATATAATATTTTTAAATACAGAAAATCATAGAGAAGATCACAGTCAAATTACCCAAACATAAACAATGCTAACATCTTTTTTAAAAAATAAATTAAAAAAATATAATTTGCACATAATACAATATACCCATTTTAAGTGACCAGTTTAAAACATTTTGAGAAATATATATACCCATGAGCAACCACAATTAAGTTGAAAAACAGTTCCACCACCCCTGCAAGCTCCTCCATACCACTATGAGGTCAGTCACTACCACCACCCCAATCTAGTTCCAAGCAAGCACTGATCTACTGTCTATCAAAACTGATTAGTTTTGCTTGTTCAAGAATTTCATATAAATAGGATCATATAGTAAGTGTTCTTTGTTTCTGGATTCTTTTCTTCAGTGTAATGTTTTTGAGATTCATCCACGTTTTTGCATGTATCAGTAGTTTATTCATTTTTATTGCTGAGTATTCTTTCCTTGTATGGACATACTTCAATTTTTTCATCTATTCACCAGTAGTGAATATTTGCATTGTTTTCAGTTGTGCACTCGTATGCATACAGCTACTATGAATGTTTGTGTGTCATTTCTTTGTGAGGGTATATATCTTCACTTCTCATTAGGTAAGTAACAAAGAGTGAACTTTCTGGCTCAGAATGTAAATTCAAGTTTTGCTTTTAAAAGAGATTATTAAATTGTTTTCCAAAGTAGTTATATTTTACATTCCTACAACAATATATGAGAGTTCCCACTGCTGAACATCCTCACCAACAGTTGTTACTAGTCTTTATTGTTATGATTACTCTTTATTTTAGCCATTCTTTTAGCCATTCTTTAGTCATTTTTCTTACCAATATGTATAGTGGTATCTCAAATTGTTTTTATTTTGTACTTCCCTGATGACTAATTATTTTACCATATTTCTGTGTACTTACTGGTCATTCACATATCAACTTTTGTGAAGTGTCTGTTCAAATCTTTTACACATTTTTATTGGGTTGTCTTATTTTTATTATAAGAATTCTTTATATATTCTTTATATATACTAGATACAATTTCTTTTGGTAATAACAAATCTTTCTGTCTGTAGCTTGCATTTTCATTTTCTTAACAGTATATCTTAAGAGCAACTTTTTAAATTGCTGTTCTAATTTATGAATTTTCTTTATGGCCCATTCTTTGTGTAACTCACATAAAAACATTTTGAATCTCAAGATCTAGGATTTTTAGAGCTTTAATTCTACATGTAAGTGTATGATACATTTCAAGTTAAATTTTATGTACAGTGTAAAGTAAGAGTTGAGATTTATTTTTTTTCATATTCATGTCAAGTTGATTCTGTGGCATTTGGGAAAAGGGATATCCCTTCTTTCCATTGAATCACCTTGACACTTCTGTCAAAAATTACCATAAATGTGTGGGTCCATTTCTGGACTCATTTTTTCCAATTATCTATATGTCTCTTCTCACACAAGTACCAACCATGTTGTCTCTTGCAATCAAGTATTGTAAATCTTCACATTTTGCTCTTTTTTTCTTAAAAGTTTTTTGACTCTACCGTCCTTTGTATTTCCAATAAAATTTTTTTAAGTCAAATTGTCAAGTTCTCCAAAATAAGCTTTCTTCCATCTTGATTGGAATTGTATTGAATCTACAGATCAGTTTGAGAATGAACATCTTAACAATATTCAGTTTATAATTTATGAACATGGCATATCTCTCCATTTATTTAAGTCTACTTTTATCTCTCTCCAGCATGTATATTTGTCAGTGCATAGTTTACATCTATTTTGTAAATTATTTATTAAATATTTCATATTTTAATGCTAAATAGTAATTTTAAATTTCTTCTAATTTTTCATTGCTAGTATATATACATCAAACAATTTTTATATCGACATTTGATACTGCAACCTTGCTAAATAAACTTGATTATCACCTCTAGTACTCTTTTGAATTTATTGGAATTTCTTTGTATGTGATCATGTAGTCTTCAAATCAAGAGAGTTGCACTTCTTCCTTGACTATTTGAATGACATTTTTTTCTTACCTTATTCATTGGTTAGAATGGCCAGTAAAATTGTGATTAAAAGTGGTGAGAGAAGATATACTTAGCTTGCCTCCTGTCTTAAGGAGAAATTGTTCAGTCTTTCATCATTAATGATACTAGGTGTTAGCTTTCCATAGATGACGATGTATAAAATTAACTCAAAATGGATGATAGATTCCACTAGTGGAAATGATTAATAGTGGCTCTAAATTCTTTTTTTTTGCCTATTAGATATAGATATATAGTCAATTGCAAGGAATCTACAAAAATGTTTCCAGAACTAATAAGCAGAGACTGCACGGTTGCCATTTGCAAGGTCAATATATGTAATTAAATTGTATTTCTATATAGTAGCAACAAAAAATTATAAATTGCAATGCAAATATTATTTACAATAGCATCAAATATATGAACTACATAGAAATAAATTTAACAATATATTTCTAAAACCCATCGACTATCAAAAATTATGGCTAAGAGAAATTATATATTGTATATAATAGAAGTAAAATTTATTTACATTTATTGATCTTGCATCCTGCAACCATGCTATACTTGCTTATTAGTTTTGGAAGCTCTTTTTGGTAGATTCCTTACAATTTTCTATGTACGTGATCATGTTACCTGTGAATAAAGGCAGTTTTACATATTACCAATCTGTATGCCATTTTTTTCTTGCCTTAATACACTATTTTAGAAGAAAAGCATTCAATCTTTTATCACTGAGTATGCTATTTATTCGCTGTAAGATTTTCTAGATGTTTTTTATCATATTGTGATGTTTCCCTTCCATTCCTAGTTTGCTGTGAGTTTTTAATATGGATGACTATTGAATTTGGTCAAAAATTTTTTTGTTGTTATTGTTAATGTTTTTACATCTATGTTCATGAGGGGTATTTGTTTAGTTTTCTTTGGCTGCAATGTCTTTGTATGGTTTTGGTATTCAGGTAATGCTGGCTTCAAAGAATTTGGTAGGAAGTGATCCCTCCTTTTTTATTTTCTGTAAGACTTTGTGTTGGATTGGCGCTGTTTCCTCTTTAAATGTTTGGTAGAATTTACCAGTATTGCCTTCTGAGCCTAGTTTTCTTTGTGGTAAGATTTAATTTCCAAATATTTGGGGAGATACACACACACACATAATGCAATCCTATTGTGGTAACACAACATGCAGTCAATTATATTATTCCTTTAATATATATTGAGTCTTGTTTAGTTCTATCTAATTTAATGTTGCAATGTACATTTAAAACAAATGCATATTCTTCTTTTGTGGTGGTAGAGTGTTCTATATATGTCAGTTAGGTTAAGTTGGTTGATAGTGCTTTTCCAGTCTTCTATATCATTACTGATAGTGTGTCTTCCTCTTCTACCAATTAGTGAAGTATGACTGATGACATCAGCAACTATTATTGTGTATTTGTCTGCTTCTCTTTGAGTTCTGTCAGGTTTTGTCTAATCCATTTTGACATACAAAAGCATTTTGAGTTTTTATATCATTTTAATAAATTGATACTTGTATCATCAAGGACTCTTTTTATCTATAATAGTATTCATTATCCTGAAGTCTACTTCTGTTATTACTATAGGTACTTTACTTTTCTTATGATTTGTGTTTGTATGATATAGATATATATTTTATGTTTGTTCTATCCATTCAATTTTAACAAATACCTTTATATTTAATATCTAAAGGGTTAGTTCTCATCCTCTAAGAATCAGATGCCAAGACAGAATTAGACATGCAAAAACTGTATTAAGTAAAATACTGTGAGGAAAAACTGTAAGACAATGATGCAGGTCTAATCCTTGTACTTAGACAGTCAAAAGGGAAAAAAATTCGATAATATATTTTAAATTACATTATCCATATACATTCATTAATAAATTTTTAATATTTTATTATCATATAAAATTTATGATATTTATGCTTATATAATGTTTTTAATATTTTATAAATATTAAAATATAATATACTTAAAATCATACTATCCATAATAAATTCAATTATATTTATCCATAATTGTATTTATTGAGTAATTCTCTTTATAATCTTCCCTTTTTAAAATTTATTTTAAAAGGAAACACATCAAGCATAGGTAAAAGAGCTTGCCCTAATGGCCCAAACCAACTTTACCTGTAACTGCATGTAAGTAGGCTTGAAAGCTGGACTTCTCAAAACACAGGAATGGGAAGCAAAAATACTGAGTTTGTCTTGGAAAAGGCACATGCCCAGTCACCAATTTATTCATCTGCACTTACTACTTTCTTTGCTTACTGGTTTCTTCCTTTCTCCTTTCCTACACCATTTTAGGGACTATAGATGGCCCTGTGCTAGGTTTAAACCATGCCAGCTACCCTGGCACCGGCCAAGAATCAACTGCTCCTATATTGTGCTCCCTCACCTGTTTGGGCAAAGAAGGATTATGTACATAATACTAAAATAATTTTGCATATCACTAATAATAACTTTTCCACACTCTGGGAATCTGTACATAATGATGTCACTTCTCTCATTTGACCTTTTCATGAATGCTCTCCTGACAAGTACTGCAAAACATCAGGTATATAGGGAAGACTTTTTCATCACTGGATTCTAATCTTGATTCTTATTCAAGTAAAACTTGCTACTATTTATGAGACCACCTTCACACTATTTTTCTAAGCTCATGTTCACCCTGTTTATCTATGATTCATATATTGATATATAGACATCTAAAGCCATAAATTCCTTCAGATTATTTTATTTTAATCTCTAATATCTCTCACTTTCATTTTTTAATGTTGCCTTCTGTTCCCTTTAGTAACTAGTTTCTTATCAGGTCATATTTTCTATTCTTTCATCATATTCAGTTTAAGCAAACATATTTACCCCTATGCTATGAGATGCAGTCTAACTTGAACAAAGGACCCATATACCTAGTATCTAAACCTACAGTTTAGAAATTCATACCTTATTTCTTCAATAGACAAATATTAACTATCCATTAAGCTTGCAAGGCACAGTTATGGGTCCTGAGAATACAGCAGTAAATAGGCCAAGTGATGTTCTTAATCTCACAAAGCTTACATTCTAGAATAAAGGGACTAACATACAAACAAATAAATGTCACAGAGTAATAAATGCCAGAGAGTAAAACAAGGGGTGATATTGTAGCTTGATAGAGTGACTTTATTTCTAGTCAAGGAAGTTACCACTGAAGAGGTGACACTGGAACTCTACCTAAATAATAAAGAGCCAGTCACATGAAGTTCTGGGAGAAGAGCCTTCCAGAGAGAGTGATTATTTAGTGCAAATGCCCAGATGTGGGAATGAGTTTGAACTTGTTTGAGAAATAGGAAAGGGCAAGGGGTGTAATGAGAGAAGATGTTTTTCAAGAGGTCTACCATAGCCAGATCATAAGGGGTAACATAGGAATCATTGCAGGGACTGTGAATTTCATTCCAGGTTCATGAGGAGCTACTGGGGAGTTTTAAGCAGGGGTGTGAAGTGATCTGACTAAGATTTTACACCAATAAGAGTTGCTCCTCTCTTCCCAGGTTCCAGCCAGCAATAGAAGGGAGTAAAGAAAACACTACTTGTGTTACCAAGTCTTTCAATTTCTTGTCTAAGTTCAATGCCTCCTTGGCCTTTGATGGCAATCATTGGATACCATATGAATAAGTAAAAGAATACTGGATAGAGAGTTGGGCAAAGCACTCTGCCCTTCAGCTATGCTATTATTCTCCAAAATGATAGTATAGCTTCCTGCAAGAAGGCAGGTCTGTCTTGTTTCTAATCTACTGTGGTTTTCCTTTTCTCCATAATACACCGTTATGTGTAAAGAGATATGTTGAAGAATGTTAAGCAGATTTGTAGCATAAGAGCTGAGTACAGAATTACAAAGATTTAGTGGTAAAGAGCACTTATTCAAGAAAATAGAATTAAAATGTAGATACTAATGTCACCCCAATTGATTTGGCATCAATGTCACTGACTGCTATTGTTTTCTGCTATTTCTCTTTGGTTCTGAAATTCATGTTTCTAAAATGGCGACCCAAGTTTCACACAACCTGTAATTTAGAAATGTTCTATGTTGTAAATTGTACTCCGATTTTAGTAAAAGCACTTACGTGTCAAGCAGCAAAACAAGAATGCCACGAAAGAAGCTGAAGTTTCCCATTAAAGAAAGAAAAACTGGGTAAAAACCTGCTAATGTATACTGCAGAAAATAAAAGGGATGGTGATATGAAGATGCCTATCAACTACAATACAGTGATTCTCAAATGTTAGAGGACAATTTGTGAGCCTGTGTTATCATAGTAGAACAGTGCCAGTGGATACTGTTTTCAAAAGGTCAGAGTTCCACAGCTGCTCAATCAGTATGCTGAAAATTGGTCTTTAATTTTCTGGTTTCTTTGTAGTTCTGACATCATGTCCTTTCTGTTTTGCTATTATGGAAACATGCCTGATGCTAATATTGTTGCTTGTTGTACTGTGACATTTGCTTTCTCTTCTTCATAATAACAACAATAACAATAATAATAATATCAGGAGCTACTTATAGATTGTTAGGCACTTTGCATCTGATTTTCCTTAATTTTCAAAAGTTCTGTAAGTCAGGATCTGGGCCCAATTTCCAGAAGAAGAAGATAAGGCTACTTCCATGGTATTGACAGTAGGGCCATTTTCAGGGAGAGGACAGGAGATGGGGGTATTTAGGACAACACTGTTCCCTACTTTTCAGCACCATGAAGTTAGCCAGGTTAGTACAGCCTAGCAGCCTCTACAGAAGCTCTGCTTGTATTAAACAGAAAATTCAATTCTCATGGTCATTTGTAAAGATCTTTAAACTTTAGATCCTATTTTGCTTGCCACAGATTTCTGTCTAACAAGAAACAGACTCTTCCAACTTTCAAACAGTCCATATATAAAAGTTGTCCTACAAACAGAAGACATATAATACTTAGTTCCTGCCCAACAACTATGATTAGCATAGGATAATATAGTATATTAAATTCTTCTCTGTTGCCTCCAAAGTACATTAAATTTAGCTTGAAGATTACACTTCTGGTAAAAATTACAGCTTTTCTTTCAGTAAAAATACTTGGTGTCCAAGCACTTATTAAAACTAGAATTCCTAAGAGGCAAACTTGAAAAGAGAGAAGTGCAGTCATTGGCACTAAATGGGAAGAAAGCTGTGCTTTCATCCCTACATTCTTTTCATTTGAAAAAAGGACTGAGAGGATGGAAAGAGTACAACTCTTTTATTTCTGTGACATAAGAAGATACAAGAAATACAGTGACTGGGCTCTCTGAATGAATTGCAATCATATCCTGTTATAGATGCGTGTGATTAGGTCAAAAATACTGGTGCTTTCACTCTCAAGATAAGATCACATTACTTTTAACTTAATCCTATTTAATCTAAAAAATTTTTGGAAAAACAATTTATCTCTATTCTGTGTGAGAAAAATGTGCATACCAGCGGGAGGTCTGATCATACTCTTTATTTGAAAAGCACCAGCTTTAGCAGTCTCCACTATCTGTGGAATTAGTTTCTTCATTCTTCTTGACACAAAATATTCCCTTTGATCTTGCTAGATCACAGCTGTTTATTACAACATCTGTATCTTGTCTATGTGTCCTACTCTTTACATACTATTTTTTTCCAAAGCAACTATGGAGCTTTATACTTATGTTCCAAACTCTGCATCTAGTATGGGAATGTTCAGCAACATTACAGCATAGAATAAATAGCATTCATTTTAGAGACACCTCAGGATTCATTCATCTGATAGACATAACAGTCATTACATAGAACTAATTTGACACTATATCTCTAAAACGTGTTAAGACTCTTTGATGCTGAAAATTGCATTTGCAGAAATGATTGTTGGAAGTTATTGCAGTGCTCTGAGATGATGCAGTGTCCAGCTCTCAGAGGACGAACAGTGCAATATCCTCAAGGTCATTACTCAGGCCTCCCTACTCATGGCTTACTCTGGGCTCAAAAATAGCAAACCCAGGCTCCTGGATTCCTGGCTTCTAGCTCCTCCACTCAACAGCTTCCTGGCTTTCTATTGACTCCCTGAGGTACAGAGATAGGCTTGTGGCCAAGAGTCTGACCAAAAACCACCCAGTATATTATGTAGCCAAGTGCCTGCTGAGGAAGCAGATGGTAGGCTTACCTGAATGCTGAGCCAAATGCTCCTATAGAGAAAACATGTGCTTTGTTAACCAGCCAGGGTTCAAATCTCAGCTCTGCCACATATTGGCTGGATTTATTTGTTAACATTATCTGCCCCTGGGTGTCTTCATTTATGAAATTTGGATAATTACACATATCTTGTGGAGTTGTTGTAAGAATTAAATGTTATAAGTGCAAAAGCACTTCACATATTACCCGGAATATAACAGGCACTTAATACATGTCATTTTATTTTGCATTTTTTATCAATTTGACTTGTAAAGATTTTATTTATTTTTAACTAAGTTTACTGGTATCCATGTGTCTCTGTTTGTCTTGTTTGTTTGTTGCTTTCGGTTTTATATCCTACATATGAGTGAAATCATAACCTATTCTCACCCATGAAACAGGAAAAATACAATTTGCCATGCTTATCTCACACCAAATAACACAGTGGTTTTTAAACTTCCCTTTGGAGTAGACTTTTATTTTTCCCAAGAGGTGAGCTTGCATGAAAATTCACAAATTAAAGTAGGGCTCTGGAACCCGCCCAGTCTGTCTTTCACTCATTGTTCTCAGTAGTCTCTGAGACATTTCCAGGTAACCCAATTTGAAACCCACTGAGGTAGCATGTTTTTGTCCCCTGCCTTGAAAGCATATGTTGAAGCTCTAATCCCTGAAGTGATGGTATTTGGAAGCGGTGCCTTTGGGAGTTAATTGGGTTTAGATGAGGTCATAGGGGGAGAGCTCTCATGATGGGATTGATGCTCTTATTAAAGGATGAAGAAATCAGAGCTTGCTCTCTCTCCACCATGGGATAATAAAGCAAGAAAGCAGCTATGTGTAAACTAGGAAAAGGGATCTCACTAAGACTTCAGCCTCAAGAATAGTGAGAAATAAATGTTGTTTTGGCCAGTCTATTTGTTACAACAGCCGAAACTGACTACAAAATCTATAAAAGTGCTATGGAACGTGCAAAGTGACACAAAGATGCCAGCTGCTATTTTTATTATAGATTAAGATGAGTTTTGGAAGTGAGGGTGGTAGGGTAGAGTAGTGGTGAGAGAATAGGAAGGTGTTCTGAAGGAAAATTGGGTTTTATGTGGGCCAGCCAAGCATGCTATGAATAAGGTGACTTATGGGTATTTATGCAGTCAAGGCACAATGCTCAGAATGGTTCTACACTGTTTAATGTGTTGCTGTTGCCATCTTGAAATTTTAGTAATTTATGAACAAAATGCCCTTCAATTTGATTTAGTACTGGGCCCCACAAATTAAGTAGCTGTTCCCACCTATGAGAATATAAGTTTTATAGAATTCTGGCTTCTTGTTCTTACTTCGGTCTCTAATGGGAGTATGCCATTATATGGCAACTGGCTCCTACATTGAGTCCACTCTTTTTTCCCTCTTCAAACAGATAGACTTTATATCTTATTACTGACTTTCTTTTCATCCTTGTCACACTAGCTCTCATTTCAGACCTAAGCATAAGCTTTATCGAAATCACTTCATCACTAAATATGAAAGAAATCAGTAGTACTTGGAGTTGTTAAAATAGACATACTAATTGTATCCATCAGTATTTTTCCTCTGTGAAATCAGAAGAGTTTTCTCTAATTTGGGTCACAGAACCAGAAGGAGACAGTTTGATATCAATAAAAATTTTAATGCTTTTGTTATAGCCATGAAACTGTAAAATACCTCCTTTGGGTCTAAGAAGTTTTCTGTATCTTGATCATCAAGAATGATCGTGTAAGTGTTCATCTGAACCAGGCCACATTTAAGTTTGAAAAAGAGTGCTATTAATCATTATTAATAATTATGTAACTTAAATAGTGGTAAAACTGGACCTTCCTGCGCAGTCTAGGATTATGGTCACTCTATTAATTTCTTCAGTGGTCATTTTTTTCTTTCTAGGTTTGTTCGCAGAGAAAATGGTGTAGTTAGTTTAACATGTTCTCTTGAATCTGAACTTGATTATCAAAGTAAAAAGAGCAGCAGTCATTTAAGAAGAGGTAGATTTTGAACACAGCCTGAAATCTATATATATTTACTTATTCACAGCTTTTTCTTCAGCAGTCCATGTCAGTACATATGGCACAGTTTTCTTCCTAGAGACATGGATACATATGGGTTCCAATGTATCAAGGTTCCCGTTTGTCAGGAATAATGATTTTACATGTGAAAATATGGGCCAACCAACATAACCCATCTTCTATAATATATATCACATAGCATCACACTTTTACCATAATACTGTTCTTAACACTGTTTGCTATGAGAGTGATGAGTATTAACATTCCTTTCATCCTCTGTAGCAGTATCTGCCACTGTGTAGTGCAGGATCTCCAAATTCCTTGCCTGGAATAGTTCAACACTGGTTGTCCTTTATACACTTCTACCTCTCTCTAAACCACCCCTAAAACTATGGCCTTGGTAATGTTTCTGAAACAAAAAAATAGGCCATTATTGAGTCTTAGTTATAATTCCTTCAGTGGTTTCCAATTATCCTTAGGGTAAAGCCTACACTTCTTAACTTGGCTTCTAACGATTTTTGTGATCAGGCAGAAATTCAGGTTCAGTGTAGATATATCAATGTGGACAGAGATCAGGGTCATGTTATGGAGGTCAAAGGGGGCAAAATCAGATTTTATCTGAATATGGAAGCTCTCTGCAGTGCCTATTTGTCCTCCTCCTCTTTTTTTTCTTGCTTATTTTAGACTCACTGACCTTTCTTGAAACCAAATAAAATGTCCTTGAGTTTTCTTTGAAAACTTGTAAGAGCTGGTGATGCTCAGTAGGTACAGGCGAGCTTTGTCTCTGAACCTGGTTTCTGGTTTTAAAACATCACTAAGGCTTCAGTGTGAGAGATGGACAGTCCTCTTCACAATGTGTATCAGTGACATTCATCAAGTGACCAAGGAAGAAGCCCAATCTCATCACAATTACAGAGCTATTGTTTTGAAAGGGTTTTCCTAAGCGATACAAAATGTAGAATAAGTTGGATAGTGTTAGAGAACTTGTCATTCTATTCAAAGAAATGGCTTCTGGTGGCCTAAAGTTTCTCCATGATCTGTCACCTGGCTGTATCTCTCTCTGACCTCATTCCTACACTTTCATGCTTTCCCTTCTATGGTAGGCTGAAAAATGTCTTCCCTAAAGATACCCATGTCAAGATGGACTTAACTGATATTTTAGAACAATTTACCCCAAAGCAGCAAAATATACATTCTTTTCAAGTGCACATGGAACATTTTGCAGGATAGACAACATATTAGGCCACAAAACAAGTCTCAACAAATTTGAAAAAATTGAAATCAAGCATTTTCTCCAATCACAATGGTATAAAACTAGACCTCAATTACAAGCAGAAAATCAAAAAACATGCTACTAAACAATGACTGAGTTAACAATGAGACAATAGAAGCAATCAAAAGATACTTTGAGACAAATGAAAATGGAAATAAAGGGACCCAAAATCAATGGGACTCAGCCAAAGGAATTCTAAGACAAATTGATAGTAACACATGCCTAGCTCAAGAAACAATAAAAATCTCAAATAAACAATCTAAATTTATACATAAAATAGAAAAAAAGAGTACAAAATGAGTACACTGGAACAAATAATAAAAATTAGTATAGAAATAAATGAAATAGAGTCTTAAAAAAATACAAAAGATCAATGAAACCAAGAGCCTGTTCTTTAAAAAGATAAACAAAACTGATACCTTTAATCAGATTATCAAAAAAAAAGGACCCAAAAAATAAAATCAGAAATGGAAGAGGAGGGAGTATGGTAAAGATTATAGACTAGGTAAATGCTGTGCTTGCATTTCTCATGACCAAATTAAAAATACAACTAATCTACAGAACAACCATCATTGAAAACCCCTTAAGTCTAGCTGAACAGAAGTCCTTTAAGAAAGATATGCAGAAGAAGCTACATCGAGAATAGTAGGAGGGGCAAAGATGAGGAAAGGACCAGTCCCACATTCATGTGTGGCAGTTAAAAATTAGGAAGGATATCTCAGCTGTGACTGCAGAGGTCCCCTCTGATATGCAAGGGGTCCAAGCCCCACACCAGGCTCCCAAGCCCAGAGTTCCAGTGCCAGGAAGAGAAGTCCCCACAACTTCTGGTTGTGAAAACCAGCAGAGATTGTAGCACAGTGAGACAGAGGGTGGCTGGAATCCAAGGCAACACTCTTAAAGGGCCTGTGTACAAACTTACTTGCTAATGGACTCACTCACTCCGAGCTCCAGTGCTGGGGCAGCAGATCAAAAGCACCAAGGACATATAGGAAGGACCTGAATTGTCTGGCTTCAAGGAGAGGGTAGGAGAGGCAACTTCCTTCTAGACAGAAGTACTGGCAGAAGACATTATACCTTTGCCCTCCCCTGACCCAGTGTGCATATGCAGGTGGGCATCATATCCAAGTCTTCACCACAGTGGCTAACACCATTCATGCTGCCCTGGTGATTCCGATACCCCATCCTAACTAAATAGCGGGTCCACCCAAACTGCTTCCAAATGCTTTTCCAAACAAATGGCCTGTATTGGCTAATACTGCATACTTTTCTAAAATCTCTCAAAGATTCACAGACCCCAAACGAGCATCATCTGAGGCTTTGGCATGCTCCATAACTCTTACTAGGCAGCCCCAACCCCAACACTAGAGCAGCCAGCCTTGGTTTGTAGCTTAGCTTCTCCCAGGAACCTGCAAACCTAGCACAAATGGAAAGCATCTGAAGATTATATTGTAGCTCATACCAAGGGGTCCACCAGATCAGGGTACAGGCAGCAGCTGATGTTGGCCTGCAATAGACCCCTCCCAAGAGACTCCAGAACCAACACATCTGGTGGCTACTAGATTTATCAGGGTGTTCACTTCATAAGTTATATATTCTAATCACTATGTTGTACACCTGAAACTAATATAATACTGTATATCAACTGTAACTGAAATTTTTTAAATTATTAAAACAGAAAAATAAAAGAGAAAACATAACAAATGACATCACAAAAATACAAAGGATTATAAGAAATTAGTATTAACAATTATATGCAAATGAATTGAACAACCTGAAAGAAACAGATAAATTCCTACAAATATACATTCTTTGAGGACTGAATCAAAAAGAAACAGAAAGTCTATATAGTACTATAACTACTAACAAAATTGAATCAGTAATCAAAAAACTCCCAACAAACAGAAGTCCTGGACTAGACAGCTTCATAGGTGAATTTTACCAAACATGCAAAGAAGAGTTGATACCTATACTTATCAAACTATGCCAAAAAAATGAAGAGCAGGAAAGGCTCCAAAGCTCATTTTACTAGGCCAGCATTACACTGATTCCAAAACTAGACAGATACTATAAAAGAAGAAAATTATAGGCCAATATCCCTAATGAACATAGATACAAAAATCCAAAACAAAATATTAGCAAACTGAATTCAGCAATACATTAAAATGATCACACACTATGATTGAGTGGGATTTATTCCCAGAAGCAAGGTTGGTTCAATAACCTCAAATCAATTAATATAATATATCACATAACATAAACAAAATGAAGAATAAAAATCATATGATCGTATCAATACATGAAGAAAAAGGATTTGTCAAAATCCAGCATCCATTTATGATAAAAACTCTCAGCAAAGTGAAAAGGAACATATCTCAACATAACAAAGGCAATATATGACAAACTACAGCTAACATCATACTCAACGAAGAAAAGTTAAAAGCATTTTCTTTACAATGAGAAACAAGACAAGGATGTCACTAATTTTATTGAAATTGGTTTCAGAAGTCCTAGCCACAGCAATGAGAAATTAAAAAAAAATAAAAAAGAAATAAAAGGAATCCAACTTGGTAAAGAAGAAGTAAAACTGTCATTATTTGCAGAAGACATGATGTTATGTAGTTAGAACCCTAAATATTCCACCAAAAAAACTGTTAGAAGTGGTAAATGAATTCAGCAGAGTACCAGGCTACAAAATGAATACTCAGAAATCAGTTGCATTTTTATATACCAACAATTAACTATCAGGAAGAGAAATTAAGAAAACAATCTCATTTACAATTACATCAGAAAAATAAAATATCTAGGAATAAATTTAACCAAGGAGAAAAAAATATGTACTCAGAAAATTATAAGACACTGAAGGATATAAAAAATATACAAATAAATGGAAATATATACCATGCTCATGGGTAGGAAGACTCAACAACATTAAAATGGCCATACTACCCAAAGCAATCTATAGATTTGATGTAATCACTATCAAAATACTAATGACATTTTTCAGAAAACTAGAACACATAATCCTAAAATTTATATGGAACCACAAAATACCCTGAATAGCCAAAGCAATCTTGAGAAAGAACTAAATTGGAAGTATCATGTTACCTAATATCAAACTATACTATAAGGATATTGTAATCAAAACAGCGTGGTACTGGCATAAAAACAGACACATCAGTCAATGGAACAGAATAGAGAGCCGACAAATAAATCCATACCTCTATGGTTATTTAATCTGTGACAAAGAAGGCAAGAATATACAATGGGGTAAAGACAATCTACTCAAAATTTGGTATTGGGAAAATTGGACAGATACATGTAAAACAATGAAACTGCATCACCTTCTTTCACCATATACAAGAATAAATGCAAAATAAAAACTTCAACGTAAGACCCGAAACCATAAAACTCCTAGAAGAAAACATTGTTCTTAGTAAGATTTTCTCTGATATGATTCCTAGGGCAAGGGAATAAAAGAAAAAAAAAATAAACAACTGGTACTACACCAAACTAAAAAGCTTTTGCATGGCAAAGGAAACCATCAACAAAATGAAGAGACAACCTACCAAATGGAAGGAGATATTTGCCTACAATACATCTGATGAGGGGTTAATATTCAAAACTTATAAATAACTCATACAACTCAACACACACACACAAAAAAAAAACCAACCAATCCAATTCAAAAATGGGCAGAAGACCTGAATAGGTTTTTCTCTAAAAAGGATATACAGATGGCCATTAGACATATAAAAAGATGCTCACTGTCACTAATCATCAGAGAAATGCAAAAAAAAAACCACAATGAGATATCACCTCACACCTGGTAAAATGGCTATCATTAACAGAACAACAAACAACAAGTGTTAGTGAGGATTTGGAGAAAAGGGTACCCTCTTGCACTGTTGGTGGGACTGTGAATTGGTGCAGCCTCTATGGAAAACAGTATGGAGGATCCTCAAAAAAATTAAAAATGGAACTACCATATGACCTAGCAATCTCACTTTTGAGAATTTATCCAAAGAACTCCAAAACACTAATTTGAAAAGACATAGGCACTGCAATGTTCATTGCAGCATTTCTTACAATAGCCAAGCTATGGAAGCAACCTAAATATCCATTAGTAGATGAATGGATAAGAAAGAGGTGGTGCATATATACAATGGAATATTACTCAGGCATAAAAAAGGAATGAAATCTTGTCATTTGCAAAAACATGGACAGACCTAGAGGATATTATCCAAAGTAAAATAAGTCAGAAAAAGACAAATACCATATGATTTCATTTATATGTGGAATCTAAGAAACAAAATAAGCAAGCAAAACAGAAACAAACTCATAGATACAGAGACTATTTTGATGATTGCCAGATGCAATGTGGGTTAAAAGGCTGGGTGAAAAAGGGAAAGATATTAAGTTGTACAATTTGCCAGTTATAAAAACAGTCACATGGGTATAAATTACAGCATAGTTAATGTAGTCAGTAATACTGTAGTAACTACATATTGTGTCAGATGGGTACTACATTTATTGAGGTAATCACTTTGTAAGTTATATAAATGGCTAATCACAAAGTTGTACACCTGAAACTAATATAATTTCATGTCAACTGCAACTAAAATTTTTAAAATTTTTTTCTTAAGTTATCTATATCAAATCTTTGGAGTCTTTGAATGGTTCCTTCTGTGGCAAAAGTTGTGATTAAGTTAAGGATCCTGAGAGGAAAAGCTTATCCTGGATTATCCAAATGGCCCAATATAATCACAGGGGTCTTTAAAAGGGAAAGGCAGAGGGAGAAATATGGAGAAATCACAAAGAGGAAGAGATGTGTAGGAGGCAGAGGTTGGAGCAATGTGGCCACTAGGTAATGAATGCAGATGGTTACAAGAAGCTGGAAGAGCAAGAAATAGATACCCTTACAGCCTCTACAGGGAGCATAGCACTGCTGACACCTTGATATTGAATGTCTAGGCTCCAAAACTATGAGAGAATAAATTGATTTAAGCCTTTCAGTTTGTGGTGCTTTTTAACAGTAGCCCTAGCAAAATAATCTGCCTTCCTCCCAGTCTCGCTGGCTCCCTTGCTGTTCCTTAAATAGGCCAAGTGAGTCCCACTTTAGGACTTCTGTGCTCACTGCTCTCAGACTTGAAAGCTCTCCCAACTAAATAGCTCCCTACTGACAGATAGTTCTTTGGCTTTCTCCTTCACTTCATATGTCTGCTCAAATGTCACTTTCTCGGCAATGCTTTCCATGACCACAATATTTAAAATAGACCCCTTGGCACTCCTTAACATTCTTACTTTATTTTTTTCTCCTCTTAGTATTTATCACCTACATGACATACTATCTATTTTAATGTATTCACTCATTTATTATTCTCTGTATCTGGTTGTCTATTCACCCAGTAAAAGATAAGCTCTGTGCTGTCAGGGATTTTTGCCTGTATTATTTACCACTGTTTCCCAGTGCACAGAACAGTACCTCAACACCTAGAACCAGGCCTAGTATATAAATATAAATATATACATATATATTTATTATATATATTTATTTATATATAAGCATTCAATGAACATTTATTAAATGAAAAAATCACCTAACATCAGAGATTGAAAGAGGCAGTGATAAAAAATTTTATAATTTACCAGTCACAGTCCCCAAATTGTCTTTACCATTAACCATGTAACCTCCCTAACCTCAACAAATCACTTAATTCCCCCATTTTCAAATGTTAAAGATTGAGGAAAGACTTTTGAGACAGCTTATGTATTATGGTTGATTGTAACTATTTTTTAGTCATATTTATTCAACAAGTTTTTAAAAATCAATGTGAAGATATCAAGTATTTTCTTCTGTAGCATGCTGAAATACTAAGCACAGGGTTTCCTAATTAAAGAAACAAACTTGGCAGATATGACCAAAAAATATGAGTAAGTTTATTTTTCAAGGGTTTGTACCTTTTTCTTCCTTTTTTGGAAGATATCAGCAAGAAGCACAAAAAGAATACCCCCCCAGGCGCTCCCCATGTGCTTCTGCCTTGCGGAGTCCATGTGACACAGGTTAGTTTCAGGGATTTTTATGGTTCAGGTGAATAACAAAGAAGATACAAAGGCACAGTATCTACACTGCAGCCAGCATGATATGCACACAAAGGTTAGTCAGAGTCAGATTTCCTGAGAACATAGATGGGGAATCCAACAGACTCCTCTGTTTCTATCTGAATGTAAAGCACAGTAGTGTTTGAGTTCCTTGTTCCATTTTGTGGAGGAAGTTTGTGTGACAGATACAAGAAAGGAGTTGGAGGACATCTGAGGAAGGATTCCAAAATTTTAAACTGCACTCCAGCCCAAGTCTGTATTGCTGCAATATTAAGAATTTCTTGATGAAAATCAGGCACAGCACTTAACGTAGCTGTTGTACAGTGCCAAGTGGAAGAGTCAGAGATAGGCTCTTAATGACTGAAGATTTTTTTGTTGAAATAAAGCCTCTCTTAAACTGAAAAGCTGTATCTACTCAAAAGTAAAAAGGGATGGATTAATTTGTGAAATTCTTGTGTTTAGATATTGCATAAGTCCATAAATTTTTTGCCTTAAGCATTGGAAAAATGCTTAGAATATTTGTGGTCAGTTACTATAAATATTTATGAGTATATTAGACTGATTTGGGAGAAAGAAAATGGTGGAAATAATTGTTATAATTTTTGAACTATTACTCTTTTTCAAGTAAATTTGGTTAATTGAAAAAAGAATACACATACAGAAAAAAACACATTATGCAGTTTGATAATTTTTCCCATAGTAAAATTATTCTGTAACTACCACTCGGAACAGAAAATAGAATACTGCCAATACCCTGAGAAGTCTCCCTGGTTTTCCTCCTAGTTACTACCCTACCTTCCAACCTAAAGGTATATTCTGTACTAACTTTTTTTTCACAATAAAACACTTACATTTCATACTGATGCGGAATGGAGCAAATCCCTCGAATGAGGGTTCAAGTCCTATACCAAGAGAGAAAGTCCTTGACTGAGCACAGGAAAGAATTTGAACACACATCACAGTTAGAGACAAAAGAAAAGTTTGTTAGAGAAAGGATAATGCTCCACAGACAGAGTGTGGTCTCCCACAGACAGAGAAGGAAAGCAACCCTGAGTGTTCAAGAAATTAAGATTATATGTGATTCTTAGTTTCTATGAATTATAGTTTAAAGACTTTGTTTACCTATTTTAAGGAACTATAAAATTTGACCTGAAACAACTTCTGTGTCCCCCATTCCTGCTTAATTTATGTGCTCTAATAAACATATTTTCAAATAAATCCATACTATTTTTTTCTCAAATTAAAGACATGATAGTAGCCAAGCACTACAAAACAAAGTAGAGTGTACATGGACACCATAAAAAGCACATTGTACATTAGGATAATGATTTTAGTTCTGAGTTTTAAAAAAGTAAGTAAAACAATATTTTTAAAGGATAAAATACCCTAACTTTGTTCTTTTAAATATAGGTGCACTCACAAGTTAGGGCCCTTGAATTCAAAAGCTCTTATCCACTTTACTGTTAGCCACTAAAATTTTAAAACAAAAGTAATAAAGGGCATAAAGGGGTAAATGCAAGACACTACTGAAACATCAAGTACCTGTCATGGATACAATTCAATTATAACTGTCACAACCTCCCAAGAGCAAGCCTAGGTACTACCTCCAAGGAGACCTGGGCAGGTTCTGGCAGTACCCAAAAAGTAGTTTGTTCTGTGGGTGGCAACTTATTATTGTGAGGACATACCATGAGTGGCTTTAGAAAAGGACTAACAATTAGCAGGTTCTAGCCCAAAATTAATCTCAGAAAGCTAACACTTATATAATTTTCACACTTCTACAAGTATCTGCTGCTGAGACAGGACCTAAATACATATGCATGATTGAAAAAAACATGAAGATGTCACAGTACTGGCTTTAATTCTTTCTATGAACAACAAGGTTTTCAACTGCTAAAAGGGATTGATCTTGCAGAGGGATTCACTTAAATGGCCTTAGAGACAAGGCCTGAGAAATGCAGAATCATTGTTTTTTTTTTTAGTTATTTTAGAATGGCTCTGACTTTCCTGTGATAACCACAGAGTAGCTTCCACATGTTATTTTCATTCCAAAGTACTTGAACACTGCAAAATAAAGTCACCTAAAAGAGATTAAGTAACCATGTTCTAAAGATACTTGCCACTGAGCAATTCTGATGGTTCTTCCTGTATTGGTTCATGTGGTGAGCAAATTCTGGAATCTCTACAGGGAGAAGTGCTGATATGCAGATGAACCTGAAAATTCTTCAGTTTAAATCCTACTCACCCTGATTTCTAAAAGATGGATCTTTTTTCATCATCTTTGCTGTTTAAGTAAAGCTCAAGTTGTATGTAAAGAAATCTAAGCAAGGATCTTGGAGTTATTTCTGCATAGCAGTCATTTAATACAAGGCCACAATCACTCATATATTTGCCATTAATACATTTTGTTTCTGTGGGAACACTTATCACCCTTGGCATCTCTAACACCTGTGCCTTTGTCATGACAATTCTAACAAGAACTTTTCTGTGTGAAGGGAGAAGTTCTAAGTCAGATAATGGAATTTATCCAGAACCAAGTATAACAGCATCCACTAACATTACTGTTTTCATCTTCTATATCCATGGCAAAAAATACTAAGGATTTCTTGACTGGCAGAGACTGTTTCTAGCTTGAACTTTTTTTTTTTTTATCTTTTCTCTGATCGCAGGGCAAAGCTTCCTTCAGTGAAGGTAGAACTGAGATATTTCAGTAGCACTGAAATAACTAGTACTGTGCACTTGGTCAATGCATTTTCTTCTATCACTTCTTAAGCACTCCATGTCTAACTTGAAATACCACTCTCAGCCTCAGCCATGTGGTGTTGCTCCAGGACTATGCCACCACCACTATCACTGCCACCTCAGCACCTCCTATCTTAACTTCTCCTGAGTAGTTTTATCTGATTTTGAATTTTATATAAATAGAGTTATACAGTATGTTTTCTTCAGTGTTTGATTTCTTTCTATTAAATTTGTGAGATTTATTCATGTTGCTGCCTGTGACACTAGTTCATTAATTTTCATTGCTGCTTAGCTTGCTGTTTTGATAACATCTCCATTTATTCAGTTATTTTACTATTTATGAACATTTGGGTTGTCTCTAGTCTTTGGATACTACATATAGTGCTATGAACATTTATGTCTATGTGTGTCAGTAAACACATGTACACATTATGCTGAGTATACATGTTGGAATGACACTACAATTTCTGGGTTATAAGATATGAGTACATTCAGCTTTGGTAGATACTGCTAAAGAGTTTTCCAATGTCACTGTATCAATTTACATTCATACTAGCAGTACCCCAGAGTTCCATTTATTCCACGTCTTTGTTAACATTTTGTATTGTCATTTGTTTTCATTTGAGCCATTCTGGTATAGGTATAGTGGAAACCTGTTGTGGTTTTGTTCCCATTTCTCTTATGATTAATTTTGTTGAGCATTTTTACATGTGCTTTTATTTTCATTTGTTTATGTACTTTATTGATCACTTGGATATCTCATTTTTTGAACTCTTTTCAACTTTTTTGCCCATTTTCTGTTGGATTGTCTCTTCATTGACTTAAGAGAAGGAGTCAGGCTATGAGTCTTTTGGAGTGTGTGTGTGTGTGTGTGAGAGAGAGAGAGAGAGAGAGAGAGAGAGAGAGAGAGAGAGAGAGAGAGAGAGAGAGAGAGAGAGAATATATACACGTACATAATATGGAGAGAAAAATAGGTAGAAAGCAAATGTCTCCTTTTATGGCACCTTTTATTAAGGTAGATTTATATACCATTCCATATTCATATATTGTATAATTCGCTCATTGTAACTATACAGTTAAATGTTTTGCTGTAATTTACAGAGTTGTGCACTAAAATTCAATTTTAGACCATTTCCATTACCCTAAATGATCCCTTATGCCCATTTGCAGTTATTCCCCATTACAACCCTGAGCCTCAGGCAACCACTAATCTGATGTTTTCTCCTATACTTTGTCTTTTCTAAAATGCCAATAAAAGAGAAACATACGTTATGTATTTTTTGGCTCCCTTCACTTAACATAGCAATTTTGAGAGTCATCTTTATCGTTGAGTGTATCCTTAGTTCCTTCCTTTTCATTGCTGACTGATGTTTTATTGTCTGGATGTAACAAAGTTTGTTATTCCAATCATCAGTTGAGAGATATGTGGTTTGTTTCTAGGTTTTGATGGTTAGGAATAAACCTACTAAAAAATTGTACATACATGTTTTATGTGAATATAGGACTTTATTTTGCTTGGGTGGATATCTTGGAGTCGGTTCATTGAATCACAGAGTAAAAGCTATATGTTTAACTTTTTAAAAAACAGAATTGTTGTTTAAAGGTGGCTGTAATACTTTACATTTGATCAGCAGTGTATGGGAATTCTCACTTTTGCCAGTACTTGGTAGTCTCATATTTTTTTCTGATTTTTTAAGTTGTCCTAATAGGGGCATATCTCATTGTGGTTTTAATTTACTAATGACTAATGATGTGAATATCTTTTTCTGTGTTTAATTACCATCCATATACTTTCTTTGTTGAATTTTTTTTTTAAAATTGAGTTATTTTCTCATTATTGAGTTTTGAATGTCTTAATATATTCTAGCTACAAGTCCCTTACCAAATATGGTATTTGCAAATATTTTCTCTGTCTGTGGCTTATATTTTTATTCTATTAATAGTGTTTTGAAGAGTAGAAGTCTTAATTTTGATGAAGTCAAATTTATCACTTTTCTTTTTAAATGTTGTGATTTTGGTATGGCATGTAAAAAAAAATCTTTGCTTAACCTAGGGCCACAAAATATTCTATGTTTTCTTCTAAAAGATTTATTTAAGTTTTATATTTAGCATTAGGAGCACTTTTGAATTAATTTTCTATATGGTACAGAGCATGAATACTGAGGTTCATTTTTTCCATATGTATATCCAATTGTTCCAGCACCACTTGCTAAAAACACTGTCTTTTCTCCATTGTATTGCCTTTAAAACTCATTAAACAATAGATGAATATATTTGTGCGAATCAATTTATGGGCTTTCTGTTCTGCTCCATTAATCTATATAACTATCTTTATGTATCTATATCATTTTTAGAATACTACACTACCTTGATATGGGTAGATTCCTAAGTTTGGAAATCAGGTAACACGAACCCTCCAAATTTGTTGTTCATTTAGAAATTGCTTTTTCCATTCAAGTTCCTCTGTTTATCCAAATAAATTTTAGAATGAGCTTGTCAATTCCTATGAAAATCTTACTTGAATTTTGATTGGTATTACATTCAATCTATAGATAATTTGGGGGAGCTTTGAAATCCTAATAATGAGTCTTCCAATCTATGAACTTGTTTTATTAACTTAGATTTCTTTTTATTTTTTTTCCATCAGAATTTCTACTTTTTAATATACCAATCTTATAAAACTGTTGTAATATTTGTTTTTGATGCTACTATAAGTGGTATTGTTCCTTTTTAAATTCAATTTCTTATCGATAATATAGAAATAAAATATTCTTGTATAATAAATTTATATCTCGCATCCTTGCTAAACTGAGTCATCAGTTCCAATAGAATTTTTTAATATGCTTTGAAAATTTCTACATAAATATGTCATCTGTGAATAAAGATCTTTCAAATATAATTTATCTTCCCAAAATATATGCCTTTTAGTCCTTTTTCTTGCTTAACTGCAATGTCTAGGTACAATGTTGAACATGGGTGTGTGTTGATGGTTATGGATGGTGAAAACAGACATAGTGACAACAGACATGACAATGAAGATTTTCCTTGTTCTTGATCTTAGAGGGAAAGTATTTAGTCTTTCACCCCTAAATATATTGGCAACAGCTCTTTTTAAAAGTATTCTTTGACAGGTTAAGAAAGTTGTCTTCTGTTCCTAGTTTGCCAATAAAATTATCATGAATGGATTTTGAATTTTGCTAATTACTTTTTATACATCTATTGAGATGCTTATAGGGTTTTTCTTCTTTAGTGTCTTAGTCGGATAGATCAAATTGATTAACTTTTGAATGTTACACCTATCTTGCATCATGGAGATAAAACCTATTCAGTCATAAGTTAATATTTCTTTTCTATGCAATTAGACTTGATTGATATACTAATATTGTGTTAGTATACTGAAGATTTTTAAATCCATGCACATGAGAGATATTGATCTGCAGTTTTCTTCTAATGCCTTTTCTTGCTTTTGGCAGGGTATTTCTGTCCTTATAAAATGAGTTGGGAAGAATTATGTAACATTAGTATTTTCCTTAAACGTTTGGTAGGATTTGTCAATGATGCCATCTGTTCCGGGAGTTTTCTTTGTTGGAAGGTTGTTAGTTTCACATTCAATTTCTTTAACATATATTGGTCTGTTCAGATTATTCCTTCTTTAATTATTAAGCTTTAGCAGCTTGTGTGTTTAGAGGAATTTGCTCACTGCATCTGTATTATATTTATGAATGTAGAATTATGTGTAGTATTCGTATTACTCTTTTAATAATTGTAAAGTCTTTAGTGGTATCTGATCATTCAGTCCTAATATTTAAAATCTGTATCACCTCTTAGTCAGTCTGATTAAAGCTTTCCTAATATTATTAATTTTTCTTCAAAGAACTTGATTTCATTTCATTGATTTTCTGTATTTTTGTGCTCCGAATTCCTTTGTTTCTGTTTTTACTTTTCTAATATTCTTTCTTCTTCTTTCAGGGTTAATTTGGCCCCTTTTTTCAATTTCCCTGAGGTAGTAGCTTAGATCATTGATTTTATAACTTTATTCTAACAAATATTTAATCCTATACTATAAATTTCCTTCTAAGCTCTGCTATAGTGGCAGCCCACACATTCTAGTATATTACCATTTTCTTTCCATTCAAAATATTTTCCAATTTATCCTATTATTTATTCTATGACTCACTGATTGTTTAGAAGCATGCTATGAATTTCAAAATATTTTTGAATCTTTTTATCTTTCTTTTACTGATTTCTAGTTTAATTCAATTATGTTCCAATAACATATTTCTCATTTTCTTTCAAAGTTCTTAGAGTTTGCTTTATAGACCAAATTACTGTCTACCTTATTGAATCATTTCTTATGTAATTAAAAAAGAAAATGTATTATTCTTTTGTTTGAAGTATTCTATATATGTTCTTGTTTCATGTTGGTTGGTAATGTTCTCCTTGTTTTCAAGAGCCTTACTAATTTTCTGTCTATTTATATTATTGGTTAATTACAAGGGAATGTTCAAGTATAAATGTTGATTTGCTGACTTCTCTTTTCAGTTCTGCCAACTTTTCCTTCATGAATTTTGAAACTCTATTATTAAGTGCATACACGTTTAAGACAATTATGTCATTTGGAGAAGTGACCTTATTATCACTACTAAAAAAGTGAACTAACTAAACTAGGAATTATATTCTTTTAAATCTTTTTAAGGAAACTTTCTTGTACTTACCTATATTACCCACAGACAAAATATTCAATTTCATCTCTAATCTCTTCTTACATTTATTCCAGATTAATCTTATTTAACCACACTTTGAACAAGTCATTTATGAATTATTAAAAAAATTTTTGACTCTAGCATGGCCTATTGAGTTGGTATGTAATGCCCTCTTCATCATGACTTTAAATAGCCTTAATCTTGCTCCACTCACTTATTCTCTATCTGGAGTAGATGGACTACCCTTGTCCAGAACATGGATCACTTACTTTCTAATTCAATATCCATTTGGAGCAAAATTATTTGACTAAATGCTATAAATTTTTTTTAAAAAGTTCCCTATTTTTGAGAACATTACAATCTAATGTAAACAAAAATACAGAAATAAGCATAAACTATAAGGCTGCAGTTGTGAAAAGAGTTGGATAGGGCAGAGAGGCAGGATAGCACTCTGTAAATAGTTCAATAGCCTCAGTGGAAAATTACTCAGGGTTATGACTTTGTCAGGATCTAAAGTTATTTTGTGATCTATCAGTTCTAGGATACTAAGGGTCAAGAGCAAACAATAATCAGAAGGCATTAATTTTGGTTGCCTATAATACCAGGAACCACAGTATCAAAGAACATAATGGTTGGCTTTAGGGGTATTGATTCTAAATATCTGTCCATGGCAGAATAACTTGCATGTTGGCTGACTACAAGTTTTAGGGGGCTTAAATAAAATTTTTACTTAACATTTTTGGCTTAGATTCTAGTCTGTATTGAAGCAAGACTAAATATTAATTATCTTAAATTATGGATTTTGAGGATAATTTATTCATATGAAATCCAGACCCAAATATGAAATTCAGTACAATAATTAAGAATAAAAACCCAAAGAACCTCATGCTTTAGGCATTTAGCATCTAATATGATTTTGCATACTTATCAGGTACACTGGAATGACCCTGAAAACACAGGGATTGAGTACAATACATCACTCTGTAATTAGAAGGAACAGGTCTATGAAAGTATTATTAGAATAATTTGAAAAAGGAAACTAATTTTCTTTCCTTGCAACTTAAAAAAAAAATTTATGGTGACATTGGTTAATGCAATTCAGTTAAGTTTCAGCTTTACACTTTAACAGTAAAGCATATATATATTTCCACTGTGTGTTCACCTCCCATAGTTAGATTTCTTTCTGTTACCACATATTTGACCCCCTTTACCTATCTACCTCCTCCCTCCCTTCTTCCTCCTTCCTTCTGGTAACCACTAGTCTATTGTCCATGACCATGAGTCTGTTTATCCTGTTCATATGGTAAGTATTACCATATGATTTTCAACTTTTTCTGTCTTGCTTATTTCACTTAACATGATTATCTCAAGGTCCATCCATGTTGTCATGAATGGCAGTATTTCATCTCTTCTTATAATTGAGTAATATTCCATTGTATATATGTACCACAGCTTCTTTAGCCAATCCTCTATTGTAAGATGCTTTGGTTGCTTCCATGTCCTGGCCACCATGAATAATAATGCTATAAACATTGGTGAGCAAATATCTTTTCGGATATGGGTTTTCAAGTCTTTGGGGTAAATACCCAGTAGAAGGTTTGCTGGATCATATGGTAGATCAACTCTTAAATTTTTGAGAAACCACCATACTGTGAAAAACTGATTTTTTAATGCTTGTGTACTTAGGAGGTTTTTAATCCCTTATCTCAACCATTTCAACAATGATTTGATTGACTTCATAACCCACAAGATTACTTATTTATCAAATGAGTTATTTTTAAAATTATAATAAAAAATTATGGTCTCGAGAGCCCAGTATCCCAAAAGAGGAAGTGTGTTTTTCTTGATTTCTGGAAAAAGTAATTTTTAAAAGCATTGGAATGAATAGTTAAGCAGAGTAGTTGAATGCTGTGCTCATCTCCTTCTATGACCATATCAAAATTACAACAAAGTTATGGAATAACCTTCCATGAGAACCACCTGAAGACTATCTGAATAGAATTCCTATAGCTAAGGATATAGGAGGAAACTATGTCCAGACTGGTGTGGAGGAGGAGAGATGAAAAACGGGCTAGTCGCAAATCCATGTGTGAAGGTTAAGGATCAGGAGAGATATCTCAGTTCTGAAGGCCCCCCTTGAGGAGCAAGAGATCCCAGATCCAAAATGGACTTCCCAGCCCAAAGCAACAGCACCAAGAAAAGCAGTCCCCATAACATCTGGTTGTGCAAAACAATAAGGATTCCATCTGGGTGAGATGGAGGGCTTTATCCTCTTAGTGGGTGCAAGCATATACTCACTTGTTCATAAAAACTCACTCTAAGCTCCAGAGAAATGACAGCAGCTTGAAAATTACCAAGAACATATGGGAAGGAACCAAATTGTCTGGCTGTAAGGTGAGGGCTAGAGTGACAAATCTCTCCAGGACAGAACTGTGGGCAAAAGTCATTGTTCCTTTGTTGAACTCTCCCCTCACACAGCCAGTATGTGCAAGCAGGTGCCAAATCTGAGTCTCCATTAACTTGGCTAACACCACTTGCCCCATCCTTGTGATTCCCTGAGACATGAGCCTACTCAACTCAGATGCCTGACCCTATACTCTATCAGTAACTGTTCTAGCCTCAGCTTGCACTGTCAACTTTCCTAAAATCTTTCAAAAGTCCACAAACCACAAATAAGCAGTACTGGCCTCAGTGTGCCCTGTACCTCTTATTCTGTGACCCCAAGCCCAGCACTAGTGGTAGCTAGCCTCGGTTCACAGCATAACCTCTCCCAGATGACTCTAAGCACAGTATAGGCAGCTACTAAACACAGATCACTTTCTAGATCCTACCACATGGCCCCTGGCTAAATAAAGGCAGTGGCTGACCCTGGCCTCCACAGGAGTCTCTCCCAAGAGGCCCCAGAAATAACACACCTAGTGGCCAACCTCAGATTACATCAAAGCACCGCCCAATTAGCTCCACAAACAACATAACTAAAGGGTGGACTCAGCAGGCACTAGAGTCCCACTAAAGTAAATCCTGCTCTGTGGGATCAGCCATCACACCACAGCTCTTTCACTGTAGTCACAACTAGCATTCACAGCCAGCTAGCCTGACAGTCAATCCCACCCACTGACATGCCAGCAGCAATCAAGGCTCAACTACAAGAGGAGGACACATACAACCCACACAAGGGTCACCCCTGGAGCATCTGCTCAGGGGATCAGGAAGACCATGCCACTAGGCCTCACAGGACACCTACTATATCAGGCCACTCTGCCAAGACTGGAAGACATAGCAAATATATCTAATACATAGAAACAATAATGGAGATGCAGCCAAAATGAGAAGGAAAAGAAACATGTCCTAAATAAAGGAACAGGACAAAACTCAAGAAAAAAAAGAACTAAATAAAATGGAGGAAAGCAATCTACCAGATACCAAGTTCAAAACAGTGGATATAAGGATGCTTAATTAACTTAGGAAAAGAATCTATAAACGCAATGAGAACTTACACAAAGAGATGGAACCCATAAAAAGAAAAGGAGCAGTCAGAAATGAAGAAAACAATAATTGAAATGAAGAGTACATTAGATGAAGTCAACATCAAATTAGGTAAAGCAGAGAATTGAAGCAGTGATTTGGAAGACAAGGTAACAAAAAACACCCCAAAAAAAAACAGAAAAAAAGATTGTGAAAAAATAAAGATAGTTTAAGAGACATCTAGGACAACATCAAACATAACAACATTCACATCATGGGGGGACCAGAAAGAGAAGAGAGAGTGCCAGGGATTGAAAACCCATTTGAAGAAATGACTGAAAACTTACCTAATCTGGTAAAGGAAAGAGACATAGAACTCCAGAAAGCAAGGTTAGTGTCAAATAAGATGAACTCAAAGAGGACTTACTGAGGGTACCACTCTTTAAGTTATATAAATGTCTAACCACTATGCCATAACCTAAAACTAATATAATATTGAATGTCAACTATAATTTTAAAAAATTTAATTTTTAATTAAAAATAAAACATCATTGCCATACCCAAGGTCATATAGGTTTTCTCCTGTGTTGTTTTTAAATTAGTTTTATAGTTTTATACTTTATATTTAGGTCTATGATCCATTTTTACTTAATTTTTGTGAAGGATGTAAGGTTTGTGTCTAGATTCATTTTCTTTGCATGTGGACGTCTAGTAATGTCAGCTTCATTAACTGAAAGAAAATATTTCCTCTGTGATAATTGAGCAGGATCTTCAATTGTCTAAGCCTTATTTCCTCAGCTATAAAAATGGGATAATAATATTGTCTATCTAATAGGACTATTGAGAGGATTGACACATGGTATGTATTCAGTAAACAAATGTTAATAACTAAATTGGTTACAGTTATCATCAGAGTTTCCAGTAAGGCTCAAACAGGCCAGATGGAAAGCTTTCCCCATAAAGAGCATATGGGAGAGAGAGAGCACCTGAAGATGGATCAAGCCTGAAGGGTTACAACCTAAGGTATGTTACTGAACTACACTGGAGAGAAGAGTATTATCATGAGTAAAGCCTAAGTTGTAAGCCAAAAGAGAACAAAAGAGGTGTAGAGCTGAATGAGTACGACAAAAATATGATAAGAACAAATTGAAGATTAGAAGCCAGGAGAAACAGAGAATTCATTGGATGCAGAGTGAGTGACTCCTGATGCTGAGAGGAGCTCTAATCTCAACACTGGGCATGTAGTAAGATTTTGCTGTCATACACTTGGTTGACTTGGACAGAACAAATGTACCACCTTCAAGGTACTGTTTGGACTCCACCATCACTATTCCCAGAACATCATAATCCTGGTTTAGTGAACTCTCAAGCAAATAAATTCATCTTATCTACTGTGTGCTTAATCCTTACCAGCATCAACCACATAAAACTGTGGTTCACTAAGTGCAAGGAGAAGACTTTATCTCCAATTTCCATATATTTATCTTTTTCTTTCTGCTTTGGAATGCATGAGGCTTGACCATCATTAAACAGAAATACTATCTCAGATATGCAATCCAAAGACATTATTTTTCTCAACCCATTAGACTGAAAAGTATTTAGTCTTGCTAAAGGATATAATGGTAGCCCCCATGGTTTAGCTTCATGCATTAATACTCCCTATGGGTTAATGTGCTATTAATGTGGCAAAAAAAAAAACACTTTAAATAGCAGCTTGTGCTTCTCTTTGATTTCTCTCCTGCAAAAGCTGATTTACTGTGTGTTTCTTCCATCTGGCAGGAAGCTAATCTGAATATGAATCAATCCTTGCAAAAATAACTGCAGGAAATTTTAGACATTCATAACTTTCTAAAGTTTTTTTCCTTTAACAATAGCATTTTTTGTCATTCTTTCAGTTGAGCAAAGTTTTTCAATTGAAATTAAGTATGACTATTTAAAGAATTGTGCCACTGCATCCTGAATGCCTCCTTTACTGTTATGAATTCACATTGCTCATATTCTAGATATTTGCACATAAATGAGTAATTGCTGTTATCCCAAAAAGTTTTAATCAGGAGAGGAAAACAGATTAATGTTATGTTCACAACTTGATAAGCATAATGATAAAAAATATCATTCTCAAATATTTTATTCTTTTATTGCAGTACATTTTGTCATAAATCTAGTTTCTTTTAACATTGACAGTACCAACTAATATTTCTGATGCTATGGGGGAAAATCTCTACCTCATAAAATATTATGTAATTTTTTACAAGTAACCCCTGGCTATTTTCAAAACAGCTTCCTAACCATTCTGACATTGTACCACTCCATGAAAATTGTAACTCTTACCCCAGGATAAGTAGATGAGTCTACTTAGGTAGGAGGTAACTATTTCAGGGACTCTAGCTGCCCCAGGCTTCATCAGGCCACCCTAATATAGAGGGGATAAATATCCTGTCACACATAACCTATTTTCAGCACATAAACTCAGCACATAAACTCTGTTCCTCAGAACTAGGAACTAAAGAAGTAAAAATGTACATTATTTAAAAATGAAAAGAAAAAAAAACCCTATCATATAGACTAATACATAAGTATCTTAGGCAGAATTTTCAAACAAGAGTTATGTGGCCAAGTCACTCCATTCTAGTCTAACATATCAAGAATGACTGACTAACCCAGTGTTTTCTGAATTGTGTTCCACAATAAAATGCTAGTTTTCTATGAAATATGAATAAATACTAAAGCAATTTCCCCTGAATTAAAAAATTTTGAAATTTATTAGGTTAAACATATTTCATTATAATAGGACTTCATGAGCTTTCATATGCTAATGTATTTGTGAATCTCCATTAAAGAAAGATCTGATCTGCAACATATGGTTGTGTAGACTATGCACTGCATAACACTAGAGGTTGCTATTCGTACAGTAACCTATTACATGGCACTGATCTAAGCAGTATACAACCTATACTTGGTTGCACTAGAATATAGCACACAGCTTTTCCTATATCTTTGACCATGAGACATTGTTTGTCCAGAACACCTCTTAATATCTAATAGAATATATTTGGTTCTTTATGGACTCCATTGACCCTTTTGTCCATTATGCTACATTTCAGGGATACCATGTTCTAAGTAACTCCATTCCCTCTCGTTCACAGATTGTGCATCCCTCTGCATTTGTGAGGAAAGAACATGGTCTTTGATGTAAGATCAATGTAGGTTCAAAACCAGCTCTGCCACTTATTTTACCAGCACTGGGCCTTGATATTATCTGTAACATAACATCATGGTTGTATGATGCACATATATCAAGCCTTAGTACAGTGCCTGACACATAGTAGTATTTATTTTCTTCCTCAGTGACTTTTCTCACCTCATTCTCACTACCCGAAATCCTTCTATGCTCAATCTGCCCTTCAAGGACTACTTATACAAAGCTATCCCTGATGCAACTGTTCTCTCAACAAACCTCTGCAGCACTTTATTTATGGCTCTTTTAAAAGTACATTCCAGCACATTTTTCTGATAAAAGAATTATTGTGGCCAATTTCTCATGCCCCCTGCTTGATTGTGAAATCTTGAGAGCAGAAATATTGTCTTGTTCATCTTGATCCTCACCAAAACCTGGGCTATTTTAGGCATTCAACAGATGTTTGCAAAATCTAATGGACTCAAAATAGTAAAGTAGTTTACAGGTACCCACAATATATTTTTCAATGAGGAGGTGATAACAGCAGCTCTTCTGAAATGACTGGATGCACATTACAATCTGTGCAAAAACCTGCCTATTGATATTCAGAGACAGTCATAGCAAGCCCTGAAGATATATTCTGCAGAGCACAAAGAAGATATTCTGAGGTTTAAATTGCACAAATGAGTTGTAAAATCAGCACCTTCTATAAAATAAAGGCCTTTAAGCATAGGGATAGGGTGTATAGTCTAATCAGAGATTATAAACTCGGAAGTAAAGCAAATATTTTAAAACACAGTCCCAGACCCAACGATCAATATGTATAACATCCCTGTTCCTTAAGTTCTTGTCAAGTAAAAATCTAAATACTAAGCTAAATCATTTTTGAAATGTCTTTTAAGATGATGCATTTGCTTATATTACAATATATACTGTTTTAAATATATGTAGACAGCCTGTTTTCACATTAATAAAATATGCATGATCTATACTCAGTGTTATATTTTATTAAGGTTCTCATGCTAAAGCATTTTTAAATAAGATGTAGATGTGCAAAATAAATTACACATTAGCTTTTCAAGTAAGAATTTTGTTATGAAAATCTAACCAATGCAAACAGCCTTGTGAAGTTAAACTATATTTATTTATACAAATTCAACACCTTAGGAAGAAAATCCAAGAATAAGAACTTTTAAAAATAATGTTTGAATAAAAAGTTTTTTTTAAAATATGAATTACTCAGTTAAGATCCATAGTTACATTCCCTAATAGGTGTTTGTTTCTGTCTTTTACCATTATTTAAAGGGTAATTCATCAGAAAAGCACAAAATTGCTACTGATGAAGGTTCTCATAACTACCATAACAACTGCTTAACTTCTAGAAAAACATGATACCAAAATGCCCCAATATAAAGTAGCAATAATAATAATCAGTTATAAAGATTTGAATATGTTTGTCACCACAATTACAAAGAGCCGGGGCTTTAGAAAGTCTAATAGTTATATCTGCAAACATCTAGAGTGTGTGGACACAACCTATAAAGCAAGCTAACAACTAATTATTAAGTAGTCTTAGTCTCTTCAGGACAAATGTAAAAGATAATATTGTACTTTTTGTTTTGTTTTTTTTTTAGCCAACATTTTATAAACTCTCACTATTTGCCAGTCACTATGCTAACTACATCATCTCCTCACTTAAAAAGTAAAAAAAAAAAATGCTGACAACCAAGAGCAAAAAGAGAAAGGGGATAGTGAACTAACATTTTAAAAGACAAAATGCAAAAGGAGATCCAGATGAAAATAATCTGGCTAGCTAGTGTGAGGTACCAGTGATTCTGACTAAGATGGATTTACTATTGTCCTGGTTTGGTCACTAAGTTATCAAAGTCCAGACATTTTGACCCATATATTCTATCATTGAAGGCAGATCTAGGCAGGGAGTAAATTCTAATCAGATAGCTATCTGGTAAACTTGAAAATTGAGCAAAGGAAAACAGACAGTCTTTAGGGATATTTCATCGAGGCTACATTAAAGCCCAGAAAAGAGAGCAGGTAAAACCATCTACAACACAGGGAATAGTAATGTGCAAAAGCAAAGAGAACTCAAAAAGCACAAGGTGTTTCTGAAAAAATCTCGTAAATAAAGATCTTGGACTAATTGCAGCAGGGCAACCTGAAGCAAAGGTGTTTTGAAAACAGGGCTGTAACACTAGGCAGGACCAAAATGGAAAAGACCTAGGACTTAACCTTGATTACAGTGTGAGGTTAGTTACTATTTTTTTTTAAAAAAGAGACTGACTCATCAAATTCTTTTGGAATCTGTTGGGAGGGAAAAATAGTGAATGCAAGGAAAAGAGGAGGCTGCCGTAAGTGGCCCAGGTGAAACATTACAAACAAAATTAAGATTCAAAGAGGAAATGCCTTTATAACACTGTTTTGCTGAAATGATGTGTTCTGAACTAAAAATTATTGACTTAATTAAACATTACAATTGGTATTCAATAGTTAGTACTCCTCAGTACATTTGAAAGCTGGCATTAGCCCATATTTAAAAACAAATACTGTAATGAAATTGTTATCATTATAGAAAACCATGTTTAGTGCAAGTCTGAAACAAATGAGAAATTTAAATTTTAAATAATCAAAATGATGTTTATAAAGTTTTATAAAATTACATCAAAATTACAACTAAACTACAAAACAGTCACCATTGGCAGTCACCTGAAGTCTAGTTAAATAGAAGTCCTACAACTAAGGACATAAAAAAGAAGCAACCTCAAGACTGGTAGGAATGGCAGAGTCACAGAATGGACTGGTCAAACACTTGCATGTGGCAGTTGAAAATCTAGAGGGGCATCTCAGTTGTGGAGGTGCCCTTGAGGAGTGAGTAGGTCCCAGCCCCACACCAGACTCCCCAGCCCAAGGCTCCAGTGCCAGAGGGAGAAGTTCTCACAATTTCTGGCTATGAAAAGCAGTGGAGATTATAGTTGAGTGAGACAGGGTGGCTGGAATTCTTCATAAATGGCCCACATGTAGTCTTACTCTGAGCTCCAGTACTGAGACAGCAGCTCAAGAAGCACCAGGGACATCCAGGGAGGAAGTGAATTGTCTGGCTTCAGGACGAGGGCTGGAGGGCTTTTCCCAGACAGGAGTGCTGGCATTAGATACTGTTTCTTTGTTGAGCACTATTCCCATCAGCGTGCAGACACAGGTGGGTGCCATATCTGAGTCTCTAGTAAACTGGCTAATACAATTTACCCTGCCCTGGTGATTCCTTGAGACCCCACCCCACCCAACTTGTGGTCTCATACAAGCCACTTCCAGATGATTTTCCATACAAACAGCCTGTCTTGACTCAGGCTGAAGACCTTCCTAAAATCTCTCAAAGGTTCACAAACACCAAGCAAGCAGCATCTGACCTTGATATGCCCAGAACCTATTGCTGAGCAGCCCCAAAACCTGTAGTAGTGGCAGCTGACCTTAGTTCAAAGTTTACCTTCTTACAGACACCTCTAAGCCTAGTATAAGTAGCAACCATCTGCAGATCACTTTGGAGCTCATTCCAAGTGGTCCTAGTCAGGGCACAGGAAGTGGCTGAACTTGACCTGCAATAGACACTTCCCAAGAGACCCCAGAACCAACATACCTGGTGGCCAGCTTCACACCACACCATAGCACCACCCAATCAACTGCACAAAAAGACACACTCAAAGGTAGACTGGGCAGGCACCAGAGCCCTGCAAAAGCAAAGCCTGCTCCACAGGGTCAGCACCTGAACAATAGCTCCTGTAATGTAGTCACAGTCAGTCCTCACACTCAACTGGCCTGAGGGTTTATCCTCCCCACTGATGTGCAAACAGCAACTAAGTCCCAACTATTACAGGAGGACACAAACAACCCACACAGGGGACACATCTGGAGCACCGGGCTCAGGTGACCAAGGACACTGTGCCACTCAGCCCCACATACAACACAAGGCCACTCTACTAAGACTGGGAGACTTAGTAGCCATACTTAATACATAGAAACAAACACAGGGAGACAGTCAAAATGGGGAGACAATGAAACATGTCTCACATGAAAGAACAGAACAATGCTATAGAAAAAGAACTTAAAAAAATGGAGACAACCAACCTACCAGATGAAGAGTTCAAAACACTGGTTATAAGAATGTTCAATGATCTCAGTGAGAACTTCAACAAAGGGATAAAAAATATAAAATTGAAAATAGAAAAAATTAAAAAGAACCAGCCAGAAATGAAGAATACATTAGAGGGAATCAACAGTAGATTAGATGAAGGACAGGACTGAATGAGAGATTTTGAAAGTAAGGTAGCAAAAAATACACAATCAGAACAGTGAAAAAAAGAAAAGGAAGTTTAAGAGCCAATGGGACAACATCAATCGTACCAACGATAGCATCATAAGCGTATCAGAAGGAAAAGAGGGCAAGGACTTAAAAACCTATTTTAAGAAATAATGTTGTAAAACTTCCTGACCTGACAAAGAAAATAGACATACAAGCCCAGGATGTGCAGAGAGTGCCAAACAAAATGAACCCAAAAAACCCCACACCAAGATACATCATAATTGAAATGTCAAAGGTTAAAGACAAAGAGAGAATCTTAAAAGCACCCACAGAAAAGCCATTGTTATCTACAAGGGAGCTCTCATAGGATTTCTCAAACGAAACTTTGCAGACAAGAACAAATTGGCATGAAAAATTCAATGTGATGAAAAGCAAGAGCCTACAACCAAGATTACTCTACTCAGGAAAATTATTATTTAGAATCAAAGGACTAAAAAAGAGCTTCCCAGGCAAGTAAAAGCTAGAGTACATCACCACCAAACCATTATTATAAGAAATTATAAAGGGGCTTCTTTAAAAAGAAAAAAAATATCAAAAATATAAATAACAAAATAGCAAAACTATATATCTATCAACACTTTAAATGTAAATGGATCAAATGTTCCCATCAAAAGACATATGGTGCAAAACATGGCAGAGTGAGATGTCCCCAGATCTCTTCCCTTGAAACAACAATAAGCTGAACATCTAAAACTCAACAAAAACCACCAAAACTGCACACCAGCACATCTGAACATGGGATCTACGCATAAGAGCTACCACAGGTCAGAAACCCAGTGTTGGGTGGTGGACTGAGAGAAAAAAAGAAGCTGCTTCTCACAGCAGTTGGAGCTCCTTGCAGGAGGAGGGGGAGGGGAGAAGCAGGGGTGAGTTGGGGCAGAAATTTCCCTGAACAGCCCTGCGTGGGAAAGTTGTGAACTCCCTGTGGCCGGCTGGTGGAAGGGCCCAGTCATCAGGGCAGAGAGCAAACAAGTGGCCAGCAGAGAAACAACAGTTGATTTTTACCAGCCCCAGTTTTAAAATGGAGGCTGAGCCACAGCCCCCATCCCACAATTCAGACAGCCCCTACCCCATACCCTCCAAGACCAATAACCACGGAGCTCCACGAAAATCTGGGCAAACGCTACCAAAACTGTTGCTAACACTGACAGGGACTGAAACTGAGGGTAGCAAGCATGATCACATATCTATCAGAAAATAAAATGGCATTTTAAAAGCTTTACATAAAGCAGGGATCCAAGAGGCTTAGACACCACCTACTAGAAACTAAAAGAAAAAGTGCCTTCTTTGAAACAGGCTAAAGAGACACCTTTATAAAATCAATCTTCTTCATGGAGAAAAGCAGAATACATTTCCAGAAATGCCTAGACAAAGAAATAGTGCATTAAACACCATCAACAAATAAGACGACAAAGCATCTCAGAAAGAAAGAGAAAAATCTCCAGAAAATACAGACATAGAAATATGTGACTTAAATGACAGAGAATTCAAGATAGTACTTATGAAAAAAACACAGTGAGTAAAATGAGTCATATCAAAAATTTCAAAAATGAAAAAAAAAACTATATGAGCAGAGTAAACACACTAAAACCCTCAAAAAGAATGAAATAGAACTTCTGGAGATGAATAACTCACTGCAAGTGTTGAAAAATGAAATTGCGATCTTGGGAAATAGAGTTAACCAAATGGAGGAAAGGATTAGTGATATCAAAGACAGAAATCTAGAAATAAATCAGAAGAAAGAAGAGAAAAACCAAATGAAAAATAATGAAAAAGAAATTTAAGAACTAGCTGATACCATCAGGACAGGAAACATAAGAGTAATGGACATTATCAAAGGCAAGGGAAAGGAGTAGGGACTAGAAAGCATTTTTAGACAAATAGTGGACAAAAATTTCCCAAACCTAAGGAATGAGCTGGAGCTTGGACTTCAAGAATTCAGCAGACCACCGAATTATCTCAACCCAAAGAGGCCTTCACCAAGACACATTGTATTAAAATGATCAAAAATCAATGACAAAGACAGAATTCTCAGGGCAGCCAGGGAGAAGAAAATGGTAACTTATAAAGGAAAACCCATTAGATTATCTGTGAACTTCTCAGCACAAATCTTACAAGCCAGAAAGGAATGGAATCAAATATTTAAACTATTAAGTGAAAGGAACTATCAGTTTACAATAATGTATCCAGCTAAGCTCTCCTTTAGATATGAAGGAGAAATTAAGACCTTTCCACACATACAAAAATTGAGGGCATTCTCCACTACGATGCCTACACTAAAAGAAATACTGAAAGGAGTCAACTCAACTAAAACAAAATGACTCCAAAAAAATACATAGTTAGGAGTAGGTGACTATCAGGCAAATAGAGACAGAAGAGTGCAAATCCTACTAAGAAAAGAGCATTATAAGCTTAAATAATAAGAAGAGAATTGTTATAGCAAGATAGTAATGAATGTTCAGCATACATAGGGCAAACTGAGATAACAAGGTCTGAAAAGGGTAGGATTCAAAGATTCAAATTCACAAAGGGGAATGAAGATAAGGCATGTGGAGAAGAAAATGGATGACTTTGTGTGTGTGTGTGTGTGTGTGTGTGTGTGTGTGTGTGTGTGTATAACTATCCTTTACATATTCGTAATGGTAACCACAGATGAATTTCAGAACTAAAGTATATAACATAAAACAAGAAGAACCAGCAGGAAATCCCACAAAAGCCAATCAAAATAAAGAAAACAGAAACACAAGGAAAAGGAAGCAATGGAAAAACTGAGCTACCAGAAAGCAAAAGATAAAATGGCTATAAGACCTCATATTTCAATAATCACCCTAAATGCAAATGGACTGAACTCACCAATAAAAAGGCACAGAGTTGCAGAATGGATCAAAAAACAAAAGACAACCATATGCTGCTCCATGAGACACATCTCAGCTCCAAAGACAAACATAGACTCCAAGTGAAATTTCAAGCAAATGTCATTCAGAGAAAAGTGGGAGTAGTGGTACTAATATCAGATGAAAGAGACTTCAAAATAAAAAAGGTAAAGAAAGATACTGAGGGTCACTTCATAATGATAAAGGGAATCATGCACCAAGAAGACATAACACTTATTAATATCTATGCTCCCAATCAGGGAGCCCTGAAATATGTAAAGAAATTACTAACAGAACAAAAGGGAGAAACAGACCAAAACACAATCATAGTAAGGGATCTAAACCCACTGTCAGATATGGACAGATCATTCAAACAGAAAATCAATAAGGAAATCACATACTTAAATGACACGTTAGACCAACTGTACATAATTGACATTTACAGAGCCTTCCATCCCAAAATAGCTGCTTGTACAGTCTTCTCTAGTGCACATGGAACATTCTCAAGAATTGACTACATACTGGGACACAGAGATAGGCTCAACAAATATAAGAAGGCTGAAATCATACCAACCAGATTCTCTGATCATAATGCTTTGAAACTAGACATCGACTGCAAAAAGAAAGCAGAAAGAACCACAAAAAATATGGAGATTAAACAGCATGCTACTGAAGAATGATTGGATCAGGGATGATATTAAAAGAAAGATCGAGAGATACATAGAAACGAATGATAATGATAGTACAACATATCAAAACTTTTAGGACATGGTAAAAGCGGTCATAAGAGGAAAGTTCATATCATTACAGGTTTATCTCCAAAAACGAGGGAGTCCAAATAAACAACCTAATGCTTCATCTTAAAAAAAAAGTAAACTAGAAAAGAAAGTACAAATGAGACGTAAAGTCAGCAGAAGAAAAGAAATAATCAAAATTAGAGGAGAAATAAATGGAATTGAAAACAAAAAAAAAATGATAGAAAAATGCAACAAAGAACTGGTTCTTTGAGAAAGTTAATAAAATTAACAAACCCCTGGCTAGACTCAATTAAAAAAAGGAGATAGATCACAAAAAAATAAAATCATGGATGAAAGAGGGGAAATTACAACCAACATTGCAGAAATACAAAAGAACATACAGGAATACCATAAAAAACTATATAACACCATATTTAATAACCCAGAAGAAATATACTAGTATTTAGAAAAATACAACCTTACTAGACTGAATCAAGAACTAGAAAATCTAAATAGACTGATCAGCAGTATAGAAATCAAAACAATCGTCAAAAACCTACCAAAAAATAAAACTCCAGGACCAGATGGCTTCACCAGTGAAGTTTACCAAACATGTAAAGAAGATTTAATACCTATTCTCCTCAAACTCTTCTGAAAAATTGAACAGGAGGCAATACTTCCCAACTCATTTTATGAGGCCAATATTACTCTGATACCAAAACCAGATAATGATAACATCAAAAATGAAAACTACAGACCAATATCTCTCATAAACACAGATGCAAAAATCCTAAATACAATAGCGAACTGAATACAGCAACATATTAAAAAAAATATACACCACAATCAAGTAGGCTTCATCCCAGGGGCACAGGGATGGTTAAACATATGCAAATTGATTAATGTGATACACCACATAAACAAATTAAAAAATAAAAACCATATGGTCATATCAATAGATGCAGAAAAAGCCTTCAACAAGATACAGATCCAATTATGATCCAAACACTTAACAAAATTGGTATAGAGGAAAGTACCTCAACAAAATAAAGGCTATATATGACAAACCCTCACCCCATATTATACTTAATGGTGAAAAAGTAAAAACCTTCCCTCTAAGATCAGGAACAAGGCAAGGCTGTCCAATATTGCCACTGTTATTCAACGTAACATTGGAGGTCCTAGCAAGTGCAATCATGCAAGAGAAAAATATAAAAGGCATCCAAATAGGAAACAAAGAAGTCAAACTGTCACTATTTGTGAATGACATGATTCTCTACATAGAAAACCCTAAAGACTCCATAAGAACACTACTCAAAACACTAAGCAAATAAAGTTAAGTCTCTGGATAAAAAAAAAATCAATGTTCAAAAATCTATAGAATTCCTATAACTCTAATAACAAAGTGTCAGAAAAAGAAGTGAAAAAAATAATTCCTTTTGCAATTGCAACAAAAAGATGAAATACCTGGGAATAAATTTAACAGAATATGTGAAGGACCTATATAATGAAAAACCATAACACCCTATTAAAAGAAACCAAAGAAGATACAAAGACATGAAAAGATATTCCGTGTTCCTGGATTTGAAGAATCAACACAGTTAAAATGACCATATTACCTAAGATATTATACAGATTTAATGCAATCACCATCACCTACTGGCATTTTTTAAAGAAATAGAAGAAAACATCATCAGATTTGTATGGAAGCACACAAGACTCCAAATTGCCAAAGCCATCCTGAGAAAAAAGAACAACACTGGAGGCATCACTCTGCCTGACTTCAAATTATACTACAAAGTGACAGTAATCAAAACAGCACAGTATTGACAGCAAAACAGACACACAGACCAGTGGAACAGACACTTCTCCCTAGAGCACATACAAATGGCCAACATATATAAGAAAAGATGCTCAACATCGCTAGCTGTTAGGGAAATGGAAATCAAAACCACAATGAGATATCATCTCACGCCTGTTAGAATGGCTATCATCAACAGAACAAGTAATAACAAATGTTGGATAGGATGCAGAGAAAAAAGAACCCTCATACACTGCTGATGGGACTGCAAATTGGTACAGCCACTATGGAAAACAGTATGGAGGTTCCTCAAAAAACTAAGAATTGATCTACCATATGATCCAGCAACCCCTCTACTGGATATTTACCCCATAGACTTGAAGACCCACATCTGAAAAGGTATTTTCACACTGATGTTCATCACAGCATTATTCACAGTGGCCAGGACATGGAAGCAACTGAAGTGTCCTACGATAAATGATTGGCTAAAGAATCTGTGGTTCATATTCACAGTGAAATATTACTCAGTCATAAGAAGAGATGAAATATTGTCCTTTGCAAGAACATGGTTGAACTTTGAGATAATCACATGATATCATTTATATGTGGGATATAAATCTAAAAGCAACAAATGAGCAGGACAAACAAACAGAGACTCATGGACATGGACTATAGGCTAGTGGTTACTCATAGGATTAGGGAGGAAGGGGGAGGTAGATGGGGTAACAAGGGTCAAATATAGGGGAATAGAATGAAGGAGAAGTGGAATTTGGGTGTTAAAACACGTAATAGAATATACAGATGTAAGTTAAAATATATACCTGCAAATTATATAATTGTATGAACCAATGTTTCTCCAATAAACTTAATTTTTAAAAAAGTGAAACACACACACACACACACACACACACACACACACACACATATGCACAGAAAGACACATGGTGGCTGAATGGAAGGAAAACAAGACCCCAACATATGCTGCCTATAAGAGACTCACTTCAGATTCAAAGACACAGACTGAAAGTAAAATAATGGAAGAAAAATATTTTATGAAAACATAAATTAAAAAAAGCTGGGGGTAGCAATACATATACTAGATGAAATAGACTTTAAAACAAAGGCTATTATCAAGGGACAAAGAAAGACCCAGTAATCTCACCTGTGTGTATATTTATCGGAAGAAACCCAAACAGAACTTTGAAGGGTCATGTGCATCCATATGTTCACTGCTGCATTATTTAGAGCAGCCAAGATATGGAAGCAACCTAACTGTCCATTAATAGATGAATGGATAAAGAGGTGGTACATATATAAAATGGAAATATTACTCAGCCCTAAAAGGGAATGAAATCTTGCCATCTGCAACAACATGGATGGACCTAGAGGGTATTGCGCTGAGTGGAAGTAGGACAAAGACAAATGCTATACAATTTCACTTACATCTGGAACCTAAATGAAAAAAAAATAAATGAACAAAATAGAAACAGAAACAAACTCACAGATATGGAAAAAATTTTGATACCTGCCAGATGGGAGGGGGAGTTGGTAGAATGGGTGAGAAAAGGGATGGGATTAAGAGGTACAACTGGTAGTTACAAAATAGTCAAGGGGATGTAGAATATAACATAAGGAATGTAGTCAATAATATTGTAATAACCGTATGGTGCCAGATGGGTACTAGATTTATCACGGTGATCACCTTGTAAGTTATATAAATGTCTAATCACTGTGTTGTGCCACCTGAAACAGGTATATATTGCAAGTCAAATATATATTGTATGTCAAAAATAAAAACAATGTATGGGTCACATCACCCAAAATTAAAAATAAATGTTGCATTCTTTAAAAATTTACATTATTACTCCACTAAGCATTTTCCCCCTTTTCATTTTCTATTTCCATGGAGACTGTTAGCTAATGCATTTCACTTCTCTATGCCTTTTAACATATTCAATTTTTAGTTTTATTGAGATCACTGGTTAATTTCCAGAAATTAATAAAACAAAGACAGATTAAACTTCCCAATTTTTACTTAATTGCCAAATAAAAAGTTTTGATTACTTATATTAATCAAAACTTTAAAACCATTATCATCAAATATATTCCAACACAAAAACAATCTCAATAAGTAAATCCTACATAGTGCATCTTGTGTATGATTGATTGTACAGGAATGATTACTAGAAGTATTAAAATTAAAAAATTGAGTAAGTTTCTGGTGTATGTATCTGTCAATGCTTGTTCTATATGTTTGTCTTAAAAGGAGACTAATACAATTAAAACAAATGAGAAGTAATAACAGATTTAGGCAATGTCTGCACATACACATCAGTTTGCAAAGGGGAATATGATCCAGCCAAATTCCACAGATTGTGTTCAATTGCTTTCCTGTAATCTAAACCATAAGCAGAGATAAAATTTTTGTTTCTTGGTTGTTGTTTTTCTTTAAGTTGTAGAATAGGGATAATGCTCCCTGTGTTAGCACACAAGTCCCTTCATTCCCACTCACATACAGAATGTTTTAAGAAAGTACACACATGCACACACACACAGAGATTTGACTTTGTCTTGAAAAAACAGACAAATTATATAAGAATGTTCATAGAACCTTTACTCACAACAGCCAAAAACTGGAAATGGTCCAGGTGTTCATTAATAGGAGCATGAATAAATATGATATATCCATGTAACGGAACACCATTCAACATTTATTTAAAAGGGGTTAACTAAGAAATTGACCAAAAACATGGATAAATCTCAAAAATATTATGCTGAGGGAAAGAAGCTCAACATAGAAGAGTATAAACTCCATAATTTCATTTCTATGGAGTTCTATAAAAGGCAAAACTAATTTGTGCTATAAAAAAGAGAAAGAAAGAAAGAAAGAAAGAAAGAAAGAAAGAAAGAAAGAAAGAAAGAAAGAAAGAAAGAAAGAAAGAAAGAAAGAAAGAAAGAAAGAACAAACACTGGTGCCTAGATCAAGGGAAGAAGATTAATTGGGAAAGGAGCATGAAGGAACTTTCTGAGGACAAGTAAAATATTTTATAGCTTAGCAGAGGTTTAGGACAACACAGATATATGGATTTTTAAAAATCAGTGAATTTGTGTATTTAATTTTACATAACATTGAAAAAGACAAATATCAAACTCAAGTTAATGCTATGCATGCTGAACTATTTAGGGGGAAGTATAACAATATCTGCAACTTATTTTGGAGTACATCAAATATAATGATTTGATAAATGAAAAAAAGAATGCACCAGTATGTAGATATGCAATAAAAACAAGTATAAGAAAATGTTAATGGCAGAATCTGAGAGGTGGATGTGCCAGTAATTTATTGCCTCATAGCTCCAACCAAACCCTACTTGGCCCCATTTTGTGATTCCAGAGCTGGATTCCACAATTCACTTTCTCCTTTGTCAAATGGTTTCTGATGTTGCCCTGCCAAGAGTAGGTGAGAGAGAGTGACGACTGCAAGTCTGGAGGTGAAAAAAAATACTTCTTTTTTTATTTTTTGTTGTTTTCAGTTTGTTTCTGACATAGTGAGCATTTTGGATGCAGCTAATACCTATAATGTTCACCATGTGGCAAGTTGTTCTTGGTGGCCTCTAGCAACTTTCTTCTTCAGCATAGTGACAGGCTGCTCATATGATTCTGGGGTGTCCTCTTCTTCAGTTACAGCAGTAGAAGTAATGCATCTCCTCACAGTTACAGTTCTTCATATATATGAATCTCTGCCTTGTAGGGAGAGATTCTCTTAGAACTTAAAGATAGGTCAAATGGTCAATTTTCCTTCAGTCCTAGAGTGACAGCTTCTTTTTGCAGTTATACTTCATTGCACATTGGAATTTTCTTTTATCCATGTTAGTAGAGACAGCTTTTACTTTGTATGGCTTTGATTTAACACAATGAAGTTATATGACACCAGTTCCCCAACAATATAGTTTGAATTTTAGTTACAAGGGTAAAACAATTGTGAATATTTGCATAAAGTACAAACTGTCAGTTGCTGTTAAGTTCACAAATCACTATGTAAATGACAAATACATGTTACGATCACTGACAAATCATGTCACTTCTTTCTAAGTCTGTCAGTTAGTGGTCACGACACATATGATATTCAGTTCATGCACAGACAACAAAGCATGTAGTTGTGTTGAATCCTTGTCTCCCAGTAATAAATCCATGTGATGTTTTATAAAAGTATTGGGTAACAGAGATGAATGTGCAGCAAAGAAACAAAAAGTGATAATGCTAGAAGTGAAATTAAAATCAAGCATAAATGAAGTTATAGAAGAAAAAGCTAACTCTGGGGATGCTGACACTGCTGCCATTTGAGAGATCCTAGAAATGCAGACAGAAAAATGTAGTAAGGGTGAAATTATTGACATAAATGTAGAAAGTTGTTGCAATGAAAAAGATGAATATATTCTAGAAGTTAAGCCAGCAAAAATGTACATATTAAAGGAAATCTTAAAGATATCTGAAAACATGGAAAGTACAAAGGATACAGTGTTGGAAGCTAATCCAGATTTAGAAAGGAGTATGACAATTCACCAAGGCTCATTCCATAAGTTGTATGCCAAGAAGAAGACAATCACTATTCAAACAACTCTTGATTAGTTTTTACACTGAAATAAAAACACTTCTAATGTTTTAAATTGCAGTGTACTAAATAAACATTACTTTTGCTATTTTTTTCATTCCCCTCTGCATTTAAAACAGTAAGAGAATTTTAAAATATTTTGACAAAAAAATTAAATGGAATCATAATTCCCTCATCGATTATTAATATCCTTTTGCAGAGTTTCAGCATACAGTCATTTTTATGGTTCTGCACTAATGTGAGAAGTGATGACAGCCTATACCTAATGAGCTTGTACTTGGTTAACAAATCTTTATATTACATTTCCTTGTTCAAAATTCTGATGTATTTTCTGACTTGACTAGTCACTGACTGATCAAGTGAGTATAAGGGTGTTCATCTGTAAAATTCTTTCATCTTTGCTTTTTAAATTAAAAAAAAAATCAATGGTGGGGAAAAAACATCAGACAAACAAGTATTGTATTCTACTTTAGGATAAGTTAGAAGAATGAAGAAAAATTATCTTAGGCAATGAAAAATAACAACAATATTTTTAAACAATAAAAATAGAAAGGGTGGTGACTTTATCAGCAGTGAATTAACATAAGGATATATCCTCATGCCAAACACTTCCAAAAGCAATGGGAAAATAAGATCTTTATATTCCAGCATGCTATAACAAGGAATTCAACCTGATCACAACTTTTAGAAGTAGTACTGAGGGGGGAAATATGAATAAAAGTTTGAAAATTCTTTCTAATGCCATCATCTGGTCAGAATCTGACTGATGGGATGGATAGACAGCCCAATTAAAAATAAAAACAAGACTGGGGAGAAGAAAAAAAATGTTATAGAGGACAGAGGCTCTGTTCATCCCTCTAGCAACCAAATCAAAGTTGGGGCACAAACAAAAAGCAGCAGCAAGAAAAAAATCACCTGGGATCTAGATAAACAAGCCATATAAGTACAGAGAAATCCAAGAAAGCACCCTGCAACAGCAGAAGGTAGGATGTGGCGAGGATGCAGGACTGCCCAGTCCCAAGTGGCTGAGTGAGACAGAGGCTGCGGCAGTGGTAGAAGCCTCTTAAAGGGGCTGCATCAGCTAGCAGATTTTTGCAGTGACAGATCTGCTTGCTCTAAGCACCAGTGCCAATTCAGCTGCACACAAGGGGCATTAGGGACTTACAGAGAGACATTGTTGGAGTGATGGCCGAAGCAAGACTTAACCTGTACAGAAGTGCCGGCAGTCTCCATTATTCCCTATTGAGCCCTTCTCCCTCCCAGTGCACAGACACAGCACTGCCATTGCCATGAGATCATCAAACTGGATAACAGAGGTTGCTCTGCCCAGAGGATTTTCTGAAACCTCACCTCCCCCAACTCATGGCCCCACCCTAGCCACATCCAGGTGTATCCTCAGTGAGTCAGGTGCTCCTTGCCGAGCAGTGCCTAGACTCACACTGGAGGCAGTTGACCTCGATTTTTGATGTGGCCTTTTGAGGCAACTATAAGCACAGCATCTGTGGATTACTTGCTGAATCTTAACAGGTGGCGCTGGAGGGGCAGAGGCCTGGGCTAAATTTGGCCTGCAGCTAAACTCCTCACAGGACTGTGCCACTGGACACCTATTTCACAAATCTACACTAATAAAACCTGGAGACATAAGAGGTTTGCTTTGTATATAGAAACAGAAACAGAAAGGCAGCCACAATGGGAAGACAAAGAAGTAGAAACAATATGACAGAACAGAACAGAGATCCAGATATAATGGAGTCAAGTAGTCTAACAGATGCAGAGTTCAAAACACTAAAGTTACTCAATGAACTTTTGGAAAGTGTGGAGAACTCCAACAAAGAGATAAAAATGGAAATGGAGATTATAAAAGAGAACCAGTATGAAATGGAGAACACATTATCTGAGATGAGAAGTATATTAAATGGAATAAACAAAGTGAATAAAGAAGAGAATCAAATGTTCTATTTAGAAGACAGAATAGCCATTCGGGACACTCAATCAGAATGGCAAGAAAAAGATGCCAAAACTATAAAAATAATTTAAGGAGGATACCGGACACTGTTAAGGCTCCAAAGATTTGTCTGATCTACATAACAGAAGAAAAATCAAGATGTTGAACAGCTGTTTGAAGAAATAATAATGGAAAACTTCCTTAACTTGGTGAAGGAAATGAACATAAAACTCCAGGAAGCTTAGAGGATTCCAAAAGTCAGGAATCCAAAGAGGCCCACACCAAGACACACCATGATTAAAATGCCAAAGGTTAAATACAAAGAAAGAATACTAAATGCAGCAAGAGAAAAATAAAGAATTATTTATAAGGGAAAACCCATAAGACTGTCAGCTGATTTCTTGAAAGAAACTATGCAGGACAGAAGGTCTTGGCACAAAATATTCGACAGGATGCAGACCCAGGATCTACAACCAAGAATAATTTATCCACCAAAGCTATCATTTAGAGTTGAAGGACAGATAAAGAGCTTCCCAGACAAAAATAAGTGAAAGGAATTTATCACCACCAAGCCACTATTACAGGAGGATTACAGGAGGGACGTCTTTAAGAAGAAAAAACATGTATCGAAAACAGGAATAAAGAATGGTAACAACTACATACCTATCAATAAGTACCTTAAATGGAAAATAATTAAGTGCTCCAACCAAATGACAGAGTGGCTGAAAGGATAAGAAAAGAAGACCCCTACATATGAAAATGAAGGGGGTGGAAAATATATTGTTTGATGGACCTAGAAGGTATTTAAGTCAGAGAAAGATAAATACTATACAATTTCACTTATATGTGGAATTTAAGGAATAAAAAGAACAAACTAATCAAAAACAGACTCACACATATAGTGGACAATTTGGTGACAGACAGAGGGAGAGTTTAAGGGTCTGGGAGAATGGGGTAAAGAGTTAAAGAAGTACAAATTAGTAGCTGATGAATGGTCATGGGAATAGGGAGCATGGCATAGGGAATGCAATTACCATTAATACTTTGGGTAGGTGGAGGGTCAGGGGAGGGAGTGAGCAATTGGGGGGATCATTTTACTAACCACATAGATGCCTAACCAATGTACTGTATACTTGAAACTAATTAAATTTTTAAAAATAAAAATAAATAAAAATAAAAATAAAAAGATTATTTAAAAAAGAAAACAAGACTGAACTCTTCAGAGTAGAAGCCATTACTTACTGCCTTCAGAAATTCTTCAGTCATCTACACAAGGGGGGGAAGTGGCACTTACAAAAGATAAAGAAATATATTAGGCTGGCTTCAGACTTCTGCATAGCAACATTCAACATAAAGAGATCTTGAAAATAGAGAGCCCTTAAAAAAACGACTTGATAATGAAATCTAGCCAGACAAAAGATGAATGGAAAATTCATAGTAAAAGGATGCAAAACACTCAATTCAAGAAGATAATAGAGCCATTTCTGCAATCCTGAGGCTGGTGTTGGGGGAAGTGCAGCATATAATTTTATAACGACTCAAGTCGTCCTTGGTGTATGAAGGCAAAAGGCTTCTTCAAGCATGTACACATTCAAGGGCCATGATGAGTCTATCTAAAAATAATTACTTGATGAAGCAACCAGTCAACTAAGAGATTAATCCAAATATAGAATTTAGAGATGAAGAAGTCATGGCCAAAAAACTAATGGTAAGCACTGAATACTTTTTTATAGAAAATTAAAACTAAACAGTTATGGGAATTAGGATTTTTGAAGTCAATTTAAATGCTAATAAACTTGAAAAAAATAAAAATAAGTAACAAGTACTGTCTAAAAATATCCCATAGAGCTTAGAACACATTTAAAAATACTTGATTTTTTTTTACTTAACCTTGACAATGTTTTCCATATTACTCTGACTTTTTTTCTTCCATTAAAGTTTACTTCAATGTATTCTTTTTAAATTTAAAATAAATACATTATAATGCCATTTATATAAAACTAGTTTATGTATCTATCCAGTCACCTAGCCATTTCTATATTTGCATAGAGAGATATATGGAATGATATATGGAATGATAGTATTCTGTAATAAGTGTTGATGTGATGTTCCCTTTGTTGTACTTCTGTACTGCTTGATTTTTTTTAAAAAATAAAGAAGCATTTACTTGAAAAGTAAAGTCATGTGATAAAAAGGGACAGGATTGCCGAACCAATAAAATATCAATAAAATTGAAGAGGAATGTTTAAACCCCATTAAAGCATCAATTTACAAACAATTCAGGTGTCAATTATAAATCATTCTCATCAGTTCACAGAAAATATACAGCCAAGGCAATAGTTTGTTGGCCTATGTAGCTACCATGTGTATGAAAAAGCAAAGAAACTCCATTGCATTTAAAGTATCTTATAAATTAGAGTTTTAACAAATGTAAAACTTTCCTCAAAATAGACTAATGGTTACCAGACGGTATGGAGGAGGAGGGATGGGGGAGGTAGATGGAGGGGTCAAATATGTGGTCACATTAAAGAATTAAAAACAAAAAAAATAATTAAAAATTAATTTAAAAACTTCTCTCATCCAAATCGGTGAAAACCTGCTTTATTGTTGCAATATTTATTAGGTAATTAAAGTACGCCATTAATCGATATTTGAAACCTATAATTGTCATCAATGCCTAGTCAAAAAAAAATTTATTCTTTGGCCTCAAAATATCTTCTGTTAATTTGTAATAGTATTTTGCATTCTATCATATAAATATGTCAGCTTACTTTTTATCCATCTGTTCCTTTAAATCACTGAAGACATGTGGACTTTAGTATTGATGTCCTAAATTTCCACAACAACACAGAGATTTTTGTCTATGTGTTTTTACTCATTCATTTGCTAAATAATTTTAGTAGAGTCATCTAAATGTGGGAAAATCAGAAAACTTCATTTCAGGGCACAATTATGCCCAATTTCATTAAATTACTTTTGGCAAATGGTGCTGTCTTTTAATAATAGTTTTCAAACATCTAATAAGTAATTGCTTGTAATTGTGCAATTGTCTGATAGTGAAATGAAAGAACAGACACTGCAGCGCTGGTGAACCCCTCCAATTACGTTGTACTGCAAAGCTTTCTGGCCACACAATTCCTTTTGACTGTCATGCTGTGGAAATTGCAGGCCTTCGCTGCAACACAGGCTTTTAATTTATGAAGAAGAGCCAAGAGGAAAAAAAAAAAGAATGAAACTACACAAATGAGTCCTGGCAGCCAAATTCTGTTTCTCCTCTTACCTAACAGGACAGTGCCTGGGCACCACTGAAGGGGCCAGCATCTTCTTTAGAATTTTAATTACTTAGCAGCATTAATTTCAGTCCTCTAAACTAGTACACTGTAAAGGAACTCACCACTAAAGGTGATTGCTAGACTCAAAGGCCACTATTCCTTCCTAATCCTTCTCAGAGAAAGAAAGTGAAAGAAATCATCTGACAAGCTGCTATTTAAAGCTATACACTGGATCATTTGTTTGTTCATTCAGTGATCAAATATTTATTGAGCACCTCTACTTAGCAGACACTGGTCTAGTCACTAGGGTAGATAAGATAGACAAGGGTCATACTTTCAAATAGCTTATATTTTAGTATGGGTAGATAAACAATGAACTACATAATATGTAGAATGTGCTTAGTGTTATGAAAAATAAAGCAGGATAAGGGGTATAGAAATAAAGTATTGTGGAGACAGGGGTGTTCAGAGACATGCCAGCTATGAAATAAACCCTAAAAGTAATTAATTGCAACCTATTTAAAAAATACTTCCTAATATAGACTGGGAATTGTGCTCTTTGTTAGACAACAGGAGCGCACTATAGTATTCCTTCCCCATTGAAAGGACTTTTCTCCCCATTGAAAGTAATTTCTCTCCTCAGAACTGGCATGGTCATTGACTTAAAACCTTGCTCTGATAATTTGTAGAACAGTTATTTCTGTACAGCTAACCTTTCCTACTAAATAGTAATCTCTTTGACATCAAATACTATGCTTTATTTACCTTTGCATCTGTTTTAGGTTGAATTGTGTCCCACCAAAAGATACATTGAAGTCCTAATCCTCACTACCTCAGAATGTGACCTTATTTGGAAATAGTCTTTAACAAGGTAATCAAATGAGATCATTAGGATGAGCCCTAAACCAATATGACTTGTGTCCTTACACACAAAAGAGAAATTTGGACACAGAAATATGCACAAAGGGCAACCATGTGAAGACACGTAGGGAGAAGGACAAGTGAAGACAAAGGATTGGAATGATGCATCTACAAGCCAAAGAATGCCAAGGATTGTCAACAAACCATCAGAAATTAGGAAAAGTTAAACTAGCATCCTCCTCTAGCACCTTCAGAAGGAGCATCATCCTGTTAACACATTGATTTCAGACTTGTAGCTTCTAGAACTGAGAGAATAATTTCTGTTGTTCCAAGCCACCTAGTTGTAGTATGGTACCTTGTTACAGCTGACCTTGAAAACTAAAATAATATCACTTTAGGGGCTTAGGAATGAAGGGTGTATATTAGATGAATAAAGTACTTTATAAATAAGAAATAGTGTACACTTTACAAGTGAAGAAAGTCAGGCATAAATATAACTCTGTATGTGACACAGAATGTGAATTTCATTGACCTTCAAAGTTTAGATATTTCTATAACCGAGTAGTAAGGTTTTGTGATAGTGTCCCTTTTCCTTAATAAACACCATTTATTTAGCTTTCCATATTTTAGTCCAGCAAAGGGTATGTGTGTAAGATCTTTAACCTGCTGGAAGACAAGACATGGAAATCAAAAAGCAGAGCTGATTACTTACAGATAACCTCACACACAAAGGTAACCAAGCCTCAGACACTTGCTGAAAGTGCAATATTAGAAAATGATTTTGCAGGATAGAAAGCACAGGTGCAAAAGCCATGCAACCTTTACAATGTAGATTATGGGTAGTTCTGCCTTGAACATTTACCCAGAAACAAACAACTTAGGGAAAATTCTATTCTCAATCTGATCATGTCCTCAAAAAAAAGTAAACAATTCATCCAACCCTTAGTACTACTTAGATCCTGTGTAGCATCTAGAATAGCAAGCCAACACAAACCCAAATGACATCGGAGACTCAATGTACTGTAATACTGAAAATCATGAGATTTGGGGTTTCCCCCAGCTTTACTGAGATATAATTGACAATTAAAAATTGTACATATTTCAAGTATACAACATAATGCTTTAATAAACATGTACATGGTAAAATTTTACTAGTCATGCTAATTAACATATTACATATCACCTAGTTACTAATTTTTGAGAACAATTACCTATTCTCTTAGCAAATTAAAGTATAAAAGACAGTATTGCTAAATATACTCACCATACTGTACATTCCAGACTTCTCCTTCCTGCATATTTGAAACTTTGTACCTTGACCAATATTTCCCCATATTCCCTACCCACCATTCCCCAGGTAACCACTATTCTATGCTTCTTAGAGTCTAACGTTTTTAGATTCCACATTTAAGTGAGATCAAGTAATATCTGTCTTTCTATATCTGGCTTATTTCACTTAGCACAATTTTCTCCAGGTTCATCCATGTTGTCACAAATGGAGGAATATTTTTTCATTTTTATAAATAAATACTATTCCATTATATATCTCTACTATATTTTCATTTTCCATTTATCCATTGATGGACATTTAAGCTGTTTCCATATCTTGAATATTGTGAATAATGCTGTAAAGAACATGGAAATGCGAATATCTCTTCAAGATGGGAATTTTGTTTCCTTATAGACATACACTCAGCAGTGGGACTGTGGATCATGTGGTCGTTACATTTTTTAAATTATTTTTTGAGGAACCTCCATATTGCTTTCCATGTCTGTACCAATTTACATTCCTGCCAACAGTGTACAGGGGCTCTGTTTATGTCCATATCCTTGACACACTTATCTTTTGTCTTTTTGATAATAGCCATTCTAATGAGTGTGCTGTGATATTTTGTTGTGGTTTGAATTTGCATTTTCCTGATGATTAAGGATGCATAGCTCCTTTTCACATACCTGTTAGCTATTTGTACCTATCAGTGGACAAATGTCTATCAGGTCCTTTGCCCATTTTTTAATTGAGTATTTTGGGTTTTGTTTGCTTGGGGGGCATTGTTGTTGTTGTTGTTGTTGTTGTTGTATTGCTTGAGTTCTTTATATATTTTAGTTATTAACCCCTTACCATTTTTATGGTTTGGAAATATTTTCTGATTCCATTGAATATCTCTTCATTCTTTTTTTTCCTCTGCTGTGCAGAAAGCTTTCTAGTTCGATGCAATTCTATTTTTCTAGTTGTTGCCTATGCTTTTGGAATCATATCCAAAAAACCAATCCCTAGATGAGTGTCAAAAAGCTTTTTCTGTATGTTTTCTTCTAGTACTTTTACAACTTTAGGTCTTACATTTATATCTTTAATCCATTTTGACTTGATTTTTGTATATGGTGTGAGATGAATGTCCAGTTTCATTCTTCTGCATGTGTAACACAGGGAGGAGGCAAGAGAACTAAAATGTTAAATCGAAATACATTCAGAGACTGCAATATGCTGATCAGCCCTACAGCCGGAGCACGAGGACACTTGCAGAACAAAGGAAGATTTCTGCTGGAATTGCTAAAAACTGGTTTCCCCACATCCTAAAGGGAAAACAAGAAAAACAGTCTTTAAGTGGTGACCTACACAAAACAAAAATCATTCATTCCCTATGGGTAAAACCATAGGTAATCTATGGAGTAAAGGCTGGGAAATGCCAGCAGGCCTTTCACACTACACACTCTTATCCTTCCTCACTGTATGTTCATATCAAAGGAAAATTGGTAAACCAATTATTTAAACTGTAACTCATGGAAACTAAAAAATGATATATAAACTGAATTGCCCAAACACTCAAGGTCCCTCTCAGTGCCTTTACTCTCTCACACTGTCCTGTCTCTCTCTATTGTCTCTGTGTCCTTCTGTGTCTCTCTTAGGCTCTCTCATTTTCTGCCTCCAAGCAGAGACCACACTCTGTCTATGGAGTGTTATCCCTTCTTTAATAAACTTTTCTTTGGCTCTAACATTGGTGTGTAAATTATTTCTACTCTCCTCCAAGAACCTCTTCTCTCTCAGTGCAGGGTTTGATTCTCCCCACACTCAGGGTAATTTGCCCTGCCCTGCACCAAACTATTTATTGAAGAGACATCCTTTCCCCATTGTGCATTCTTGGCACCTTTGTTAAAGATCAGTTGCCAAAAAAACCCGTGTGTATCTCTGGGTTCTCTTGCATTAAATTTCATCTATTTGACTGTTTTTATGACAGCACCATACTGTTTAGGTTATTGTAGCTTTGTAGTATATTTTAAAATCAAGCAACATGATGCCTCCAGCTTTGTCATTCTTGCTCAAGATTGCTTTGGCTATTCAGGATCTTTTGTGATTTCATATGAATTTTAGAATTGCTTTATCTATTTCTATGAAACATGCCATTGGAATTTTGATAAGGAGTGCACTGAATCTGTGGACAGCTTTGGGTAGCATGAACATTTAAAAATATTAATTCTCCCAATCCGAGTACATGGGATATCTTTCCATTTATTTGAATCTTCTTCAATTTCTTTCATTAATGTGTTATAATTATCAGTATATACACCTTTCACCTCCTTGGTTGAATTTATTTCTAATATCCTAATATTATTATTGTTTTGATGCTATGGTAATAGGATTTACTTTATGGATACTTCACTGATAGTATATAGAAATGAAACTAATTTTTATCTGTTGATATTGCATCTTGCAACATTACTTAATTGGTATATTCAGTAATGTTCTAACAAATTTTAGTGGTATCTTTAGGGTTTTTATATATAAGATTGTGTCACCTGCAAATAGAGTCAACTTTACTTCTTCCTTTCTGATTTGTATGCCTTTCTTTCCCTCCCTAATTGATCTGGTTAGGACTGCCAGTAATATGTTGAATAGAAGTGGCAAGAATAGGCATCATCATTCTCCTGTTCCTGCTCTTAAAGGAAAAGCTTTCTGCTTTTCACCATTGAGTACAATGTTAGTTATGAGCTTGTCACACATGCCATTTATTATGTTGAGGTATATTCCTCCTACATGTTATTTGCTGAGAGACTTTATCATGATAAAATGTTGTATTTTACAGATGCTTTTTTATCTGATCATATCCTAGTGATATGATCATATGCTTTTTATCCTTCAATCTGTTAGTGCAGTGTATCACATTCATTAATTTGTGTATGTTTAAAACTCCTTCCATCCCATTGGGAAAATTTCACTTTATTTATTATTTTAATATGCTGTTGAATTTGGTTTGCTAGTGTTTTGTTGAGGATATCTGCAACTATGTTCATCATGGATATGTCTTTGATTTTCTCTTCTTGTAGTGCCCTTTCTGAGGGTAATTCTGGTCGCAAAAATGAGTTCTGAAATGTTCCTTCATCTTCATTTTTTTGGATGAGTTTGAGAAGCATTAATTCTTCCTTAAATATTGAGTAGAATTCAACTATGAAGCTATTTGGTCTTGGACTTTCATACATTGGGAGGTTTTTGATTATTGATTCAATCTCCTTATAAATTATTTGTTTGTTCAGATTTTATCCTTATTCTTGATTCAGTTTTGGTAGGTTGTATATTTCCAGTAATTTATTCATTTCTTCCAGGTTATCCAATTTGATAGGCATATAATTGTTCATATTTGTTTCATATGATCCTTTCTATGTCTATGAGATCAAATGTAAGGTCTCTTCTTCCATTTATAATTTTATTAACTTGAATCTTTTTTTCTTAGTCTAGATAAAACCTTGTCAACTTGTTGAGCTTTTCACAAAAACAGCTTTTAGTTTTGTTGATATTTTTCTATTGTCTTTCTAGTCATTATTTATTTCTGCTTTGATCTTAATTATTTCCTTCCTTCAAACATTGGGCTTAGATTGTTCCTCTTCTTCCAGTCCCTTGAGATGTAAAGTTAAGTTGTTTGTTTGAGATCTTTCTTCTTTCTTAATGTGGCCATGTGCTGTTATAAACACTTTTCTTAGAACTGCTTTTGTTGCATTCCATAAATTTTGGTATGTTGTATTTCTATTTTCATTTGTTTCCAGATATTTGTTGATTCCCCTTTTGATTTCTTCTTTAACCCACTGATCTCTCAGGAGTGTGTTGTTTAATATTTGTGAATTTTCCTCCCACTATTGTTTTCTACTTTTATACCATGGTGGTTGGAAAGGATTCTTGATATAATTTCAGTCTTCTTATATTGATTAAGGCTTATTTTGTACACTTATGTATCATCAATCCTGGAGAATATTCCATGGACACTTGAGAAGACTGAGTATTCTGCTAACATTGGATGAAATATTCTATATATATCTGTTAGGTTCATTTGGTATATAGTGTTAAAGCCAAATTTTTCCTTTTTGTTTTTCTTTCTGGATAATCTATACATTGTTGAAAGTGAAGTATTAAGGACCCCTACTATTATTGTACTGATGCTATTTCTCCCTTCAAATATTTTCCTATTTCATATGTGTATGTGTATGGCCCCAAATTAGGTAGGTAGCTATAAGTTTGTGTGTGTGTGTGTGTGTGTGTATTGTGTGTGTGTGTGTGTCCTTCCTTACTCATGGAGGATTAACCTCAGTTCTGTGACTATTCTCAATCTATTTCACAGAACAGTGCCATCTGTATAAGCCTGACCCACTCCTACCCACTTTATTCCTAACTGTCCCAGAGGACCAGACTCTTCAAGCCATTCAGTACTCAGTATGAGGTAAGTTAGAAACTGATCTCACAGAGGCTGTTCTGAGAGACAAAGAGATCAGGTGCATACTCCATACTATCTTCCTTGAGTGGAAGAAATCATGGGCTGATGTGATCTTCTTGTTGCTGAGCTAAGCCAATTTGGGATAGGAACCAACATTTATAAAGAAAATAGCTTTTCTTACCCATACAAATGAAATTACTCTAAGTTTGTACTTTTGCAATATGCCTCTACTTCTTAGTTGGATTCTGAATTTCTCTTCATGGTACTTTGGCACCAACATTGTTTTATTCATGATTCTGTGGAGAAATAAGAGGTAGGGCCTCCTTCCCTGATATCCTCGTGATATCAGATCTCAAAGATCATGAAATTTTCAGTCAAAAAGATCTGAACTTGAATTTGGTCTCCACAATTTAATAGCTGTATGGTTTTAGGTAAGTTACTAACCTTCTCTCAGTTTCTGCTTCCTCATGAATAGTGAAAATTGTTATCAAGTATACAATAAAAACTTTGCCATGACAATGGATAGTGCTGAGAAATTTTACGTCACAAAATTCTTATTTATAATCTTTTCTGGGCCACCTAAAGTATCTCTCTGAATCTTGGTCTTTGTAGTCATCAGGGTAATGCTTGCTAAATGTTCTAAAAAGCCCTAAATTTTTCATCATTTAATATAATAAAGAGTTATTTCTTATTCACTTCACATTTGGGTGTGAGTCAAGGGGCTCTCCAGGGCAGCTGTCCTCCAAGTGATGACATCTATCATCTGATGGTGCTGCCATTTTAAATATTGGCCTTTAAGGTCTCTAGGTAAGGATAAAAGGGATTGCAGATGATCTGATACGGTTTTATGATTAGTTTTAGAAGTGGTATATTTTAATGCAGTACACATCCCATTGGTTAAATCCAGTTACATAACCCTAAAATAATAGCAAAGAAACTGAGAAATGTAGTCTTCCTATGTGTACAGCAAGAGTAAATACGATTGTTGAGCATCTAGGCCCTCTCTGCAACAGTCTTATTTCAGATAAAGGAACTTTCAAGGTTTAAAGTCTGTCCATGTCAGTTTTATTTCTAATTTAATAAGTGTATGTAATTTTAGGAAGATTCTTACATTTTCAGATAAATAATTCCTAGGAAGTATGTTTCTTCCAACTATCCTCTGAGATAGTTACTTTCTTTTTTCTAGGGAGCTAGTTGACCTCAGGAAATGGTGGGCAAGTTCTCACTGATAAAATAGAATGATTTTTACAGGTAAAGCACAGTGACATGGAATCCAGATAGGTACTTTCAAGGATCATATCTCTCCCATCCAATGACAGCAGGCTCCCTAAACTTAAAACTGTGCCATAAGTAAGTACTTGGTCTACAGGAAGAATACTAGTAAGAGTAAGTATTTTCCATATAATAAAAGTCCTAATACAGTTGAATAGGAAGAATTTTTAGAAGCTATAAAGAGCATGTGGCAGGGAAAATATTTACTGTTCTTTCATGAAAAGTGCCAATGTGTACATATTTCTACATGTACATATTCGGTTTACACCTAAATCAAGGAGGATGTTACCTTTCCTACTCAAAGTAGCTAAAAACATTTCCCCATTCACTTTAATGCAGAAGAAAGTCTAAAGAAAATAAGTAGCATGTGGCAAGATTCAAGATACTAAATGTCAGAATGGAGTGAGCAAGATATAGATTATAAACTGACACAAATAGGAGAGAAGCCATTTCCCAGTAAGCAGTAAGCAGGCAGACTACAGTTTACTGCCTGTATTGTGGTGGTGGGAGGTACTTGATAACTCAATAACTCAATGACGAATGTTCTGTATACAAAGTGAAATTTGCTTAAGTTTATAAATTAAAAACTTAAGAATTTTCTGCAAAAAGTAACATGTATCCTGAGTGAAAATAATATCCCAATGGAGACATGCATAGACATGAATGGATGAATGAATAAAAACATGAATGAATGAGGGAGAACTAAGAATATCAAGGTGCCTTCCATGGGGGAGTTGGGAAGAGTAGAAGCAAGGGAAATAAGATGAGGGGAGACAATAGGGTTCATTTTTTAAGTGCTTAAGAAATGCTATTTAAAAAATTTACAGATTGGCTGTGGGGCTTGATCCTCACTCAGAAAAACCACACACTGTACTGGGTATGTAGACTGCTGGTAACAACATTGCATATGCCTTTTTCACTCAAGTTCTCCAGCAGTATTAAAGGCATGCTTCAGCCTCAAGGTTGACTCCATTAGAATCTTGTATAAATAAGCCAGTAAGAAAACATTCCATACAACATTAGTCAAATTCTATTGACTGTCAAGGAAGACTAATTAACCTGTTTTCTCCATTTTTACTAGGACCAAGTGTAGAATTGGTCATCTATCATGAGAAAGTCTATTGTGACAGTATAGCCAACCAAATAATAAATGGCTTATAATTTACTAGATGGCCTGTTTTTTTAAGATAGTGTTCCTAAAATTGTATATAAAATACTCTTTCATCAAAAAATCATACTTCTAAGAAAGACACATTGGCAAAAATATGAAAAGTTATATACAAGGCTATTCATTGCAGTATTATTTATAATAGCAAGAGGCTGGATACAACTCAAATGTCCATGAGTAGGGTACTGTTTGAATAAAGTATGTTACATTTATGTAAGGTAAAAAATGTTATATTATATATTATGTTACTGTTTAACTACGAAAACTGATGGGGGACATCCTGTCATAGCAGAAATCAAGAAAGCTTTCAGACTACTAAGGTATGTCCAAAATCTCAGGCACTAACCTGAAGAGGCTTCCACTGAACAAAAATAGAAAAATTTGGGGATCAATCAGAATAATAATTTCAATGGATTAAAATACATAAAATATGTTGAAATCCATAGGGTTCATAGTGGTATTTTTTTTTAAATTGTCACTGTTTACTTTTGGAAGATACTAGAAAACTAATTTGTATGTACTGGCATATATTTTTAAAATGAAAGTGTAAACCAAGAATTCAAAAAATGTTTGTTTGAGGAATAAAGGAATAGATGAAGTTTACAGGAATAGAAATTATATTTCTTTAAATATACTTTGATTTATAGATTCCATTTTACATAATTATTTTTACATAATTTTAATGGTAAATTCAAATAAAGTAGTCTTTAAAATGTGAAAGCAATATGAAACATGAATCCAGCTATGTATAAGCTATGTAACTATGAGGCTATGTAAACAATAAAGAGAAGAATTATTTCAAGGAACTTTTTAAAAATACCCCCCAATTTAAAAAATATATATAAAATTAAATTAAACTTTGAGAAATCACATTTATGGTGGTAGTTCTAGATTGTTATTCTGAAACTGTGGTGGGTGTATTGTAGGATAAAATGTGTATGTCATGTCATTGAAGGGTAGAATTTTCAACATGAGAGAAAGTAGATACACCTCAAAGAGGTTAACTTTGCAATCTTAATTTGAATTTGAATATCAGTGTGAGCTCATGATGTGATTTACCTTAAAGAAAATTACTTCCTAGCTCTGTCCACTGAAATGTCCTAGAAGCAATAAACAACGTAATAGTAACAAGGACTCTGAGCATCTAGACTATTGTCTTGAAACATCATTTCCCATCAAAAGAAATCAGTAATTCTTTGAAAGACAGAAAATGACTGGCCTAGGCCTAGAAGTGAACAAATTTATTGAACCTGGGTCTCATTATCATATACAGGGATAAGACAGCTACCAAAAATAACTAGGGTTGGTTAAAAAAAAAACAAACCTCAGGTACCCATTGAAGAGGTTTCCACTGACTGAGGATGGGACAATATGAGTACTGGTAGACTTTGAAGGGTACAGGGCACCAACTCCTTATTTTGAAAACTGATGAAGAAAGAGAAAACAGGGTACTATTGATCCTCTCCTTTCCTAAGTAAATTGTACCACTGGGTAACCAAAAAGATAAGGGGAAAGTTTCCCTTCATAGAAGTGTTCCAGCTAATAAGTGAAAAAGAAATTATAGAAATAGAATATCGTCATTTTGCAACTCTACAGTAAAATCAATATAATCGTCAAAGGAAGTTGACATCATAAAAAGGAAAAAACAGCAAAATTTAAGATCATACCTCACAATCTCACAATTTCTGTATATATTAGAGAAGCTCATGCACATGTTTATTGGGAGACATGTACAAAAATGTTCATAGCAGCACTGTTTGTAATAGGAAAGAAATGGATGACAATCTACATATAACCAATATAGAGGATAATTAGTGGTATAGTCATACAATAAAATACAAAATCACAGTGAAAATAAATGAATTTCAAAACAACATAATATTGAAAAGGGAAAAAAAGAAAAAAAAAGCACAGAATATATTCACTGAGATTCCATTTATATAAAGGTAAAAAAACAGGCAATATTAAACAATACATTGTTTAAGAATAGACATTTATAGTATAGCTATCAAGTTATATAAAATTATAATTAATACAAAATTCAGAATAGTATCCAAAGACAGGTGTTGTGGGCATATAAAACTGGGAATGGACATGCAAGGTGCTTCAAACTAAAATTAGCACTAGTAATATTTTATTTCTTAAATTATACAGTAGACATATTTGTTTTCATTTTATTATTATTTAAAACTGTATAAAACATTATATACATGTGTATATGCATATATGTGTGTGTCTATATATAGGCACACAAAAAAGGGTTTATTTATTGGCTGAGATATGGCATTTGTAGAACAAATATTCAAAAATAAAAGTATTTGACTATAAATAATTAAATAAGGCACATAAAAGTAAATAATTAAATGAAGTTATTATAAAGCTGCAATGAAAATGCAGTTTTTCAGTTCAGAAATACTATAAGAGTGATTTGTTCGGCAAGTGAGTTTTAAGTCCTTATGTGACAGGTATTGTGCTGTGTGATGGGCATGCAGTGACAAACAACAAACATACAACCTCTGCTCTGTAGTGGGGGAGAGTTACATTGAACAAGTTAATGACCCATAAATGTATACTTACAAACTGTATGAGAGTATTAATATTACAACCAATGTTTACTGAGTAAGTGTGTGTCAGAAATTGTTGTAAAAAGGTAGACAACCATTTTATAGAGGAGTAAACTAAGGTACATCTATGTTAAGCAACTCACTCAAGGTGAAATAGCTCATAAGTGGAACAACTGTGAATCAAACCCAGGCAGTCTGACTGCAGAGGCCAAGCTCCTATGCCCCTATAATGAGTAGGAAAACACTTGAATTATCAGGAGAACAGTGGAACTTATTTTAGCTTTTATTGGTCAGGGAAGGCCTCTCTGAGCACCTGACATTTATGCTCAGAAATAAAAGCATCCAGAAAAGCCAACTTGATGCCTTGTAAGTATTAAATGATCTTCTAAGTGATAGAAAGCCTAGAGGGCAGGTAGGCACAAGGAGAATACTGAAGAGGGAGGTCATAATGAGAAACCTTTCTCCTTCAGCCTCTCTGCTCATTACCTCAGGCCTCAGGGGAGCATGTGGCAAGGGGAATGTAATGAAATGTTTGGCCAGGGCCTGATGCCAGGGGGCAAAGTAGCAAGAAAGGAGCATCAGTTACCACCCTGGCTGCAACAAGTCTCTTTATTTGGGCTTCCCCTCAGGCCAAGCTGGGTTTCCAGATAAGCTCCCAGGCCTTGAGTAGCTGTTTCTCAATGTTTTTCTTTAGTGTTCCTTTGCCTAACGAGGCCTGTCTCACACTCTCCTTAGGACCAGGCCTACATTCAGGGCTCAACCTAAGCTACTACTTCAAGGCTGTTGTTGTATTCTGACAAGTGGCAAGCCTTTGCACTAAATGGCAGGCAAGCTGAAGAGAAAAAATAATTGAGTATGGGAAGATGATTGCAATGTACTTAAAAAATCACTCCAAACATTATCTGTTAGATGGTCTTCCAAGAGTGTGGTACCATTTGTCATGAAAGCCAGAAAGACTTGTCCATAGCAATGTAATCACTATTTGGCTTGGGACCAGCAGGTTTTATAAAATACAAAACAGGCTGCAGGTTTTAAAAAGATCATGTTAAGAAAATGCTTAAGAAGATGATTCTTTTAATGACGACAAATTTTGAAATCAGAGTTGAATTCACAGATAATTTGCAGATAATGAATGATGTTCCTATTATGGTTTTCAGAAGAAAAGACATTCAAAATTACTTTGACTTTGGAGGAAAATACTCTATTGCTCTTAAATCTTCAGGTATTTCTGAGGCAGATTTTCCAGAGAATACAAAATCTAAGGATAGTTTGCTTCCAGATAAGGCTGTGGACTTAACCTGAAGAACCAGACAGATAAGAAAATATATTTTGTTAACCTTATAGTAAACCTTAAACTATGCAAAGGCAGAGGATAAAACTTTTAAAGACAAAAAAATCTCAAATGCATGTGAATACGATACATCAATGCTCTCTTATCCAGAAATCTTTTTCACGTAAATGTTACAATTTGTAAACCACTCAATGATCAAGGAAATAATCAATTGAACAGTTCATAAATGTGTTTGTTGTTTCACTGTGAGATGATGCTCTCAAGAATAAGAAGAGTGATGATCATGATTTAAGAGCTGAGGATACTAATAATATACCTCCCCAACCTTTATCAGGTTAAGTATATTTTTAAAAGCCTTGCTATTTTTTTAAAAATTTAGTGAATGGTGTTAATGGAAAGCATTAAAAACAAGAGAAGCTAAATGCAACAGAAAAGTTGCCCTAGCAATAGTCACTCTACTCTCTTGGAGCCTCTAACTAAAATGAGGCAGACTGATGGCTACAAAGTCTTTGTGGATGCTGAGTGTTGTGAATGAAGAATGAAGAATGTGTCCTTTTACACATCATTTTTAATATGTAACATAGACAGGAGTATAATGGCATAATCATTATGAAGGAAGCTTTGCTGAGTTTAATGACAGACAAGGAATTTAGGGGAGTACTACTCATGAAGAAGCTGCTTGCTTGAAACCTGTGAGTCTATTTTGAAAAAGGAGAAAAAAGAAAATCATCAAGGAAAAATTTAGTCCTTACTAGGAACATCTGAAGCTCTCTCTAGGACTTCAGTAGAAAGTTATGTAGTTGTTGTTGTTGTTTTGTTTTTAATGCTTTCCATTAACATTGCAGTAAATCATTGCTCGTTCTGTGACACATACTTCATCAGAGCTCTTCTAAATGTTTGGTGCAAAGTATCAGAAGCAATTACAAAGAAGACTTCAAAATTCAAAGGTAAAAGAGTGGAACAGAGTAGCTAGAAACTTTTTTATATATATAAAATAAAGGATTATATCCTAAAACTTGATTATGCCAATGTTTAGGACATATAAAATGTTTCATGTAGTTTTCAGTAAACTTTACATTCATTTTACAGCATGTTTTTACATTTTATTAATATTTTTTAAAATAGATTTTTTTCACCCTTTTAAAATGTATCCTATAAAGTATTTTGGCTATGTCAACAATTTAGAATGCTGCTCATATACATTGAAGGGTGAATGTGTTTTATACAGACAATTTTGTATCAGCTGTGGCATTTTGTTGATCACAAATCAACAGCTTTAAAGAAGCTCTTAAAATATCAAAAAATTCAATAATTATATTCCATTACTCATTTGAGCATTTCTAAAGTTAATTTTTATGTACTCCTATTGTTTTTAAATCTAACTGACTGTTATAAAATTCAAGTTTCTTTTTCTGTTCTAGTAATCTCTAATATGGCATTCCTCTCTAAGGAAAAGAAGACAGCTATGTTCTTTGCAGAAGTAACACACACACACACACACACATATACACACACATATATATGTATATATACACACATACACATGTTATGACTTACTGTAAATATAATATATATATATAAATGTTTTTCCATTTTATATATAATAGCAAGGAGGAACAGAAAAGAGGAGAAGGAAGAGGAGGAGGAGGATAGGGAGTAGGAAGAGGAGAAGGAAGAGGTAGGCCGAAGAAGGAGAGGGGAGAAGTGAAGAGGATGAGGATGAATAAGGAGGAGAAAGGAAGAAGGAGAAGAGAGAAGAGGGCTTTATTAATAAGGTAAGAGCTAAGTTTATTGTATTCCATGCATTCCATGGAATTTTCACAGTTATGAAGTATATCTATGAGGATAGCAATTTGCCAAAATGCTTAAAACATTATAACATCAATAACAGAAAATGCAGTTGTATGCACACAATGTTTACAACTATGTAAAAAGATATGCTTGTGGGCATTACTTGGAGAAGAATATGCAAAAAAAGTTGTTTTGGAATATGAGATTAAGAGCGAAAGGTTATTTTTTTCCTTTTTCAAAATGTATTAGCACTGTTATATTGTTTTTGCAATGAAATAAAAATAAGTGAGGAAATGGATCACTGCAGTTAATTAATCTACATGGCTATGATAAAGAACCTAAGATTCATCTGAGAATGAATATTTGCTAAAAATGAACCCCTTATTATTTTATCATTTTAAGTATGGTTCTTCTCACCCCCACACATAATTTAGTGGTAAGGTAAAAAGCATAAGGAAAAGAAAGCAGTAATAAAATACAGGCAAACAGTACTGAGGAAAGAAGCTGCCAAAAGAGGCTTAAGTGTGCATTTTAAAAGTACCAGACTGTGAAGCTAGGAAAACAACATCCTCCTCCAAGTCTCCCATGAAAATGTGATCAGAATTGAAAACTAAGGTATGTGGAATATAAAATTAAATAAAAAAGTATCCACCTTAATGTGCCTAGACTTTCCTTTTAGTGTGCTAGTTTTAAATGAATGTATCCCCTGAAATGATTAAACATCTAAAATTAGCATTCTCTATTTTTCAGCTAAGTCTTTGCACAAAGCTTAGGAATGCAGCATAGGCTGGGATTTTGCACATGGGTCAGAGGGTCTGTTCTTGACTGGATGCTACCCATTGGTCACACTTAAAAAAGGCTTTAATGGCCTTTTCTTTTCTGGTTATTACTATTCTTAGCATAATTCTTCTGGTTTCACTGGGTGATAAATGCCTCCAGAAGGAAAAAAATGGCTGAGACCTAGAGGCAAGTGATTTTTTTTTCACCTGGAATACACTGCAGAGTTGAAGAGAAGAGGGTAATTATCTTTAGCAATGAAATTGTTTTTGATAAGGCCGTTGGGGAGGGAGCAATGCAAAGAAATAAATGGGTCAGTTCATTTTATTCAGCTTCCCTGAGTCAGCAGCCCTTTAGTTGCTCTAACAAAGGGAAAGGGAGCCTTGACAACTCATGGGTCAGCAGAGCATATGCTGTTTTAATAAAATCAATACATTTGCAATGAGATATGGCTGGTCTTCAAAAACCCGATTTTCCTACAAAAATTTCAATATCTCAGCTCCCATCCTTAGCTGTTCTACATCTGTGTCTGCCTTTCACTAACCACATATTTTCAGAGCTGGTATACATAACCTGTAATCCTTCATAAAACTACACATCTTGAACTATGATTATTTTTCAAGTACCAGCTGAAACTAGGCAAGCTTCTTACTGAGTTACAGCCACTGTTCTGGAGTGTAACAAGGTCTGATGACTTGGGAAGAGTCAAGTGACTCTCCTGAAAGCTTATTAATGTATAGAATAAAGCAGATAGGTAGCATCTCCTTGCCCATCCTGCTCATATACTGGCCTTTACCTCTGAGAGCCATTGTCTTTAGAGAAAGTCTTCAGTCATTTCTTGTCTGATTACCATACTCTGGCCCCAGCTCCAGAAATGAGCCTGCATCATTCACAACCTAGAATTCCCTATTAAGAGGAGTTTCAAACACCAGACTAGGTGCATTAAATGCCATCCCCAACTCCTTCCCCTGCACTTACACAGTGTCTGATCCTCAAACACTAATATGAAAACCACAACTTCTAATACATTTCCAATCTACCACAAGGTCAAAACTGTGTATTACTGACCCATTCCATCAAAACATGAACTAGGTAGTAAATCTTTGTTGGAACAAAGGATGAGAAAGACTAAATGGACATTATGCTAAGTGGAATAAGCCAGACACAGAAAGACATATACTGCATGGTCTCACTTATATGTGGAATCTTAATAAGTCAAACTCATAAAAGCAGAGAGTAGAATGGTGGCTGCCATGGTCTGGGTAAAGAGGAAATGGGGAGCTGTTGGTCAAAAGGTACAAAGTTTCAGTGATAAGGTAAATAACTTCTAACGTACAGCACTGTAACTATAACTAATAAATAATATTGTATTGTACACTTAAAATTTGCTAAAAGAGGTTTGGGTTTTATTTGTTATAACCATCCATTTCACCTGTTTTGAAACACTGCTCTACAGGCATAACAGAATGGGAAGCACCTCCATCCACTGATATAACTTAAAAATTTGAACATAGTGTCTTCTCTACCAAAAAAAAGTCATAACTATGTGAGGTGATGAATGAATAATTAGCTTGATTATGGTAATCATTTCATAATGTATACATACATCAAAACATCACTTTGTTCACCCTAAATATATACAATTTTTATTTCTCAATTATAATAACACTGAAAAATAGTGTAGATGAGGAAGAAAGAAGGATAAAAGTAGATACTTTTGCAATGCAGTATTGGGAAAGAGAGGAAGAATTTAAATGGCATTCATGGATCTGTTGGTGGGGAAGACATATCCAGTGCCTCATGGAGATGGTAGGAAGTCATCATGAGTAGAACTAAGGCTCTCTCTCTGGAGAAATGAAGAGGAAGATAAAGGACAACCAGTAGGCAAACATAAGGAGTCTCTCAGAGAACTGCCCATACAAGTTTATTAAGTAAAGTTTGCTTAAGTATTTTCATCAAACAACTAACATTTAGTGAATACTATTTCAAACACTGCTCCAATGGCTTTATGTGCATCAATAATCTAATCATTGCAACACTCTTGCGATAGGTAATATTATATCCCTATCAAAAGATGAGGAAAAAGTCAGGCACAAGTGCATGCTCTTCACTACTCCATTATAATCTGTATCAGGAGAAAGAAATTTTTTTCCATAAAGCCAAATAGCAAATGTAATTGGCATTTCAAGCCATACAACATCTCTGTCTCAACTAGTCAACTCTGTCATTGTAGTGTAAAAGCAGACATAGACAAGAAGTTAAGAAATGGCCATAATGAAGTGTTAGTAAAAAAAAAAGTGGAAAAAATAATTCCATTTGTAATTGTACCAAAAAGAATAAAATACCTAAGAATAAATTTAATGAAACATATGAAGGACCTATATAATAAAAACTACAAGACCCTATTAAAAGAAATCAAAGAGGATACAAAGAAATGAAAAGATATGCCATGTTCTTGGATTGGAAGAATCAACATAGTTAAAATGACCATATTACCTGAAGCATTATACAGATTTAATGCAATCCCCATCAAAATCCCATTGGCATTTTTTAAATAAATACAACAAAAATCATCAGATTTGTATAAAAGCACAAAAGACCCCGAATTGCCAAAGCCATCTTGAGAAAAAAGAATGACACTGGAGGCATCAGTCTGTCTGACTTCAAATTGTACTACAAAGTGACAGTAATCAAAACAGCATAGTACTGGCAACAAAATAGGCACATGGATCAGAGGAACAGAATTGAGAGTTCAGAGGTAAACCCATATTTATATGGGCAAATAATTTTCAGCTATGAAGCCTAAAACATAACAATGGAGAAAGGAAAGCCTCTTCAATAAATGGTGCTGAGAAAACTGGAAAGCCACCTGCAAAAGAATGAAACTAGACTGTTGTCTAACCTGCAAAAGAATTAAACTAGACTGTTGTCTATCACTACACACCAAAATTAACTCAAATGTTTTAAGGACCTGAATATAAAAATTGAAACAATAAAATACATAGAAGAAATCAATCATTGGAACTAAAGTCCAAGTACCTTGGACTTTAAGAGGATTTTGTGAATTTGACCTCAAAGTTAAGGGAAGTAAAAGCTAAAATAAATGAATGGGAGACTGCATCAAACTAAAAAGCTTTTGCTGAGCTAAAGAAATCATCAACAAGGTAAAGAGGCAACCGTCTGAATGGGAAAATATATTTGCAAGCAATGCTTCCAATAAGGGCCTAATATCTAAAATATACAAAGAACTCATACAACCCAATAACGACAACAAAAAAAAAAAAAACAAACGATCCAGTCACAAAATGGGCAGAGGACCTGAACAGATGCTTCTTCCTAGAGGACACAGAAATGGCCAACAAATATAAGAAAAGATGCTCAAAGGGGATAGCTATTAGGGAAATTCAAATCAAAACCACAATGAGATACCATCTCTCACCTGTTAGAATAGCTATAATCAACAGAAAAAGTAATAACAAATGTTGGAGAGGATGCAGAGAAAAGGAACCCTCATACATTGCTGGTGGGACTGCAAGTTGGTATGGCCACTATGGAAAACAGCATGGAGGTTCCTAATAAACTAAGAATTGATCTACCATATGATCCAGCAATCCCTCTACTGGGTATTTACTCCAAAGACTTGAAAACCGATATCTGAAAAGATATTTGCACACCAATGTTCATAGCAGCCTTATTCATAGTGGCCAGGACATGGAAGCAATCGAAGTGTCCTACGTAGATGACTGGATAAAGAAGCTGTGGTACATATATACAATGGAATATTACTCAGTCATAAGAAGAGATGAAATATTGCCATTTGCAACAACATGGATGAACCTTGAGATAATCATGCTAAACAAAATAAGCCAGACTGAAAAAGTAGAAAATCACATGATATCACTTATGTGTGGGATATAAACCTAAAAGCAACAAATGAACAAGACAAGCAGAGACTCAGGGACATGGACAATGGACTAGTGGTTACCAGAGGGTAGGGAATGGGGGAGGAGGGGAGAGGTAGACTGGGTAAAGGGGTCAAATATAGGGTGTTAGGGGGAGGGTGAAGTGGATAAAGGAGATCAAATATATGGTAGCTGAAGGAAACTGGACTTTGGGTGGTAATTACACAATAGAATATACAGATGTCAAATTATAATGTACACCTGGAAATTATATAATTTTATTAACCAATGTTACTCCAATAAACTCAGTTAAAAAAGAAAAAGATATGGCCATAACTATGTTTTAATAAAAATTTATTTACCAATAAAGGAAATAAAAGTTGCAGGAAGATTTGGCCCTAGGCCACAATTTACAGACATGTAATCTATATTTCTAGGGCCACAGAAGAACTTGGTCTGAGACATGTACTGTCAAAACACAAAACTGTTGCTTACAGATAATGGGATTTTTCACTTTATGTCTGACATTTCTGTCTTGTGGGTCTGCATCACTGAGAGAATTTGGTTTAGATGTGCAATGTGTACAGGGAACATAACTGCAATTTATGAGAGTCAATAAGACTCTTTGCCTCCAAAAGGAGTCTTTAAGATCGGATCTCAAATATAACTCACATTAGGATATGGAAGGATGTACAAGCCTGGCATCCTTAAACACGTTCTCCTCACCCCCCAAATTATAAAAGTAGAACCCCTCAGAATTACCCATCATAATAAAAGTCTTTTCAGAGTGTATTTGGGGCAAAAAATGAGTAATATCCCTATATTGTTTAAAGTGATTTAATTTTTAAAATTTCAGCATATGCAATATATAAATCCTACATCCTAGGTTTTGATAGTTACCATTGGAAGTGCTCTAATCAGGAATGCATACTCCAGAGTTGGTTTGTTAGCATTTGAAGGACATTATTTCAAAGGTCCTCACTCCATAGGCAGCTACTACAAACTTTCCAAATATAGGTATCGAAAGCTGCACCAGAGTCTTAGTTAGTTAGCGTTGAGTTTATGGGGTTATCTAGAAAGCATTTACCTTAAGCCTTTTCTGAAGGATAGTGAACAATCTGTAAACACCAGCAGCTTTAAACATTCAAAGTAGCATCCTAATTCTAGAACTCTATTCTTTTGGATCTACATGCTATCACTAAATGAGGAATTCTGTCACCTGAGCCTATAAACAGTAACTGACTCTGCCTCCATAATATTACATTTTGCCTCAGAGAGAATTTTTCCATGCAAAGTGCTTTAACTACATGTATAGGGGCCCTAAAGAGACAGAGTAGGAACTGCTTACAGAAATCAGTTGTGCAACTGTGTTTGAGCTGCTCATTATTAAATGTCTGCACATGTGCCAGAGTGTAGTCTGAGACTTGCTTTCATTATAACATACCACCTGGTAGAAAGGTTATAGAAGAGGAGATATGTATATATAACTCCCATGCACCTTTAATTTTCTGAAGTTATTCATATCTACCAAGAAACCCTGACAATTTTGTTTGACGGATAATGGACTTAGGTCAGGTTATACAGGTGTGTTTATTTGTCTACCCAGAGTAACTTATGTGCAAGCTATTTTATTCTATTCCATGGTGAGTACCAAAGACAGAAAATATGGACCTGATCTTTCAGGAAATCAGTTTGGTATTGTAGGGTAAAGAAAATGTAGTGAGCATATTTTAATATTTTCTAAGGATTGCTATTTTCAGACTTTGCACTGGCTTTTAACTCCATTTATAGAGCATTTATCAACCACATTGATATACATGCATTTTCAACAATCTCGTTTTACAGCTGAGGATACTGGAAAATGAAAAATTATAAATACAGCTCAAGAAAAATCTGATATTTCCCTAAAGCCTTCATGTATTTATTAGTAAGAATGATTAAAGAGGTAAGTGGGAAGGCATGCAGAGGACTATAAGCAAGCTGTAGTTGAATGACAGAATAGAGAAGTAATTTAAGGAACAAGATTCTTATCCTAATTGAGCTTGAAATCCCTATTACATAACCAATCACAAACAAAAACATGTTTAAATGTATTGAGTCGATTCTCTCCAAAGGAAATCCATTCAAGTACAAAGTGCAAGCTGTAAATATTTGAGCTGCCACAATAGATCAGTCTCCTAAGATCTTTGCACAAGTGTACACATCTGGCTTCCATGTGGCACATATTGAAACCAGAAACTGACTACTGGATAATCATATTTGTAATTATGCTCCTGAAATCGAATAGTGTAATTGAAAAGGATTTTAATTCTGAGCCCATTCTTGCATTTTAATCCAATCTGGTTTTATGTGAAAGGACCAGATCGGCTACCAGCAATGGAAATACAGATGCAAAGAGTTGAGATCACACAAAAAGGACAGCTAGTCTTTGTTTTCTGACATACTTGCCAAATTACAGGACAAGTGAACATTAAGCAGTAGCCCTGGAATCCTCTGTCATTTCTTAAAACTTAGCTGGCAATGATAGTGGCATTGATTATGCAGTAAGAATAATGTTATAATTCTCTGAAGCCCTTGAAACAGTGAGGAATTTATAGTTGTTGCCTGGCTCTGACACAGTCCTCCTATCTTAATTAAAAATCAAAACTAACCCACTCAATCTCTTTCCAAGTTTCCAAAAAGGAAGTTAATTCTCCAGCTTCATACACACACATAAAGATGTCTACCTGTGGAGTCAGACTTTGGAGTCACATGATGGCTTCTAGTACATGCAGTAAACAAAGTTGCAGACTAGTGTCTGAGAGTCAGGGTTTCCAGATACTTGAATGTCAGGAGATCTAAAAGTGTTATTGGTAGCTCTCAAACCCAGTGGCACAAACACATATCCTTCACTTAGATTTTTGAGAATCCCTAGCAGCTGGAGAGCAACTGCAGGAGCATCCTCTCCCTGACCTCAGTCTGAGATTAGAGTGATCACTCCATCTGTCTCCTCATTGGCTCCTGCATCCAGAATCCTACTATACACTCCTTTCCCCTCGCTTCCTCTTATCTCCACATTCCAACACATAGGTATACTTTCTTGTGATTTTATAGCTTCTAAGACAAGTCATTCCTTCCTAAAAAAATTATTGGTGATCCCCTAGGTTATAATATAGACAATATTATAGAGAAACTATAGACAAACACTTTAGTGGATCAACATAGAATATGTGCACTGACAGATTCAATAAAATTCTAAAGGTAATTGCCAATTGAAAGTCTTCAAATAACTTGGAATTTAGCCCTTTGAATATGAATTTAATTTAACAGTGAATGCTGAGGCTGGCAGAGGGTAAGAGAAGGGTGGTAATTATATTAGGCACACACCTAAACCCTCTCACTTAATCAAACAGATTGGGGTGGGAAATGAAGATGAAGTCATAGAAAATACAAGAATAAAAAGTAAGGATCAAGAATTGAACTGACAGCTTGTTCAAGTAGTACATGGGAAGTTATGTGTTCAAATACCAAAACAGAAAGAGAAAATAAGGAGATCTATTAGAAAGAGATTTCTACCTAAAATTTTAGTCAAAGAAAAAATAAAGCCTACATATAGGAATTCTGAATTCACTGAGCAATTAATTGATTTAATATTTTTCACTCAGGGAATCACACAGATTCTTTGTTTTGCAGATAAGCAGTATGGCATCCCAGAATGCAAATGATCCTAAAATGAATTCCTGGATCTCATAGAGCAGAAGCTTTCAAACTTGTTGCATGTTAGAATTACCTAGGAGGTTTTAAAGATCCAGATGCCTTGGCCCCAACCTCTAGATATTTTGATACATTGGGAGGGTCCGTGGCATCTAGGTACAGGTATATCTCTGAGTTATTTTGGGTCTGGTTCTAGGCAACAATAAAACAAATATTGCAGAGTTCCCATCAAGATAGCAGAGTAGGTAAACATTGTGCTTGCCTCTTCTCAAGACCACATCAAAACTACAAGTAAACTACAGAACAACAATCACTGAAAATCACCTGAGGTCTCGCTGAACAGTTTTACTACCTTGTTAAAAAGCCTGAAGGAGGCTATGAATGAGGAGAGATCTCTTAGAGACAGAGATACCCAATAGACACACAGTATCTTGGTCTCAGAAATGTCAGTGCAGGTATCATACACCCTTCAGCCAGCTGCCAAGTGACTGTAGTTCCATGAGTGGACTCAGGTAAGACCAGAACTTGAAAAGACTACTGGTAAAGAAGGTGGAACAGGTAAATGCTGTGCTTACCTCCTCCTATGACCACATCAAAATTACAACTAAATTATAGAATAACCACCTTTGAAAACCACCTGAAGTCTAGCTGAACAGAATTCCTACAATTAAGGATATAAAGGAGAAACCACATCGAGAACTGCAAAGAGGGGCAGAGACATGGAATTGGCTGGTCCCACACCCATGTGTGGTGGCTAAAAACAGGGAAAGATAACTCTGCTGTGGAGGTGCCCCCTGAGAAGCGAGAGGTCCCAATCCCACACACCAGGTTCCCAAGCCCAGGGTTCCAGTACTAGGGAGAGAAGTCCCCACAACTTCTGGCTGTGAAAATCAGCAGAGAAGGTGGCTAACCAAGATAAATGGTGGCTAGAGTCCCAAGCATTCCTCTTAAAGGGCCATTCACAGACTCACCTGTTCTGAGTTCCAGTGCTGGGGCAGCAGTTTGAAAGGTGCCAGGGACATAGGGAGAGAAACTGAATTCTCTGGTTTTTGGGTGAGTGCTGGAGAGGTAGCTTTCTTCCAAACATAAATGCTAGCTGAAGCCACTGTTCCTCTGTTGAGCGCTAACCCTAGATGACCACCAGGCACAGAGGGGTGCCATATCTGAGTCTCTATCAATTTGGCTAACAATGCTCACCCATCATGCTGATTCCTTGAGACCCTGCCTCACCCAACCCTTGCAATAACCTAAACCACTTTCAGTGGTAGTTCCTCACAACCAGCCAGCCTCAGCCTACAATACAGACTTTCCTAAAACCTCTCAAAGGTCCACAAACATCAATCAGTGGATAGCCTCAGCATGCTCTGTACCATGTGCCGTAAGCCCAGCACTAGTGGCAGCTGGCCTCGGTTCACAGCATAGCCTCCCCCGCACCTTCCAAGTCCAGGACAATTGGCAACCATCTGTAGATCGCTTTGTAGCTCATACCAAGTAGCTCAGGTCAGGGCACAGGCAGTGGCTGACCTTGGTCTGCAACAGAGCCCCTCAGAAGAGACTGCAGAATCAACATATCTGGTGGCTAGATTCAGACCACACCAGAGCACCACCCAACCACTTGCACAAAAAGATACACCCAAAAGGCAGACTGAGCAGGCACCAGAGCCCTGTTAAAGCAAATCCTGCTCCATAGGGTCAGCTCCTGCACAATAGTCACAGCCAGTACTCACGACTAATCAGCCTGAGGGTCCAGCCCTCCCACTGATGTGCAAACAGCAACCAAAGCTCAACTACTACAAACCAGTACATACAACCTACACAAGAGACACACCTGAAGCACGTGGCTCAGGTGACAAGGGAGACCATGCCAATGGGACCCACAGGACACATACTACATAAGGCCATTCTACTGGGAGACAGGAAGATATAGCAGCCCTACCTAAGACATACAAACAAACACATAGAGGCAGCCAAAATGGGGAGACAAGAACACATGTCCAAATAAAAGAACAGAACAAAAATTGAGAAAAATAACTAATCAAATGGAGGCAAGCATTCTACAAGATGCAGAGTTCAAAACACTATTATAAGGATGCTCAATGATCTCAGTGAGAACTTCAACAAAGAAATAGAAAACATTAAAAGTAACCAGTTAGAATTAAGAATACGGTAACTGAAATGAAGAATACATTAGATGAAAACAGCAGATTAGATGAAGCAGAGGACAGAATCATCAATTTGGAAAACAAGGTAGTAAAAAACACCTAATTAGAACAGCAAAAGGAAAATATAATCCAACAAAAGGGGCCTCTGGGACATCAAACATACCAACATTCACATCATAAGGGTACCAGAAGGAGGAGAGAGAGCATGAAATTGAAAACCTATTTGAAGAAATAATGACTGGAAACATCCCTAACCTGGTGAAGGAAGCACACATACAAGCCCAGGGAGTGAAGAGAGTGCCAGACAACAGGAACTCAAAGAGGCCCACACCAGGACACATCATAATTAAAATGCCAAAGGTTAAAGACAGACAGATTCCTAAAAGCAGCAAGAGAAAAACAATTAGTTACTTAAAAGGGTGTTCCTATAAGACTATCAGCTGATTTCTCAACAGAAACTTTACAGGCCAGAAGGAATTGGCAGGAAATATTCAAAGTGATGAAAAGCAAGAACCTACAACTAAGATTAGTCTACCCAGCAAAACTATCATTTAGAATCAAAAGACAGAAAAATAGTTTTTTCAGACAAGAAAAAGCTAAAGGAATTCATCAATATCAAGACAGTATTATAAGAAATGTTGGAGTTCCTTAAGAAGAAAAAGAAAAAAATATATATATAAATAATTATATAGCAATGACTACATATATAGCAACTATTAGTTTGAATGTAAATGGATTAAATCCTCCAATCAAAAGACATAAGGTGGCTGAATGGATAAGAAAACAAAACTCTTACATATTCTGCCTACACTTCTGATCAAAAGACACACACAAACTGAAAGTAAATATGCAAAAATATATTTCATGAAAATGAAAATAAAGGAAAAAAAGAAAATCTGTGGTAGCAATGCAAATATCAGACAAAACACATTTTAAAACAAAGGCTACAACAAGAGACAAAGAAAGATCTAGTAATCCTACTTCTGGGTATGTATACAAAGAAGCCAAAAACATTACTTCAAAGGGACATCTGTATCCATATGTTCATTTCATTATTATTTATAATAGCCAAGATATGAGGGCAACCTGAGTGTCCATCACTGGATGAATGGATAAAAAAGAGGTGGTTCACATATACAATAAAATAATATGCAACCATTAAAAAGAATGAAATCTTGCCATCTGCAACAATATGGATGGACCTAAAGGGTATTATGCTGAGTGGAGTAAGTCAGACAGAGAAGGACAAATGCCATATGATTTCACTTATACGTGGAATCTAGAGAATAGGATAAACAAACAACATACAAGCTCACAAATACAAAGGGCATCTTGATGGTTACTGGTTTGGGGGTGGGGGTGAGTGGATGTGTGAAAGGGGAGGTAATTAAAAGGTACAAGATGGTAGTTACAAGATAGTTAAGGGATTTTAGAGTATAGCATGGGAAATATAGTCAGTAGTATTGTGATAACTATGTATGGTATCAGATGGGTCCTGGATTTATCAGGATGACCACTTCATAAGTTATATAAATGCCTAATCACTGTATTATACACCTGAAACTAACATAATATTATATGTCAACTATAATTGAAACATTTTAAAAAAATATTTTAAAAATATACCCAAAAAAAGTGTAAAAAGAAAAAGCTACATGTTTGAACGTGACATACTATCCTGTCATTAAGTTAAGGGTGGAAAATATATTTATTTAAACTTCTAGTTTGATTTTTTTAAATATTGCTATTATAGTCTGTGGCCTGTATTTGTGTTCCTGCTTTAGGACCTGCTAAAGGTGGGCTTGGAATTTGTAAATGTTCTTCTTAAAGAAAAGTAAGTTTAGCAGACTTGTTCCACCAGATGTCAGAATGTATATAAATTAGGGCAGTGTGGTAATGGTGCAGGGAAAAATCAAGTGGATAAATGAAACTGAATGGAAAACACAGCACTATGCCCAACACGCACCCTTGATCTATAATCAAGGTGTTATTACAGAGAAATTGGAAAGAGTAGGTCTTTACAAAAATATGGTTCTGGAGCAATTGTATATTTATATGGAAAATCCTGAAATCAGTTGCCTGTTTCACACTGTATACAAAACATCAATTTTCAGAGCATTATTGATCTGAATAAGAAAGGCAAAACTATAAAACCTTGATTAGGTAAGATAGGGGACTATCTCCATAACTTTGTGGTAAGGAATTTCTTTTCAAACAAAACTTCCAAATCACATATCTTAAATAAAAGTGTGACTTGTTTTACTATATTAAATTAAGAGATTTGTGTTCATGAAATTATACTATAATTAGAATAAAGAGAAGCTACAGAGTAGGAAAGAATTTCCAACATACATAGCTATGAAAATTATTTTATTCAGAATGTGAAGATTTTGCAAATCAATATAAAAACAGACAAACCAATAGAAAAAAACAATATAGGCAATTCCTAACTGAGGAAATTCAGATGGTATATATATATATATATATATACAGGCTCTATTTCACTAGAAACAGGGAAATTGCAAATTAAAACTACAATAACATATTACTACACGTTCAACAGACTGTCAAATGTTTTAAAGTTTGATGAAACTTTAAATAGGTGCACTTTTATTGAAAGCAGCTTGGCATTATCTAATGACTTTAAGGATATACACACTCTAAGAAATAGAGGTACACATAAATGTCCATCTGAGCCTAGGAAACCATCCCTCAAGACAAAGAGTAATAGACTGGCTACAGCTTAATTCATGCCAGTACAAGGATTTCTCTAAATATTCCATTGGTACACATATCATGAACTCCTTCATATACATTAGCAAAATCTCAAGTGTTGATGAGAGATAATGATAAATGAACAACCAATAGTAGCCTTCCAGAGTGAGGCCAAATGCTAGCTCACTGTCCACACTGTGGGAATTCTCAATTAGAACACCTAGTTGTCCTAGGTTTCAATTAAAATAAATTCACCTATATTGGTCAAAAGGCACAAACATTCACTTACAAGATCAATACATTCTGGAGACCTAATGTATAGTATGGTGACTATAATTAATAATACCGTGTCGTGTACTTGAAATTTACTAAGAGAGTAGATCTTAAGTATTCTCACTATTAAAAACAAGTGGTAACTATGTGAAGTGATGGGTCTGTTAAGTGGCTTGATTGTGGCAATCATTTCATTATGTGTAGGCATATCAAATCATCTCATTGCATATCTTAAGTAGATATAATTTTTATTTGTCAATTATACCTTAATAAAGCTAAAAAAGTGAATATCACACTTAAAACAAAGTTTTTGATTTCACAATACATATAAAAGTTACATTTATACTACACTATAGTCTATTAAGTGTACAACTGCATTATGCCTAAACAAACAATGTATATCCTAATTAAAATTACTTTGTTGAGGAAAATGTTAACCATCATCTGAGCCTTCAGTGAGACTTAATCTTTTTGCTGGCAGAGGGGCTTCTCTCAATGTTGATGGCTACTGACCGATCAGGGTGGTAGTAGCTAAAGGTTGGAGTCGCTGTGGCAATTTCTTAAAATAAGACAATAATAATCTTTGCCACATCAATTGATTCTTCCTTTCTCAAACAGTTTCTCTGTAGTATATGATGCTGCTTGATAGCATTTTATCCACAACAGAGCTTCATTTATGATTGGAGTCAATCCTCTCAAACCTTGCCACTACTTTACAAGATAAGTTAATGTAACATTCTAAACCCTTTGCTGTCATTTAAACAATCTTCATAGCATCTTCACCAGGAGTAGATTCCATCTCAAGAAACCATTTTCTCAGCTCATCCATAAGAAATAACTCCTCATCCATTAATGTTTTATCATGAGATTGCAGCAATCTCATGATTGACTACATCTCCAGGCTCCACTCCTAATTCTAGTTCTCTTCTATATCCACCACATTTGCAATTACTTCCTCTACCGAAATCTGGAAACCCTCAAAGTCATCCATGAGGGTTGGAATCAACTTCTTCCAAACTCCTGTTAATGTTGCTATTTTGACCTCAGAGTCAATATAATTATTTTTCCATTTTACATAGGTGGTTCAAGAAGAAATAATTTCAGTGAAACATTTCTTGCCCAATAAAAGACACTATAAAACTGGTATTAGATACTGTCATTAATTTTAGACAGCTCAATTTTATACAAACATTTTACCTGACACTTTTTCCTCTCACAGGTGAACTCATCCTAATTTTTATTTATTACACTATAAAAGTCTCAATAGATCCGGCCTGATTAGTAATCATCGATTCACAAGAAAGGTCACATTTTACTTCGACTTAAATTAGAAACTTCATGCCATTTCAAGTCCATAGTGATTTATTTGAATGAATCAGGTATGAAAAAGGGTCAAGAGATAAGAATGTCTTTAAGTGCTGCAAGCCAGCTGATAGAGAAATCTATAAAAGAAGTTCAGCTGCTTCCAACCGAGGAGGTGGAACTGCTAAAGGTAACTATAACTCTGACTCACAGACTGGTTAAATATATTTTATGCTACAGGAGAAGGGAATGTCTTTCTGAATGGTATGAAAAGACTTTGATTGGCATAAAAAGACAGTGTATGCTGTAGGTGCATGGCTCCAACAGTTTGAAAGCATATGAGAATAAAAGTATTATATAGAAGTCTATAAACAGTTGTGTTTCATTGACGACTTCTCAAAAGCCATAGTTTCCTTCTGTATTTATTGCTTTTGCCAAACCCTCCCACACCTCTGCAGGAGCAGTGAGCTAGCCCTGAACACATGATTAACAGAGGTTCTACACCAGAGAGGTAGCTAAATCAGATAAGAAAAGTCATAGTCAGGAGAAAGTTTGTGATGCTTCAGTTAACACTACAGGTCTTATTCTTATCTCCAGAGATATTATTGATTTCTAAAGAACTGGAGGTTGTAAATGGGTCAGTTTACAGATAACAGCTAATAGGCTAGCTCCTGCAGAAGAGCAAATTATGATATAACCTAACATTTTACCCCTTTTATTTCCTTAATATGTATTTTATATTATTTTGTTCTATTATAAAAGCAACAGATGGACACTAAAAATATAGATAATATATAGAATTAGGAGAAAAATGACACCCCTGTAATCATTCACTTTAGACAAAATGCTAAAAACAACTATGTTCCATGACGTGACATGGGAAAGATCCACCACATGCTCAGAGTTGGAGGGGAGAGTGGAGATTGAGAGGCAGCCTGAAGGGGTAATGAAATGTATGTGTTCTTTTGCCTGTACTTCTCTTTTCAATTTCCCTGCTCACTCAAGCTTTCCTGTCTCTATTTCCATCCCCAAGGTCTTTCTCTATGACCTTTGGAACCCCCAGTCTGTGTTCAGAAATCCTCTAAATCCTAAGCCAGTGCTTCACAGGCATTATTATCGTGTATTTGAATCATCTGGATATCTTGTTAAAATGCAGATTCTGATGCACTATGTCAAGATTGGGGCCTGAGATTCTGTACTTCTAACAAGCTCCCAGGTGATAATGATGCTAGTCAGTGGGATAAATTTTGAGTAGAAAGCCCAAAAGCACTTGTCAATCGATCACTTCATTACCTAAACTTCTTTTGAATCTGAACGTCCTCTGGGGACAGAGCCTTCCCGTCAGTCCACTCAAGTGGAGACTATTTTGTCTGTCACATCCCACACACCTCAAATGTCATTTTAAGACAATTATCTTAATCTACTCCTTGTGTGGAAAAAAAATAAAATTCAGTTCCTTTGGGGATCATGTCTCCCAATTATGCCAGCCCCTCCATCTCCTCATGGCAATCATTCACCAACTTCTTGTCACTCTTCCTCATTGATTGAAGGCATTGGTATATACCATGAGGTGAGACAAAGAAAGACACAATAAGGAATTTTATAAGAACAGCTGAGAGTTACTGGAGAAATTCACAAAATCTGCCTACCAGATGTATATCATTATAAGTTTTAGTCACTATGCAAGAGATAAATAGCTGTTCATCATAATTTGTCCTGACCTTTACAGTACAGAGTTTAAAAAAGCAAAAAAGCAGGTTGTGACATCAGAGAGCTAGCCTGGTGTTACCAAGTAGTCCTGGGTGTTATTAGGAGCTGCCCTGGCACTCACAGAAAGGCCTTGATGTTCTGTTGAACAGGAGCAATTTCACAGGACATCAACATCAAATAAAACTACTCTATGACCATGATGAATCAAGACAAAAACATAACCGATTAATAATCACATGTGAACACAGACAAAATGTGAACACTGTACAAGCCACAGAAATGATCATATATCCCTTAACTTAGCAAACATGATTGCTGCTTCTATACCAATTATCACTTTAGCCTGTGTTAGTTTACACTCTTCCTATATATGATGTACTAAGGTGCCCAATCATAAAATCACCCCTGCTCCCTAACAGCACACAGTCCAAAGAAAAGCTGTTCTTTCTTAAACTCTCCCCCAAATCACCTAACTCAGTCCCAGTCCCTACAATAAGTCATATCTAACACTATCTTTCTGAAAGGTCCCATGGCTCTCCAGGGTGTGTGTTCTACCCTGCTACATGAATAATAAATAAACCTGACTTGTTCCACCACCATTGTGTTTCTGGTGATCTTTAGCATTGACAACTTGTATCCAAGAAGGTGCTGTCCTTATAACTAAGTGTCACAATTTGATTGATTAGTTCTTGCTAGAATCACATTTACTCAGAATGTGAATGAAAACAATAAATGCCACTTCTGGGCTGAAGATTTTAAAGAGGCAGTATGCCAACTCCATGCTCTGTTTCCACCTCCCCTGGCTGGATGAAAATAAACATGGGGAATGGTAGAGCCACAGAATGGAAGAGAGGCCATGTGGAGGAGAGCTGCCTACTAAATTGGAACAGTGAACATGAGCGAAAAAATTTACTTCTATAGTCCTTCAGTCATATATTTTTGGGTCTATCTGTTGTAGCAGTTTAGCTTACCCTAATCCATAATCACCAAAACTCAAATGAATCTCAATATTTCTCTATTATATTTATCTAGTATTCTGCTTAAGAAGGCCCTAGAAAAATGAGGTTATACCTTCTTGACTCAATTCTCCAATAAATGTTATAGATGTTCCTCTCCAATACCTTTTACTGCCAAGTTATACTATGGACCATATTTCATATGAAAAATAAAGACCTTCAAACTGTGGCTCCCCCATCCAATCATGACCAAACTCATAACCCTACCTATAATCTGCAACCATCCACTCTATCTTCCCTCCAATAACAAAGTATTCCTCTCATCATCAAAAATCAGTCCTTCTACATGTGTTCTAGATTCTATCCCATTCTGCTTTGTCAGCAACTGTCTGTGCATTATAAGTACCCTTTGTCTCTCATGCTTCTTTAAATTTCAAATGAATCCTTCCCATGTATTTAAATATACTCACACTTTTAAGAAATGCTCCCTCTGGCTACTACTCTATTTCTCAACTCTACTTCATAAAAAAAACATTTTCATTTGATTTATCTATAATTGCTGTCATTCCCTTCCAGTTAGCTTTCCAATCTGTTAGGCCTTTGCTTCTACATTGCCATTTCAACATCTCCAGTGGATGTCACCAATTACTTTATTCTGGACAAATTTAGTAACTACTTCTCTATTCTCATCTTAATGTCTCAGAAGCATTGCATGTCATTGTCCACTCCCTCTGTTCTGAAATACTTTCTTACTTTGGTTTTCTTGATAATACACTATATTTGTCCTCCTACCTCACTGGCCACTCCTTCTCAGTTTCCATTGAGATTTGTTCAGGGTATTCCTATATTTAAAGTTGAGAAGATGATGAAGAATTGGCAAAGGAGAATAATTATACCATACTCATAAAACATTCAATATCATAATGACGTCTAATCTCTGTAAATTGAGCTATATAGTCAATGCAATTTCAGTTGAAATCCCAAAAGAATATTTTTCTGTAGAATTTGATAAACTCTAAAATTTATGTGGAAGAGCAAAGATGAAACTCAAAAAGATAAAGCAAAAGAATTTTCCTCAAAACTTACTATCAAACGATACAAAATAAGAAATTTTGTTACTCAAACAGGGTAGGCAAGTTAATAAAGAAATGATAAATAGTGCCCTCCACATACACACACATCTAGAAACTTAGTATGATATGGTACTAAGGGTCACTGGAGAAAGAATGGAATATTTACTAATAAATGATACTGCAACAATTTGTTTCTGATATAAAAAAAGAGAATTGTATACCTAGTCTATATCTTACAAAAAAGATCAAATGCAGATGGTAAAGAAATAAAAATAAAAGGCAAACCTTCCAAACTTACAGAAGGATGGTAGAATAGGAGGTTCCCTAGCTCTTAATCCTTCCTCAGAAATAACAGTTTGGCACCTATCCACAGTCTAAAGTGACTTTGTGGGAGCTTTGGGAATGAAGTAGGAGCTCGTGAAACCCTGGTGGAGCCCAAGACCAAAGAAGGCTGTTTTGAGAATGCAAGCTCATGCCCAGTGGCAGGCGTGCCAACTGTGGCCCAAACTACAGACTCAGAAACAGCCCCATTCCACTGTGGACTTAACTACAGTCCTGTCTTGCCACCAGCACTATCCACCAAGTGACCAGAGAGGTGTCATGCCCCCCCACACCCCTCTGCATGTCTTGGGTAACAGGCTGCTAAACTCCATCCTGGCTATGGATCCTGCTGTGGACCATGTCCCAGCTCCAGCCCCTCCAAGCCACAGTCCAGCCCACCCAGGGACCTTCCAGATGAAATGATTGTCCACACTCCCAAAGGAAGGCCTGATAAACTTGGTCCATATGTGAATCCAGAAGCAGCCCTGTAACCAGGCTCCAACCTCTCTGTCACAGTCTGTGAGCAGTCTTGCCCACCTAGGAACCTGGAAAAAAACACATCTGTCCATTCCCCCCTGAGGTAAACCTATGATTTTTTTCTGGCCTTGCTCAGTGGCATTCTAAGGCCAGTCCTGCCCACCCAGCAACATGTCCAGTGAACTGGCAGGGGCCCTCCCAGTGGGAGCCATACTCATCCATACACCTAGAAATAAGCCCACTGTCTGCAGACCCTAAAAGGACCCTTTTCCCTGCACCAGCCTTATTGACCAAAGTCCTAGAGGTAGTCCTGGGTACCCAGGGACCAGCCAAGATACACACCTACCTGATCCCCTGATAACAAGCCCACTAACCATGGACCCCACTACATATCTCATTGCAGTCATGTGAACCAACTCCAACACCACTAAACTGCAACCCAGAAGGTAATATTATTACCCCAGGTATGTGACAGGAGAAAGTCGTTATCTGCCAAAAATAGTCTGTAAAAACTGGAAAAGAGTTTGTTCCCTCAAATGTGCAGAAATAATGCCAGGCTACATGGATTGCAAAGAATCAGACAAATGTGACACCACCAAAGGAAACTAATAAAGTTCCAGTAACCAATTTAAAAGAAATGGAGACCTACAAATTATCTGAAAAAGATTCAAAATAATCACTCTAAAGAGAAGCTCAATGAGAGGTAGGAGAACACATATAGACAACTATACGAAATCAGAGTAAAAAAGCATGAACAAAGTGATAAGTTTAATCAAGAAATAGAAATAATTAAAAAAGAACCAAACAGAAATCCTGGAGTTGAAGAATACAATGATGAAACTAAAAAAACTAAAAAGAGACTTCAATAGCAGACCCAATCATGCATAAAAAAATCCATGAACTCAAAAACGGGTCATTTGAAATTAGCCAATTAGATGAACAAAAAGAAAAAGTAAATGAAAAATTGCAAAGAAAACATATGGAAAAGTGCATATAAAAGAATATATGCATTGTAGTAGTCCACAAAGGAGAAGAGAGAGAAAGAGAAAGAGAAAGCTTATTTTAAAAAATGATGGATGGCTAAAACTTCTCAAATCTTGGGAGGTATATAGACCTCCAGATTCACGAAGCTCAAAGTACCTCAAGAAGAGCCACCAAAAAAACTGTTGGCAATAATTTATAAAAGTTGCAGGAAACAAAATCAACATAAAAAAACCAGTTGCACTTCTACACACTAACAATAAATTGTCTGAAAAAGAAATTAAGGAAACAATCCTGTTTAAACAGCATTGAAAACAACAAAATATTAGGAATAAATTTAACCAAGGAAGTGAAAGATCTGTCTACTAAAAACTACACTGATGAAAGAAATTGAGGAAGACACAAATAAATGGAAAGATATCCTGTGTTTATGGATTAGAAGAATTAATATTGTTAAACTATCCATACTATCCAAAGCCATCTACAGATTCCATGCAATCTCTATCAAAATTCCAATGGCATTTTTCTCAAAAATAGAAAAAACAATCCTAAAATTTGTATGGAACTACAAAAGACTCTGAATAGCTAAAGCAATCTTAGAAAGAAAAAACTGGAGCCATTTTAATTCCTGATTTCAAAATATATTACAAAGCTATAGTAATCAAAACAGTATGGTACTAGTATTAAAAAAAAACAGCCATATAGGCCAATGGAACAAAATAGAAAGTCCAGAAACAAACCTACACATATATATTCAACTAATCTTTGACAAGAGTGCCAAGAATGCACAATGAGAAAAAGTCTCTTCAATAAACTGAGCTGGGAAAATGAGATATCCACATCCAAAAGGATGAAAGTAGACCCTTATCTTACACCACACACAAAAATAAACTCAAAATGGATTAAAAACTTAAACAAAAGACACAAAACTATCATACTCCTGAGGGAAAAATTTTCATGACATGGATCTTGGCAATGATTTCTTGGATGTGACACCAAAATTATAGGCAACAAAAGCAAAAATAGAGAGGTGGATTGCATCAAACTAAAAAACCTCTGCACAGCAAAGGAAACCATCAACAGAGTGAAAAGTCAATCTAGAGAGTGGGAGAAAATATTTGCAGAACATATATCTGATAAGAGGTTAATTTCCAAAATATAAAAGGAATTTATATAACTCAATAGCAAAAAAAAACAACTAAAAAAATGGGTACACCACTTGAATAAATATTTATCCAAAGAAGATAAACAAATGGACAACAAGTATACAAAAAGATGCTCAGCATCCCTAATCATGAGGGAAATACAAATCAAAACCACCCTAAGATGTCATCTCATGCCAGTTAGAATGGTTATTATCAAAGATGAAAGATAACATGTGTTGGCGAGATTGTAGAGAAAAGGGAACCCATGTGCACTATCAGGGAGAATGTAAACTGGTGCAGCCACTATTAAAAAAATATGGAGGTCCCTGAAAATATTAAAAATTGAACTACCATATGACCCAGCAATTCCACTTCTGTGTATATATCCTAAGAAAATGCAATCAGTATCTCAAAGAGCTATCTGTACTGCCATATTCATTTCAGCATTATTTATAGTAGTCAAATATGGAAACAACCTAAGTGTCTTCTTGTGGTAACATGGTTGAGCCAGGAAGACATTATGCTAAGTGAAATAAGCCAGACACAAAAAGACAAATATTTTATGACCTCACTTATATGTGGAATCTGAAGAAGTCGAATTCACACTAGCAGAGAGCAGAATGGTGATTGCAGGGTGTATGGGTGATGGCGGGTGAGGGGATGGAATGAGGAAATGTTGGTCAAAGGGTATAAACTTTCAGTGTATAAGAAAAATAAGTTCTGGGAATCAAATATATGGCATGGTGGCTATAGTTAAAATACTGTATTGTATACCTGAAATTTACTAAGAGAGTCAGTCTTAAGTGTTCTCACTGCACACACACACAACTGTTACTATGTAAGGCAATGGATGTGTTAATTAGCTTGACTGTGGTGATCATTTTATAGTAATACACATATACCAAATCATCACACTGTGCATGTTATACAGCTTTTTATTTGTCAATTATACCTCAATAAAGCAGGAAAAATAAAAATAATAAAACTTATAAAAGAAAATACAGACATTTTTGTGACCTCTGATAACTTCTGCTCACTAAAACAGCCAAGATAAAAAACTTACAAACTAAGACAAAATAAGACAACAATTGAAAAATATTTTTATTACTTCCAAATAATTTCTTAGTATATAAAGAATTATAAAATCAATGACACAAATAAAAAAAAACATTTTTAATGAACAACAACCAGACATACAACAAAAGAGAAAATGAGCATGGCTAATAATCCTGAAAGCCACTGAACTTTTTAGTGATCATGGAAATACAAACTATACTCAATTTAAGATAGCATTTCATCCACACAATATGAACAAAAATTAAAAAGTCTGACAATACCAGCTGCAAGTGAAGATGTAAAGCAAAAGGAACTAATACTGGTGGAAGTGTTAAATAGAAAACAACATGGCTTTATTTTATAAAGTTAAATAGCTTACAGACTATGGCCTAGCAATTTTATTCCTAAATGTACACCCTAGAAAAACCCTTGACCATGTTAACCAAGAGGTTCATAACAACAAAAAAACAAAACTTGTAAAGAACTCAAATGTCCATCAACAGTAAAATGGACAAAAGTGCAAAATAATCACACAATAAAATATTAAACCATGGTGAAAATGTATGACTATAGCCAAAACAACATGGATGCATCTTAAAAATAAAATGTTGAGTTAAAAAATGAGTTAAAGACTGTTCATATAGTATGTCATTTTTATGTAGCTCAAAAACAAATAAAACTCTATATTGTTTAGAGATTATACATACATTGTGGAACTACTATAAAAAGGAAAGAGCAAGTAATAAAAATGATATTTAGAATATTAATATGAGGGTACAGTAAAAGGATTGGGGAAGAATTCACAGGTAACATCAAAAATAAGAATATTGGTCATCCTCCAGTTTTAAAACTAGGTAGTAGGTTCAGAGTTATTCATTTTTCATTTTATTATCATTATTCCTAACTAAAGTATAACACATTTTTACATACATCAGTGAAATTAAAATTAAAAAGTATATGTGTATATATATCCAGGTATATCATCTTGGGCAAGGAAAACAAAAGAAAAAATAAAGAAATAGGACTACATCAAACTAAAACATTTTTGTACAGCAAATGAAACAATAAAATGAAAAGACAACCGAATGGGAGAAGATATTCGCTTATGCTACATCTGATAAGGGGTTACTATCCAAAATCTATAAAGAACTCATACAACTCAACAATGAAAAAACAAATAATCCAATTAAAAAATGAGAGACCTGAATAGATATCTCTCCAAAGAAGAAATACAGATGGCCAATGGACATAAAAAGGTGCTTAATGTCACTTAATCATCAGAGAAATGCAAATTCAAATCATAATGAGATATCACCTGATACTTGTCAGAATGGCTATCATCAATTCATCAAAGAACAACAAATGTTGGCGAGCATGTGGAAAAAAGGAAACTCTTATACAGTGTTGGTGAGATTGTAAACTGGTAAAGCCACTGTGGAAAAGTCTGGAGGTTTCTTAAAAAATTAAAAATGAATATACTTTTTTGACCCAGCAATTACACTTCTGGATATTTATCCAATGAAAACCAAAACAATAATTTGTAAAGATCTATGTATCCCTATGTTCATGGCAGCACAATTTACAATAGGCAAGATATGGAAGCAACCTCAATGCCCATCAACAGACGAATGGATAAAGAAGTTATGGTTCATATGTACAGTGGAATATTACTCAGCCATTAAAAATGAACTCTTACCATTTGCAATGACATGGATGAACCTAGAGGTTATAATGCTGAGTGAAATAAGTTAGATAAAGAAACATAAATACCATATGATTTCACTTATATGCGAAATCTAATGAACAAAAAGAACAAACTAATCAAAAACAGACTCACAAATATAGAGGACAATTTGGTGATGGACAGAGGGCAGGTGAATTGGGGGACTGGGAGAATGGGGTGAAGGGTTTAAAAAGTACAAATCAGAAGTTGATAGATTGTCAGGGGGATGGGGAGCATGGCATAGGGAATGCAGTTAGCATGGCTAGATGGAAAGCCAGAGGAGAGGGGCAATTAGGGGTATTGTTTGTAAACTATATAAATGCCTAACCAATGTACTGTATACTTGAAACTAATAATAAAATTTTTTAAAAGTATGTGTATATAAACTTAAAGTTGTGTGTGTGTGTGTGTGTGTGTGTGTGTGTGTGTGTGTGTGTATGAAAACAATTCTGGATCATGTCAATTCTCTACTGGCTTCCCCTTTTAGTCTACACAACTCTAAGTTATCCAGCTATCTAGACGCCTATATTTCCAGCTTCATCTCATTACTCCTTCCTTTTTATTACATACTAACCCTCCTGACTTTCTTTCAAGTCTTGAAGAGTCAAACTCCTTCCTGCCTCAGAGTACTTGTGCTTACTATTCCCTCTACATGGAAGACTTCTCTACCATCCACCCACATAATTTTGAGGTTTCAATTTAAATTATTTTTTCTTAAAGAGGTCTTCCTTGATCATTCTCCTCAATCCCCTCTTATGGATTTATATTAAGCCCTTTGCTATTTTTTCTTGTTATGTTGAACTTACATGTAATTATGTGATAATTTCTTCAATGTTTTCTTTCTGCACTAGCCTTAAGTTCCATGAGGAGAGCAACCAAAACAGTTTTTGTTCACCTTTGTGTTCAACGGTATGTAGAATTACATTCAGTTTAGAGTAAGTACTCAAAATTTTTTTTGTAAAAATTTGTTGTTGTATAAATAAATTAATTAACATGAATAAATAGCATGAATACTCATTCACAAAATGAGAGAAATAATCCTAAAGCTGTTGTGTGTATGTACACACACATATATATGTAGCATTAGTAAAGTGACTATTAAAAGATTAACTTAAAGGTATATGGAAAATAATGATTACAGAAGAAGATTTGAGATGTGAGAAGATACAATGGGCAATCATTAAACATGAGGTCAATCTAAACACATATTATATAAAATAATAATGATGATGATTAACTTAAGAGTACAAAATAAAGGATGGAACAGAAATATAAAATACTGGTAAATAGTGGCATAAATGTTTATAATATGAAACAAAAAGAGGAAAATATGGGCCTTATTTTATCAATTTGGCAATGTCATTAACCTTTCTAAGCTCTAGTTTGCTTACCCATAAGCACTCAATAAATATTTGTTGAAAAAAACAATTAACCTATAAAATAAGAGAACTGTCCTTTCCAAGTCTAATGTTCTATGCCCTCTTAAATGAGAATAAATAGTTGGCAATGCTTGTCTCTTGGACAATTAACCTCAAGGAGATTTTCAAATCATTTTTATAGTAAAAATTATTATCCAATATTCTTTTCTCAAAGTATACATAAGCATGGGAAAGACTCTTATAAGGGGTAACAACTGTACAAAAGTATTAGCATAAAAAATTGAAAAAGTCAGTGGGTAACAGAGCATCACATCTTTCAAAATTAAAATATGTCCAAATTTTAAAAGCATTTTTTCCATGTTTAAATTATCACCATATTCTTCCCTGAATGAAGGGTGGTAGTCCCTAGATGTTAGCACCTACTACACTGCCAGTTGCAAGCACTCTTTTATCTCCCATTTTATTTTCTATGTCTGGACACTAAGCAAGCATATCATCAAGATAGACGCCTTAGAAATGCTTAGTGAGCTCACAGACCCTATTCCCAGTCAAGGACATAAGTCACAATCATCTTTCATCATTATCATCCCTTCTAACCCTTCCATCAGGAGCACCACTGTTTAACTCCCGAGGCAGCCCAGGATTCAATAGAAGTACACAACTTTTTGTTTTGCATATTTTATTTTCTGATGTCTGTGCTTAAAGACTATTATACTATTATTGTGTCTGACAAATATAACCCAGCAGGTATCATGACACCACTTAGAGATGAACATTTTTGAAGGATTTATGTCATAAGAAAACACACTAACAAATATAGCTGAACAGATGGATCCTGATCACAGATTCAGAAAGGTTGAACACAGCAAGTAGTGAAGATTGATACCTACCTACAAAGCAGCAATCTGGGCTCAGAGAACAGCAGGCTGCCACAGATATTTGGCATATTTATTGAAGCATTAAAAGAGTTTCACAGTTCTCCTAATTATTATACCTACCTCTGGTTACATAGAGCTAGTCTATAGTGAGTTTTCCACTGATTTATTTAACTCTTAAATACCATAAATTTCTAAGCAATACCTGTGTTCATGCAGAGGCAATAAATTTTCTACTCTGCTATTAAACATTGTTTGCACTTTAGAAATGTTAGTGATATTTGCAGTTCTAAACACTGTTTTATGCCATTTCAAAGGTGCAGTTGTTAGAGTGAAAATATTCATGTTTTAAAAGCCTCTCTCATATAAATGGTTCAGGGTCAAAAGACACAAAAAATCTGTTTCATCTTAAGTCTGTTCAAATCTGTTATATAAAAAAAGGTCAGGAAGAAAATAAATCCTGGAAAATTCGCCTGCTTTGCAAAATGAAGCCTCAGATTCATCTCAATTCCTATTTACAATTTATAAAAGTGTTTCTCAACTAACAAGTTTCAGCACAGTAAAATCACTCCATTCAATCTATTTAGCTAAACACCAAAGATAACATTGTTTTTGATTGATGGAATCAAAAGTATCCTCTTCCCAGGAAACTGAAGATGCCATAGTTTATGTGTGCTAAGACATGCCCTCACCTCCTAAATTAATGCCTTCCACTTAAATCCCACAACCTTTAAAGAATCCAGTGAATATTAAAGCTGTTCAGCAAGTCTAAGAATCCAATGTGGCGACCAGAAGACACTCTGCCCAAGTTCATGCATTCAAGAAATGTCAAGCCATTGCAGCCTAGCCTTCTGTTAATGCTTACTGTATTTCACTATGCAAAATAACTGAAAATACTATTAATTCATTCAATAGTTTTGAGCAGCTACTAGGTGTCAAATACAGCAGCAGACACTAGAGAGACCACTATGAAGAAAAGGAGTGAGGTCCCAGAAGCCTCAGAGCTCAGGATCTACTGGTTAGGGTAAGCATTAAGCTAAATGTTAAATGAGATGCATGATAAAAAAACAATTGAGATTACTTTGAGAATATACAACAGGGAGGCCTTCCTGGCCTGAGGGACCAGAGAAGACCTCAATGAAGTGGCATTTAAATTGAGAACTCAAAAAAGAATAATAATCTGTCACATTTCCAGAAGCCACAGGCTTTGGTTCCAATAAATCTGTAAGCTATTCGCATCCTAGACTTTAAGATCCCCTTGTAGCTGCTCCAGCTATTAAACCACAGGCCTGCTTAGAAAAGAATGGAACAGAAATTCTTCTATCCTCTAGGGAAAATACCATGGCTGGTCAAGTAATGATTTGTGTCTTTTAGCTGATAACTTCTTTTCTTCTCTCATATGACAGCTCCTGTTTCAGCTGTGAGAAATGGAGCTAAAATTAAACCAGGAGGAAAGTGACATACTGGCCCAAGGAAACAAAGAATCTCAAATGTCTTGGTCATACATTAAAAAGCCTGTAGGTGTAATGCAGCAAGATTGAGACACACTGAGACAATCCATTCTCCTCACTCCTTCATACCACCAGAACCCTTTGAGCTGAGGAGAGTATGATAATCTGAAGTGGAAGCCAAAGATTTGTCACCACTCTTTGCAGAGCTGAAGCTGGGGAAGAAGAGAAACAAAACTTGGAGAGAAGTACCATCCTGGTGTAACACAGTACAAAAGATGTCATGCTCATGGGTGACACTGGCAAAAAGTGGATTTAAGAACACTCTTGCAACCTCTGCAGCTCCATAGTTTTCATAGGTACTCAATAGGGTAAAAAGATGGCAGGGAGAGCTAATAGCTATGCCCCGTATACCAAGACTGATGAAAGAACAGGCAATAGTGATAAGGACATTGCCATCCACCCCACCACCCAAGGCCCCCTTTCTGGAATCAGGAGAAGATGTAGTTGCATATTGGTCATGTGGCAAAGTAAGAACTGTCATTAGCAGTTTAGACCCTGTATGAGACATATACAGAACACAATCAGATGTCATTACACCATAAAAATGTTGTCTCATATGGGAACATACAAAAAAGAATCCTGAATTAACTCAGGTAGTAGAAATTAGTTCAGAGAAGTTAGCTATGGATGTGGGGGATGGGGCAATTTGAAGACTTTCATCTACTCAAACTAGATGATGATGGAAGAATGATGTAAGAATATAACTTGAAGGTATAAGAAACCAACTGCAACTGAAGGATACAGTCCTAGAGTTCCCTGTCCCCACAGTGATTAAAAAAGGATTCCAGTTTATACAACTGCACACAAATAGAATCTCCCTGGAATGCTGCTGCCTCTGGTACAGTATCTCATTCTCAAATCTCTGGCTCATAAGTGATCTTAATTCAACTGTAATGGCAAACTCAGTTTATCTAGCCTGAGATGATGCACACTCCTCTTAGAACTGTCTTTAAAATCTCTGGGAAGTTTGGAATACAATACAGAGATAATGAAGTGAATCAAACCCATAGTATTAATATCAATATGTGAAGTTCAAATAATGCGTGTCCAGTTGGTATTTAATGTGCTTGTGATGTTGAAGAGAATGTGGCATATTTTAGAATGACAGTTTAAACAGAGAACAGATAGATTCCAATTTTAAAATTCATTAATTTGTGATATTTATTAAAGTATATATGTTGACTATATTTTTAAATGTACTGTAATGTTTAACTTAATCTGATATTCTTTACAAGTTTGACTTATTACATGTATGAGTTGTCTAAGCAATTATTAAAGCTTTGCTTGTTAGGATCATAAATTCATATGGCCAGGTATTTGAAGTACTTAAAAAGAAAATCGGAAATATTAGACTCAACTATAATGTTGACAAGAACTGAGGTAGCTAAGTTTACAAACAGGAATTCATTTAATTAAGCAGAATTTAGTCTATTTAGCCTGAGCTGATCTAACATTAATTGAAGACTGTTTTGCAGTGATTGGCATAATATACTAGATTTATGGAACAGACAAAGATTTTTTAATTAAATTTAAAGGCCAGGAGAAAACTACTTTTTAATTTGTAATTTTCATGAATTAATATAAAACCAAATAACTGCAAATAGTGTTTCTTACAGACAAAAGATCCCTCTTAGACACCAAAAAATTCTGTGACAGAATCTAGTCCTTCTCTCACAGACCATCTCAGTCACAATCCCAGGGACATTGTGCATTTTCTGTATCAAGTACTAGACTAGTAGAAGCAAAAACTGAAGGCTAGCTCCTCAAGATGCCATTCTCAAGCCCACCTCCCCTGCCTGTCTCCCATGACAGAGGGTGGAAAACTCCAAAAGTCACTTTCCCTGCCTTCTTTACATCAGATGATGGCCTGTTACTTATTCTTGTTAAAAGAAAACTTCTGAGTACTTTCTGCTCCTCTGATAAAAGACACATATACAAGAGGAGAACTACTGATTAAGGATAGCTCTTCCATCCTACTTCTGCCTTGGAAAGCTTATGTGGTATCAGGATGTGCAGTGGCCATTTTGTGACCATGAGATGAAAAGCACAAAATTGAAAAGCCAACATGAAAAGAATGGCAGAGCAGGAAGATAGCATGAGCTTGGGTCACTGAACTGTTAGAACAACTTTTTGACAGTTGGATTTTCTTATAACAGCATCTGAATTTTTGTATTATTAAATAATAAATAGCCTTGTGTTTCAAGGCACTGTTAGTTCATTTTTCTGTTACTTTCAGGCAAAAGCCTTCCTAATAGTTATACCAGGAAAGATCAACTAGAGTAGGCGGATCACATAGGCTCAAGACAGAAGAGGATAAAGAAGAGAGCTTTTTCAGACTCTCTCCTCAAAAATGTCATACAGCAGGCACATAACGCTAAGTCCCTACAAACAAGACTACCATGCTCAGAAGCTTAAAGAAACTGCAAGGAGATGTAGGAGAGAGAAAATGTGAAAAGATGTTTTAAATCTGAATGTGGCTGAATTATTTGTATTAACTAAGACATCACAGATTTGGACTGATTTTACCTGGAAGCAACTAGATTAAGAGCTTTTTTGCTATGTTTATAGTTATGGTTATTGTTATTTTCTACTACTATAAGGTAGAGTAGGCACTTTAGAAAGAAATGAATTCACTAGCAGAAAATTAAATGTTATGTTTTCATATTTGACTATGATATTCACATATTTGTATCTCCTTTCTATCTGCTTAGATCTTAGGAGGCAACCTGGTTATCACACAGGAGAGATGAAGTGACAAAGAAATATGCTTATAGAAGATATATCAACCATCCCACAATAAATTAACATACATATTGAGTCCCTACTATAGTCCAAAGCTTGCTTTTTCTAATGTAAATAACTTCTAATATTTAGAGTAAACAGCTGACTTCAAGTACTTGGGTGATATAAATCACAAAAGCTGAGCATGAATCCAACCTAGAGTCTTCCCAAGGCTATTGGAAGGCTGAACGCTCTGAAAAGAAGTCAAGCACTAGTCCAAAAAGAAGATAAGAAACAGATTTCTCCTTTCTTTCCCTTCCATTACTGGAATTGCAAATATTTTACTTCTTTCCATCCTGATCTCACTTATAATTTCTTAAATGTCTTAAGATTAAATACTGAAATGTCTTTTTTTTCAAAATCCAGTTGAACTCAATAAACTTTTCTGTTCTATGATACACACTTGGAATATAGAAAAAGCACTGTGCATGGAAAAGGTATTTCAGATGTTGCAGGAGTGGGAAGTATGAGAAGCCAACTCAAGCAAACCTAATTTACCAAAAGAGAGGAAGATGGAAGCCCACAAAGCCTAACCCAACAAGACTATTATTTTTAAATTTCATTAAAAGGAAAGTATCCAACTTAATCTTCCTCATCAACATCAACTAAGAGAGGTAGCTTGAAAGTTTAACTCTTGGTTTTCCTTTGGGATTATAAATAAAATGCACATTCTTGTTTACCTAAGCATTTCCAAAACTACAGAGTAAGCAAAATAGAATATAAGCCATTTTACATTTGGTTTCAGTTCATTCATTTAACTTTGATAAGAGTACACTGTAATTCAGTTTCTGCCAAAAATTCATTCAAGAGCAGGTCAATAAATAGAGCAGATGAAGCAATGAATGGATACAGATCATTATAGCAATAAAGAACTGGCTATTTCCAATTAATTGATGCCAAGCATTTTATATAGCCTGATATGGGTTAAATCACATTTCATTTATTAATTTAACTCTTATCAATTGAGTATCTCCTTATCAGACATCACTTTTTTTTGCAGTAGCTCACATCACTCCTTTTCAATGCTTCCTATCTACTCCTCAGTTAACAGATGGTGTAATTTCTCTTTCGTATGAATAGAAGTTGTCTTGCCTTCCACTGCACAGCCTCATATATGCATCAAACTAATGTTCAGTCAAACTACATCGACAACTCCTTGAGGTGACTGTCAGTATCTGTAAGCCCTCAGCAGAGAGATGTGCTTTCAGGAGGAAAACGTCTTTTTTTAAATTTATTTATTTAAATTTGTTTCAAGTATACAGTACATTGGTTAGACATCTATATAAAGTTCATAAAATGATTCCCCAATTGATCCCTTCCTTCCCTTATCCTCCACCTAGCCAATGTATTAATGCTAACTGCATTCCCTATGCTGTGCTCCCTATGCCCGTAAACAGAACCTTTCAATCTGCTTGTTATAATTTTGCCTACATCATGTTTGTCTTTCAAATCACTCTTTTGTATTTTAAAGTACATATACAATATATGGTAAAACTTATCTTTTACTATATCCTAGAGAATAAAAGTGGTACAGTGAGGAGGGCTTGCTGATATACATTTAGTATACAGATAAAATACACAGATACATATATATGTATTTCACATAATATATGTATCTATAAGCATATAGAGAAAATTAATAACTAAGATACATGTCCATAATACTTTATATACTATAAACATCTTTCATATGTATTATTCATTAATTGACTTATTCAAAAATATGTACTGGTAACCTACTCTGTCAGTAAATAACAAAATATTAAATTAATAAATAACAAAATATTTAAAGATGACAATTCTCATTAAGCCCAGCAAATGGAGACATATAATTTTTTTAATTATCATAAATAATTAGATCCCAATTTATAGCTTTTGTCTTGGTATAATTTAATAGCACCCACTTCCAATCTCAAAAATTTTGGTTGGTACAAAATTACATATGTTGGCACTGTAAAAACAAGTAAACTATGTATTTTGTTAAACAACATATAGAAAAAAGAAAGAGTAGAGAAGAATGAAGGGGTCTGAAATGTGAGGAAAGTGGTTGTCACTTTAAATAGAATGGTCACAATAGACTTCATTTGAGCAGATTCCAAGAAAGTGTGGGTGCTAGCCATGTAGCTAGCTCTCTGCCCAAATAGTGTTCTTAGAAGAGGCAAGAGCAAGCAAAAACCTCTGAGTTGAGATTGTGCCTAGTGTGGTTGAGGAATAACAAGAAAACCAGTGAGGCTGGAGTTAATGGCAGCACTATGTGAGGAGATGAGGTCTGAGTGGTAAAAGAAGGGCAAACCCTACTTGTGAACTGCACATGCGAGGGATCTAGGTTGCATGCTCTTTATGAGAATCTAATGCCTCATGATCTGAGGTGGAGCTGAGGTGGTGATGATAGCGCTGGGGAGCAGCTGCAAATACAGATTACATTAGCAGAGAGGTTTGACTACATGGAGACTGTAATAAATAAATTGCTTGCAGACTCATATCAAAACCCTATCAGTGAGTGGCAAGTGACGATTAAGCTGCATCTAGTGGCAGGCTTTATAGTGGCAAGAAAGTTGACGTACTTCAATCGTACACCTGCACCGGGTGGCAGGCTTTAAGTTAGAATCCAACACTTATTTTAGTCCATGCATGGCCTGCCCATTATTTCCTGCACTGTGCACTGTCTCAGTCACAGTTTTGCTAAGCCCACTGGCTAACTCTAGCCAAAATGAGTAAAAAGCAAATGTCACTGGAGAGCTTCTTAGAAAAGGAGGAAAGGCCCAATGATGAGACAGCAGAAGAACCTAAGCTGCCAACAAAGAGAAAGCTGCATTTAAAAGAAAATACCAAGAGTCCTACTTAAATTATGGGTTCACTGCAACAGGTGGTCACATTCTCCAAGTCCACTTTGTGTAATATGTGGTGACCAGCTATCCACTAAAGCCATGAAATGTTCGAAACTGCTTTGCCACATGGAAACCAAGCACCCTGCATTAAAAGACAAGCCTTTGGAATTCTTCAAAAGAAAAAGATGTGAACACAAAGAACAGAAGCAATTATTGAAGGCTACTGCTTCATCAAACGTGTCTGTACTGACAACATTATTCTCAGTGTCTAACCGCATTACTAAAGCTAAGAGATGCTTTACTATTGGTGAAGAGTAGATTCTGCCTGCTGCTAAGGACATTCATCGTGAACTTTTAGGAGAGGCTGCAGTTCGAAAGGTAGCACATGTTCCTCATTCAGCTAGCATCATAACTAGATGAATTGTTGAAATGGCAGAGGATATTGAGGCACAATTGTTAGAGAGGATTAATAAGACACTGTGGTATGCATCTAGGTTGACAAGTCTACAGATGTTGATGAGGCAACAATGCTTGTTTTTGTGCAATTTGTTTTTTCAGGAGGATGTGCTTATGGTTATGTTATGTGCACTTTTGTTGCCAACCAACACCACAGCTGCAGAACTATTCAAGTCTTTGAATGATTACATACCAGGAAAAGTGAACTGGTCATTTTGTGTCTGTACATGGTCAGATGGAGAGGTCGCCATAATGGGACAGCTTTCTGGTTTCACTACTCAAGTCAAAGAGTTCACTTCTGAATGTGAGTCTATGCACAGTGTCATCCATAGAGAAATGCTAGCTATCCAGAAAAATGTCACCTGTATTAAACAACATTTTTAAGGATGTGATTAAAATTATCAACCACATTAAAGTACATGCCCTTAACTCAGGTCTGTTTATGTAGCTCTGTGAGATGGATGCAGAGCATATGCATCTTCCCTTATACACAGACATGAGAGGGCTTTCTAAAGGTAGATCACTGACCAGTGTTTCTAAGTTATGAGAACCACTCCAGAGATTTCTTTTAAAACAGCCACCAGTGACACAGAATGGGTCGCAAAACATGCTTGCTTGCATGACATATACGGCTTGCTTAACCAAATCAATATGTCACTTCAGGGGAGAATGAAAACTGTGTTCAAGTCAGCAGATACAGTGGCTACATTCAAAGCCAAACTGGAAATATGGAAGTGACAAGGGAACCTTGGGATTTTTGACATATTTCAAACATTAGCAGAGATTTTGAGAGACTGAGTCAGGGCCTTCTTTCTCCCAGCTGATGCATAACCACCTGTCTCTGCTTTCAAAAGAATCTGAGCATTACTTCCCAAGCACAAAAGACCCCCAAACTGGGAAGGAATGGATCCGTGGCCCATTTATGAATAAGCCAGGTGAATCAACTTTGTCTGTGCTAGAAGAGGATCAACTGCTTGAAATCACAAATGACGGTGGCCTTAAAAGTGTATTTGAGACAACTTCAAATCTCTCTACATCTTGGATTAAAGTTAAGTTGGAATATCCTGGGATAGCCACAAAAGCACTGAAAAGCCTGCTTCCATTTCTAACATCCTATCTTTGTGAAGCAGGGTTTTCTGCAGTAACCAAAACGAGATTACAGAGTAGACTGAACATAAGCAACACACTTGAGTGTCACCTATCACTCCCAGATGGAACTGTCTAGTTGCAGAAAAACAAACTCAGGGTTCCCACTGATTCTGCCTTATGGTAAGCTGTGTAATTATTCCATTATATATTTCAATGTAATAATAATAAACTGCACAATGCATGTAATGTGCTTGAATCATTCCAAAACCATCCCCACACCCCAGTCTATGGAAAAACTGTCTTCCACGAAAATGGCCCCTGGTGCCAAAAAGGTTGGGAACCACTGCTCAAGGAGCAATACTGCATAATGAGAAGAGGAAATGAATAGATGGAACTGAGTTTATATCCTACCTTGACATGTTTTGGCTGTAAATTTAGCACTAGTTACCAAGCATATGCCTCTTGAGATTTTTGACAACTTTAAATAACATAACACAGCAGGTATATTCTAGTGAGCTGATGCAACTGCCTGGAACTCTGCTCCCCTAGATATTTATCTGATTGTTTCCTATTTGCTCAAATTTCACCTCCTCAGAAAGGCCTTCCTTCACTACACAGCTTCATTTTCTTCAGAGCACTTATCACTATAGAAAATTAAATTAATATTGAATTATGCATTTATAGTCTCTCTTACCAACTAAGTCAGTTCCATGAAGGCAGAAATTTTATTTTTCATTATTACATCCCCAGGACCTAGAACAGTGGTTCCACAGAATATCTGATAAAGAATTGAGTTGTGTGTTCCTCTCCGTTCACTTCATCAGTCACTGGGAAACACTGGTCTACCGTCAATGCTTTGGGCTCTTTCCCATTTCAAGGGCTTTTTATCTAGAGTTCTCTGCCTGGTGTACTCTTCCTCCTACACTTTGTCCAGTGAACCTTTACTCATTTTTCCAATCTCAGCCCAAATGGCAACTTCCTTACAGTAGGCATCTCTGATCCTGGACTAGCTCAGCTACCCCTATTATAAGCTCTAAGAACAAAATGTACTTTTCCTTCATAACACCACAGTTATTAATTATTTATTTATTTGGGTGATTATTTAAGATCTGTCCCCTCCACTGGAATACAAGCTCTATGAGTTTACTGTTGTTTATATCCACTACCTAACACATAGTAGACACTCAATAAGTATATACTAAATGGATAAAGAAAGAAATGCATGCATACGCAGGAAACTCAGCACATACAATAGAAACTTTGCATGTTTCTTAAAAACCCAAAGAACTGGGTTTGGAAAAAGGATACAGTTCAGGAATTATAAATTCTGAAAATATATATTGGGGCCATGCTTCCCCTTGCAAAGAAGAAAAGATTCACTGGCAAGAAGGCAAAGGTGTTCCAGTACACATGAGTAACTAGGAAATCCAAAGGTCATTTCAAAATATTGTCCAATAGGCACACAAGCAATTTCCCTTGAAATTGTTTTTCCTGTTCATCCTATTTTCTTTCAAAAAATTCACTGAGAGGGCTTGCACTCTCTATGTTACTTCTTATAAACGAGTATGTGGTTCATTGACTCCAACTCTAAAAGCAGTTCCAATTTCATGGTGAGGCTGCAGAGTGAATATAACAGCTAACTGGATAGCTATGCTTTCAACACATGAACAGACTCCATTAAGAATTGGAATCCTTAAATCATGGGTCTTTGTTTGGTGTCTTCTACACTTCAGTAGGAGAGGATATTAGGAACCACATAGCTCACTTGACATTTACATGTGCACTTAACATTTGTAAGTATACTTGACATTTATGATCAAAATCTGGCCCTTGGCACTAAATTGACTTAAAGACGAGAGTTACTGAGAGAGGGAAGCATTTCTTCTAAGTAAAGAGGCAATCAACACAATCAAACTTTATAATCCAAATACTTTCTTTAGCAGAAAAAAAGACAGTACTTAATGTTTACTGGATCCTGCCCTCCAAGGCCAATAGTGATGGAGATAACATATATAAATTTTGTCTTCGTTAGGTAATTTGTTGTCCTTTGTTAGAGAGAAAAAAATAAAACTATTGAATAATGCATACCTATGTACATAAATCAACCTGCAGCAAATTATCCCATCTCCTTCAAGCATCCCAAGTCCCCTAATCTATGACCCACTCACCTCAAATTTTCTCCTCTCTCCCACAGTATCCTATGATATACTAGCATGGTGGAGAACATCAGAGAGACAGGATCATTGAAAATGTAAAGGAGACAATGGTTTGGACAGTTGTTCCCACTTCACCAGATTGGATGACTTACCTGCTTTATTACTCTGATTTTTATAGCTTGTTAACAAAATCAGGCTAGTCAACTGAGTTTATTTTTTGTTGCTTAAAGGTGAACAAACTACAACCTATCCACAGGCAAAATCTAGCCCTCCAGTTGTTTTTTTCAACAAACTTATTGGAACACAGCCATGCCCATTCATTTATGCAGGGTCTATTGCTGCTTTTATGACACAGCGGCAGAGTTGAGTAGTTGAAACAAAGAACATCTGTCTCACAAGGCCTAAGATATTTACTATCTAGCTCCTTATAGGAAGAGTTTACTGACCCTTACCTTAGACTGTGGTTATCTGATAATTGAAAAAAAATGTGGACAACTTAAAACAGTAAATCGTGTTAATAAATGAAATATGTCCTCTCTGTGCTGGTAACTCTTCCAACAACAAAAGTTTTTAACCTTTAATCAGTAAGTTGTTTTAATTTTTGCTTCATATCATCATAAAATTTAGTCAGATTGCCCTCCCTCCACTATAAAATGTATTATACATGAAATAGAAGATACTGAACATAATTTAATAACAGCATAAGAGAATAAGCCTGATCTTTGGAGTTTAACCAGAAATTTTACAGAATTTGTGCTAATTCCATTAACAAATAGTCTACATTCTCTGGACAAGATGGCAGGGTAAGTAAATGCTGTGCTTGCCTTCTCCCATGACCATATTAAAATTACAACTAAATTATAGAACAATTAACTTGGAGAACCGCCTGAAGTCTAGCTGAACATATCACCTATAATTATGAATATAAACAAGAGGCCACATCGAGACTGCCAGGAGAGGCAGTCACAAAACAGGCTGACTCCACAGTGGTGTGTGGCAATTGAACATCAGGAGGAATATCTTGGCTGCAGAGGTCCCCCTGAAAGATCAACAGGCCACAGATCCACACCAGGGCTCCCCAGTACAGGGTTCCAGTGCCAGGAAGAGGAGTACCCACAAAATATGGCTGCAAAAATCAGTGGGGATTCTGATCATATGGATGAGAAAGAAGGAACCTGGAAATCTAGACATCCCCCTTAAAGAGCTTACACACAGACTCACTGGCTTGCAGACACACATACTGGGTTCCAACAGAGAAACAGGAGCTCAAGAGGTACCAGAGAAATACAGGGAAAGACTGAGTTAAGCGATGGAGAAACAGCCACCATTGTCTCTTTGTTGGGCCTTCCTCCTGTGCAGCCTACAAACAGGCACCATCTTGCCTGTGTTGAACTATCCCCTCACATGGCCAATTTTGAATCTGCATTGGCCTGGCCAGACCTGCCCATTCCACTCCATGTCTCCCTGGAACCCCACCCCACCCAACTTGTAAACTGCTTGCTCGGCAACCAGCCCCATCCTTGCTCTCCACAGAAGGATCATTTGACAGCAATCAATAGGCCTCTGCTTGTGCACATTGGGAGAAACTTTTGGTGGTGAGCTACCAGTCCCAGCCCAACCTGCAAAATCTCTTGAATAATCTCAAGGGTATACAGGTCCAAGGTAGGCAGTGGATAGCTTTGGTGTGAGTTGAGACTTCTGAGAGTGGCCACAAGCTCAGCACTGGCAACAAAATGAAACATACATTGGCCTCATGAAATCCCATTGCTTTACCTGAATGACTCTTTGGGACCCCCACCCCACCCAAATTGTGAACTGCTGGAGGCATCTTCATGGCTGGGTAACCAGCCCCACTGAGCCCTCTTGGCATGAGGCTCTTTTAGCAACAATCAACAATCCTTGGCTCACACACCTCGGGAGACGATTCGAGTAGCAGGCAAACAGCCCCAGTCCGAGCTACAGTATTTCTTAAACAAATCTTGTGTGTCTATGGATCCAAGATGTGTGATAGATAACCTTAGTGTGATCTGAGACTTTTGCAAGAGGTCACAAAATCAGCACTAAAACCAAACCTGAATCTACATTGGCAAGGTGAAATCTACTCATTTTACCTCGGTGGCTTGCTGGGACCATGTCCCACCCAAATCGCATAGACCCAAAGGATCTTTCAGCTGCTGAGACTTACAAACAGTCTATAGTCAGCCTCAGGTTTATGGGGTGCCCTGGACCTTTTGCTAAGCTGCCCAAGTCCTGGTACTGGTGGTGGGCAGCCTTAGTCCACAGCATGGCCTCTCTCACTTGCCTCCAGGCCTAGCACAGGCAGAAAAAAAACATGGATTGCTTTGTGGCTCATACCAGGTAGCACCAGGGAGTCAGAGGCAGCATCTGATCTTGGCCTGTACCACAGCCCCTCACAAAAAGCCCAGAACCAACACAGTGGCACAAGACCACAACAGAGTACCACCTGATTATTCCCACAAGCAACACACCCAAAGGGTGATCTCAACAGGTACATGAGCCTGTTGGGGTGAATCCTACTCCATGGAGTCAACCCCCACATAGCAGCTCATACCCTCTGGTCATGGCCAATACTCACATCCAGTCAGCCCAAGAGTCAATCCTATCCACTGACTTACTAACAGCAATAAAAGCTTAACTAAAACAGAAGAGCACACACAACTCACAAAAGGGACACTCCTGGAGCACCCCACACAGGTGATCCAGGAGATTGTGCCACAAGGTTATACATGGTGCCTATTATATAAGGCTCCCTGGCCAAGACTGGGAAACATAGTAAATATACCTAATACATAAACATGAACACAGGGAGGCAACTAAATAAAGAAAACAAAAAAAAATTTCAAGTTAAACAAGAGGAGAAAACTCCAGAAAAAGAACTAGGCAAAATGGAAAAAAGCAAACTACCAGATATAAAGTTCAAGAGAGTGGTTATAAGGATGCTCAATGATCTAAGGGGATGAATAAGTAATCTCAGTGAGAATTTCAATAGAGAGATAGTAAGTATAGAAAAAAGACACAGAAATCATAAAAAGAAACCAATCAGTAATGAAGAATACAGTAATAAAGGTCGAATGGAAATAAATAAAATGAAGTATAAAAATACAATAAAAAATCATGGAAACCAAGAGCTGATTCTTTGAAAATATAAACAAAATTGATAAACCTTAAACCTGACTCATACATAAAAAAATAGGCCTCAAATATATAAAATCAGATATAAATAGAAGTGAGAACTGACTCCACAGAAATATACAGGATTATAAGAAAAGACAAAGCAATTATATGCCAACAAATTGGACAACCTGGGAGAAATGGATAAATTCTTAGAAATATACAATCTTCCAAGATTGAGTCAATAAGAAACAGAAAATGTGAACCAACTGATTACTGCTAACAAAATCTGTAATTAAAAAAACTCCCCAAACAACAAAAGTCCTGGACCAGATAGCTTCACAGGTAAATTTTACCTAATATTCAACAAAGAATTAACAGCTATTCTTCCCAAATTATTCCAAAAAATTAAAAAGGAGAAAAGGCTCTCAAGCTCATTTTATGAGGCCAGCATTACCCTGATTCCAAACTCAAAGACATTACAAAAAATTTATATGCCACTATTCCTGATGAACATAGATGCAAAAATCCTCAACAAAAATATCCTCAACTGAATTTAGCAATACATTAAAAAGATCATACAACATGACCAAGTTAGATTTATTCCTGGGATGCAAAGTTGTTTCGATATATGCAAATCAATTAATGTGATTAGCCACATTAACAAATTGAAAATAAAAATCAGATGATCGTATCAATAGATGCAGAAAAAGCATTTGACATAATCCACAATTTGACTCTTGGCAAATTGGGAACAGAGGGACCATACTACAACATAATAAAGGCCATATATGACAAACCTACAGCGAACATTACACTCAACAGTAAAAACTAAAAAGCATTTTTCCTAAGAAGAGAAACAAGACAAGAAAGTCCACTTTCACCACTTTCATTCGACACAGTATTGGAAGTCCTAGCCTCAGTAATCAGACAAGAAATAGAAATAAAAGACATCAAAATTGGAAAGGAAGAAATAAAACTGTCATTATTTGCAAAAGATATACTATAGAGAACCTTAAGGTTCTACCAAAAAGTTGTTAGAACCAATAAATGAATTCAGTAAAGTAGCAGGATACAAAATTAATATTCAGAAGTCAGTTGCATTTTTATACATGGATGATGAAGTATCGGAAAATGAAATTAAGAACACAATATCATTTAAAATTGTGTCGAAAATTATAAAATACCTAGGAATAAATTTAAACAAGTAAGTAAAAGACTTGTACTCAATAAATTATAAGTCACTGAGAAAAAAACTGAAGAAGATACAAACAAATGAAGTATATACCATGCACTTGGATAGGAAGAATTAATATTCATAAAATCTCTATCAAATCCAAAGCAATCTATGGATTCAATGCAATCCTTATCAAAACACAATGGCATTTTCCTTTTTTTAGTATTTAAAAAACTTTTAAAATTATATTTGGCATACAATGTTAGTTTCAGCTATATAACATTGATTACACATTTATATAACTAACCAAGTGCTCACCCTGATAAATCTAGTACCCTTCAGACACTGCACATAGTTATTGCAATATTATTGATTAAATTCCTTATGCTATAACTTAGATCCCCATAATTATTTTGTAGCTACCAACTTGTACTTATTAATCTCTTCCATTTCACCCATTCTCTCACCCTGCTTCCCATCTGGCCACCATCAAAATGTTCTCTGTATCTAGGAGTGTTTCTACTTTGTTTCTCCATTTATTTTGTTCTTTAGATTTCACACTTAAGTGAAATCATAAGGTGTTTATATTTCTCTTTCTGACTTACTCCACTCAGCATAATATCTTCTAGGTCCATCCATGTTGTTGCAGATGACAAGATGTCATTCTTTTCTTTGACTAATAGTCCATTGTATGTATATGTGTACCATCTCTTCTATATCCACTCATCCACTGATGAACCCAGGTAGCCTCCAAATCTTAATTACTGTAAATAATGCTGCAATGAATATATAAATTCTCATGTTGCTTCTAAGTAATGTTTTGGGTTTCTTCAGATAAAGACCCAAAATTGTGATTACTGGGTCCTTCTTTGGCTCTTACTATAACTTTTCTTTTAAAGACTATTTTGTCTATTATTAACTCAGCTTTTTTGATTGTTTGTTTCTACTTTTATGAAACATCTTTTACCTTTCCTTTACTTTCAGTCTGTGTGTGTCTTTTGATCTGAAGTGAGTCTCTTGTAGGTAGCATATGTAATGGTTTTGATTGGAGCATATAATTCATTTACATTTAAAGAAATTGTTGTTAAATATGTAATTATTGCCATTTTATTATTCATATTTCTAACATTTTTTTCCTTTTTCTTCTTCTTAAAGAAGTCCCTCTAATACTGGCTTGGTGGTGATGAACTCCTTTATATATTTTTTGTACCTGGGAAGCTCTTTATTGGTCCTTCAATGATAAATGATAGCTTTTCTGGGTAGAGTAATCTTGATTGTAGGTACTTGCTTTTCATCACTTTGAATATTTCATGCCCACCCATTCTGACCTCCAAAATTTCTGTTGAAAAATCAATCTGTGGGAGCTCCCTTGCAGGTAACTAACTTTTTGTCTTGTTGCTTTTAAGATTCTCTCTTTGTCTTTAACCTTTGGCATTTTTATTATGATGTGTCCTGGTGTGGGCCAATTTGGTTTCATCCTGTTTGGTACTCTCTCCTCTTTCTGGTCTCGTTTGTCTATTTCCTTAATCAAGTAAGAGTAGTTTTCCATCATGTTTTTAGAAATAGGTTTTCAAATACTTGCTCTCTCTCTCTCCTCCTTCTAATAGCCCTATGATACAAATGTTGGTACACTTGATGTTGTCACAGAGGCCCCTTAGACTATCTTCATCTTTCTGAATTATTTTTTTTCTTGTTGCTATTCTAATTGGGCATTTTCTGCTAACTCCTCTTCTAAATCACTTATTGCATTCTCTGCTTCATCTAATCTACTGTTGATTGTTCCTAAGTGATTCATTTCAATTATTGTAGTCTTCATTTCTGCTGAGTTCTTTTTTTATGTTTTATATCTCTTTGTTCAAGCTCTCACTAAGTTCATCTACTCTTTCCCTAAGTTCATTGAGCATCCTTATAACCAGTATTTTGAACTCTTCATCTGGTAGATTGCTTGTCTCTATTTTGTTTATTCTTTTTCTGGAGTTTTGTTCTGATATTTTACTTGGGACATGCTTCTTTGTCTCCCCATTTTGGCTGCCTCCCTGTGTTTTTTTTCTATGTATTAGATATGGCTACTAAGTCTCTTGGTCTTAGTAGAGTGGCCTTAAATAGTAGGTATCCCGTGGGGCCCTGTGGCACAGTCTCCTTGGTCACCTGAGCCAGATGCTCCAGGTGTGTCCCTTGTGTGGGTTGTATCTGTCCACCTATTGAAGTTTAGTCCTGGTTGCTCTTCACAGGTCAGTGGGAAGAACTGATGCTTGGGCTGATTGGTTGTAAGGACTGGAAATGCCTACAGCAGAAGAGCTGTTATATAGGAGCTGACTCTATTGAGCAGGATTCACTTTAGCAGGGCTCTGGTGCCTACTCAGTCTTCCCTTTGGGTCTGTTGTCTTCGGATGTGACCCTGGCTCATACTAAAGCTGTACACTGGACATGTAGGCAGGGCCCTCCTAGAAGAGGCCCTGCTGCAGGCCAAATTCAGCCACATGCTGTACCTATCCAGAGCCACCTTGTATGAGCTACCAAGCAATCTGAAGATGGTTGCCACCTGCAAAAGGCTTGAATATGCCTTAAGAAACCTAGCCATAAAGCGAGGCTGGCTGCCGCTAGTACCAGGCTTGGGGCTTCTCAGCAAGTTACAGGACATATAGAGGCCAGATGCTCCTTGTTTACATTTTGGGAAACTTTGAGAGGTTTTAGAAAAGTTCAGAGCATGAGCCAAGAGAAGACATTTGTATAGAAAAGCCACTAAAGCAATTTAGGTTCGTCAGCAAGTTGGGTTGAATGGAATCTCATGGAATCACCTGGGCAGGGTGAACGGTGTTAGCCAGGTTGATAGGGACTCAGATACGGTGGCCATCAGCATCTGCACACCTGTTGGGGGAGGGCTCAACAAAGGAATCATGCCCTCTGCCAGTACTTCTGCCTGGGAGAAAGCTGCCCTTTCAGCCCTTGCTCTGAAGTCTGACAACTCAGTTCCTTAATGTATGTCCCTGGTGCCTTTCGAGTTGCTGCCCAGAGCTCAAGCTCAGAGTGAGTGAGTCTGTTAGATATTAAGTCTGCGCACACTGGCCCCTTAAATTCAATGTCTGTGCCTCCGCAGGCCCTCCATATCACTCAGCCACAATTTCCACTAGTTTTCAGGGCCAGAAGTTGTGGTAACTTCTCTTACTGTCATAGGAATCCTGGGATGGAGAGCCCAATGTAGGGCCAGAAACCCTCACTTCTCCAAGGGGACCTCTGATATACCCCTCCTGATTTTCAATCGACACTTGGGTGTGGGACCAGCCCATTCTGCAATGTGCCCCTCTTATCAGTGTTCCCAGTTGCAGAACATCTGTTCAGCTAGACCTCTGGCAACTCCAAATTATGCTGTTCTGTAGTTTAGTTGTAATTTTATTTATTTTATTTTTTTAGGCAAGGCAACCCTTGGTTGACCTCACAGATTGCAAGGACCTCGTCAACTTACAATCCCTTATTTTTTAAGCCTACAACACCTGGTCTTCCTAGGTGGTCTCCCATCCAAGTACTAACCAGGCCTGACCCTGCTTAGCTCCCGAGATCAGATGGAATCGGGATTGTTCAGGGTGGCTGACTGTTTATTTGTAAATTTGATGTTATTGTGAGAGGAGGCAAGCACAGCATTTTCTACTCTACCATCTTGACCAGAACCACAGCCAATGGCATTTTTCAGAGAGCTAGAACAAATAATCCTAAAATTTTTATGTAACCATAAAAGACGACAAAGTTCTTTCTCACACTATCTGATATCTAACTACACTACAAAGCTATAATAATCAAAACAGCATAGTATCAGCATAAAAACAAACACATAGATCAATGGAACAGAATAGAAAGCCAAGTAATTAAGCCCTGCCTCTATGGTCATTTAATCTATGAGGAGGCAAGAATATACAATGGGGTAAAGACAGTCTATTCAATAAATGGTATTGGGAAAACTGGACAGATACAGCAAAAAAAAAAATGAAACTGGACCAACTTCTTTCACCATATATAAGAATAAACACAAAATAGATTAAAGACTTCAATGTAAGACCCAAACCATAAAACTCCTAGAAGAAAAGATAGTGAGGAAGCTCTCTGACATTGTTCTTAGATTTTTTTTCCTGATATTACTCCTAGGGCAAGAGAATCAAAAGAAAAAAATAAACTGGGACTATGTCAAACTAAACAGTTTTTGCACAAATTAAACAACCAACAAAACAAAATAACAAACTATTGAATAGGAGAATATATGTGCCTACAATACATCTGATGAGGGGTTAATATCCAAAATTTATAAAGAACTCATATAACCCAACACCAAAAAACAATCAATGCAATTTAAAAATGGGCAGAAGACCTGAATAGGTTTTTCTCCAAAGAGGACATACATATGTCTAATAGACATATAAAAAGATGCTCAACATCACTAATCATCCGAGAAATACAAATTAAAACCACAATGAGATATCATCTCATACCTGTCAGAATGGCTATCAATAATAAATCAACAAACAACAAGTATTAGTGAGGACATGAAGAAAAGGGAACCCTCGTGAACTGTTGGTGGGACTGTAAATTGGTGCAGCCACTATGAAAAACAGTTTGAATGTTCCTCAAAAAATTAAAAAAAGAACTACCTTATCACCCAGCAATTGCACTTATGGGCATTTATCACACACACAAAAATACTAATTCAAAAAGATAAACGCACCCAAATGTTCATAGCAATGTTATTCACATTAGCCAAGTTATGGAAGCAAACTAAGTGCCTATTGACAGATGACTGAATAAAGAAGAAGTGGTACATATATACCATGAAATTTTACACAACCATAAAAAATAAAATCTTACCATTTGCAACAACATGAATGAACCTAGAGGATATTATGCTAAGTGAAATATATCAGAGAAAGAAAAATACCATATGCTTTTTTACTTATGTGTGGAATATGAAGAACAAAATAATCAATCAAACAAAATGAAAATGGACTCACAGATATAGAGAAAAAGCTGATGGTTACCAGATGAAAGGAGGGTTAAAGAGCTGGGTGAAAAAGTTGAAGGGATTAAGCAGCACAAATTGGTACATGCAAAATAGTCACGGGGATGTTCATGAAGTACAGCATAGGGAATATAGTCAATAATATTGTAATAGCTATGTATAGTGCCAGGTGGGTGCTAGAATAATTGAGGGGATCACCTTATACATTATATAAACATCTAACCACTATGCTGTATACCTGAAACTAATTTTTTGAAAAGTAGCCCAATGAGTTTTACGTAAGCTCCAAGCCCTGTTAGATATTTCCTTTTTTGTATTCCTCTATTTTGAACAACTGCTATGTTCCCAATAACTTATTAGCTATGGGACCTCCCTGAGGTCATATCCTCCATTTGGTGGAAATTTGCTCATCTAACCTGCTGACCTTTCTCCATGTTCTCTATGCTCACCAGCACTGTTTTAACCTAGATCCACTTCCTGTTTCCTAATAAGAACCAATCAACATCAAAACCAGAAATATTGTCCCTGTTCTAAACAGCAGTAGACCTGAAACTGAAGTTTCAAGAGACATTACAAAAAAGTAAATAGTCATTATAAACTGACAGCAGACCTTTTATCAATTTACTTAACCATCTCTGGTAATGACTCTTTATAAGAGTGAAACAGCTAGAGTGTGGCTATTTAAATACTGTAAGAATTAGAAGGGTCAGGAGATAGAGTTTAGCCTCATTGAGCTTTTGCAAATAATGATAAATGAGATCTTTCACCTTGGTCTTAGAGAAGATTTTATGAATCTGACATCAAAGGGAAGAGAAATAAAAGCAAAAAATAAATTAATGAGACTATCTCAAACTAAAAAGCTTCTGCATAGCAAAAGAAATCATCAACAAAGCAAAAAGGCAACCAACTGAATGAAAGAAGATATTTGCAAGCAACATCTCCAATGAGGAGTTATAGCCAAAATATATAAAGAACTTACACAACTCAAAAACAAACAAACAACAAAAAACAATCCAATTAAAAACTGGGCAGAGAACATGAACAGATACTTCTCCCCAAAAAAAGAGCCAACAGACATATGGAAAGATGCTCAAGTTCACTAGCTATTAGGGAAATGCAAATCAAAATCACAATGAGGTACCATCTCACACCTCTTAGAATAGCTATTATTAAAAGGACAAGTAATAACAAGTGTTGGAGGGATTGTGGGGAGAAAAGAAACCTCATATACTGCTGGTGAGAGTGTAAGTTGGCACAGCCACTAAGAAAAACAGTATGTTGGTTCCTCAAAAAAGCTAAAATAGAATTACCATATGACCCAATAATCTATTTTCGGTTTTCCACAAAACCTGAAAACATTTATCTGCAGTGATATATGCACCCCAAAGTTCATAGAGCATTATTCACAATGGCCAAGACATGGAAACAACCAAATTGTCCTTTGATAAATGATTAGATAAAGAAGTGGTAAATATATACAATGAAATAGTACTCAGCCATAAGAAAAGATGAAATACTGCCATTTGCAACAATATAGATGGATCTTGAGATTATCATACTAAGTAAAATAAATCAAACAGAAAAGGTTGAGAACCATAGGATGATTTCACTCACATGTGGGATATAAAACTGAAAGCAGCAAATGAACAAACAAGATAAACAAAATCTCTTAGACACAGACAACAGTTTAGTGGTTATCAGAGGGGAAGAAATGTGATGGGGGTGTAAATAAGGGTAGAGGGGTTAAATATGTGGTGACAGAGGGAGATTTGACTCTGGGTGGTGAACACCCAATACAGTATACAGATGATGTATTATAGAATTGTACACTTGAAACCTATATAATTTTATTGACCAATGTCACCCCAATAAATCTAATAAAAAATTTAAAAAGTCATAGTTCCATGGTCTCCATAGCTATTGAGATTATACTCATCACTCAATCAACCACACCAGATCCAAGAATTCCCTGCCTCAGAGGCTGGACTTGGAACAACTCCTTTGAAACCTCACACCAGGCTTCCCATAATCAGGAATGCAGCTTCTCCCTGTTCCCCTCCACAGAATGAGTTATCCAGAGGAGGCAATCCAGTGTGCGTTATGAAAGCCTATTAGAGATCATCCTGGCTTGGTCGCGAGGAAGACTCAGAATTGAAAATCTAATAACTTGGCCCTTATGCTCCGCAGGGTGATTCCACAGGGAACTACCTGATACATTTATGCAGAAGACATCATCACCTTGTTTTCTAGAAGCTGAGCCTGGAAAATGTTTTATTATATTCTCTCTCTGGTAGAGAGTATGTGCAATGGCTGTCTTTAGGCATGAGAGTTCTGGAACAAAATCTCAACATTTCATTACTTCAGAGGGCACTATTCAAATTGCAATCTATGTAAGTGGTGTCTCCCTGAAATTATATTGTGTCCAATTTGCAGGACGATAGTGTGCTAGGCAGAATAATGGTCCTAAAGATACCCATGTCCTTAATCCTGGATATGACAATATGTTAGGTTACCTGGCAAGGAAAAATTAAGGTTGAAGATGAAAATAAGGCTGCTAACCCACTGACCTTGAGAGAGGGAGATTACCCTGTGTGATGGTTAATTTTATGTGTCAGTCTAGCTGGGCCAACTTATTTGATTGAACATTGTTCTGGATGTTTCAGTCAGGATGTTTATAAATAAAATAAACATTTAAGTCAGTGAACTTTGTATAAGGCAGACTTCCCTCCATAATATGGGTGGGCCTCATCCAATCAGTTGAAGGTCAAAGGAATTCTTCACCAGATGGCCTTCAGACTTGAACTGCAACATTGATCCTTCTCTAGTCTCCAATCTGTTAGCTCACTCTGAAGATTTTGGACTTGACAGCCTCTACATTTGCATGAGCTAATTCCTTAAATTATTCTCAGTCTTTCAGTCTCTTTCAGTCTCTCTCAGTCTGTCTGTCTGTCTGTCTGTCTCTCTCTCTCTCTCTCTTTCTCTCTCTCTCCCCCCCTTCACTTTCTCTCCCTACACACACACACACACACACACACACACACACACACACACACACACACACACAGGTTCTGTTTCTCTGGAGAACCCTGGCTAATATACCATAGTTTATCTTACTGGACCCAATGTAATCACAAGGGCCCTTTAAATATAGAAGAGGGTGACAGAGAGGTCAGAGTGATGGGATGTAAGAAAAACTAAACTCACTATAGAGACCATGAGCTAAGGAATGGCAGCTTCTAGAAGCTGGAGAAGGCAATGAAACATATTTGCCCCTAGAGTCTTCAAGAGAAATGTAGCCCTGCTGACATCTTGATTTTAGCCAAAGGAGATTCATTTTGGACTTCTTTTCCCCAGAACTTTAAGAGAATACATGTGCATTGCTAAACTGCTAAATCTGTAATATCTTGTTCAGCAGCAACAAGGAATTAATACAGCAAGAAAATGGCCCTTCTTTGGAGTCTGATACACCTGGGTTCTCACTAGTTTCTACTACCTACCACAGGCCTGCAAACCCTTATCTGAGATTCCAAAGTCTAAAAAGCTTAAAAAGTAAAGATGTTTTATAACTTATTTGGCAGTAATACATAATTTTATCTGGACTAATATGGAGATACTTATAGTCTTCATTTATCTCACTTCATGTGAATATTCATATATTTCAATGCATAAATATTAATGCATTTGATTTTGTGTAATGATGTTATGTAATATATGGTACATATACTGTATATCTTTCCAAAATCCAGCAATTTCAGAATTTTGAAACATATGACTTTAGATAAAAGACTGTAGAGATCTACCTGTGTATGATCTTGTGGAATTTATTTACTTCTTTAAGTATCAGTTTCCTCATCTGCATTACTAACTATTCAATAATTATAATAGTTGTTAGCTATTATTACCCCCTTTTCTCTTTGCCTCATTCCTTTTACCCTTTGCCTATGCTTTTATCCTACATGCACCTAATACATTCTACAAATATTTGAGTGCCCACTATGTATCAAGGTGCCTTGCTCCCTCTCCCTTCTTCAGTGCTTGTACTGAAATAATTCCCTCACAGATAACCATTAAGAAATTGGCCCAAACTGTCTGCAACAGACCATCTCTGAACCCAATAGACAAACAACATTGAGGAATGTACTGGTCAAAGGATCAGAGGATAAGTAGAAAGAAAACATTTGTTTGCTGAGTAGGGACAAGCAAATATTTATTAAAACCCCTATTTATACTGTAGAGCTGAAAACAAAAAATCACACAGACACAGTCTCTGGTCTTAGGAGCTTATAAAAAACATTAATCTACAATAGAGGACCACAATGACCTTAGAAGTCACTGAGAAGACAAACTTTTAAAAATATCAGCGTCTCAAATTATTCAACAAACATTTCTTAATCATTAATTCCCAGGAGTTTCACATACATTATTTCATTTAACCCTCATCTCAATATGACACACTTTTATATGTGAATATGTAATTGATAAGAAACTCTGGTGCAGAGAGATGAAGTGACTTACTCCAGGTAATATAGTGACAGTCAGGATTTGAAATTTGTCTATCCAAGCCAACTCCCCTATTCTTCACATTGCCTATACTATGCTGTGGCTTAGTTTCTTTCTTTTTTTTTAATGCCTCTTGATTTAGATAAATTAGTTGAGGTAGTAGATATGTGAAAACAAAGATTTCCATCAGAGAGTTTAGAGAAAAAAAGCACAAAACATTGTTAAATTCTTTTCATTCTCTATGGCCTTCTTTCTAGGGCATGCTTTACTTAGTTAAGGGTTACAGATACTATTCCCTAAATTTTTCAAAAAAATTGTTATCTTCCAATTCTTAGAAAGAAAAACACTTGCTATCCTTGGGCCAAAATACACATTGTTTGAAGACATTCTTTTTAACCTCTGAACAACTGAAAAACATGCAAAAGCTCTTTTTCTTTGAGTTTTTCCCCCACTCTCTTTATATATGCAGATCACACTCCTTTGAGATTCTGATCTTTTCCCATGATGCACTTGGCTGACAGAAAGACAACCTTCCTGCACAGAAACGCCAGTTGATTTGACAAGCAAACTCCATCAGTATGCAATGTTTACACAGTACAGTTTAGCAACAGCAGTTCACACAGTCTGCTGTCTGGATAGGAATTCTAATTAAGCCTTAAGTCTTCTGAGTTCAGATTAATTCTTATCACTGAGGTCTTAGACTTTTTGTTGTAAAAATCTGAAGCTTTGTTTGTCTGCAAAGAGAACAGTATATAATGCATTACCAGCTTGGTCTGAGCAGTTGTGTATAAACATCTTGGTTAACTGTGAAAAAAATGCACTTCGATTCAGTCGATATAGATTTTTTTTTCCTCGTTAATTACCACTGGCAGTGGTCACTGAGGATTAGAGAACTGCACTTTTCTGGAGTTGGCTATCCTTCACTGACATAAAAAATAAGGGGGTTTGTGAAACAAACATCAGTTGTTAGAATGACTATTAAGCTCAAGTTACATGCATCTCTATACCACATCAAAAAAGAACTGTATTGGTTAAGCTTATAGAAAATAGTATCCAAAATCAAACTATTTCTACCTATTAAAACTTCTAAAGTATACTTCAAAAGAGACAGCTGGAAAGCCGAGCGCCAATTCCACCTCTTTTGAGCTTTTACCTCCTCAACAAATTTCACCATTTCTGTCACAAAAGCACAAATGAAGCTTATAAAGTACCAATTACTGTAGAGCAGCCTCACTGAAGTCAATGTTTTCCCCTCCCTTAGTTCAAATGACGTATCATCAACATTATCACCTAAGATGCTTTATTGGAAATTAAAAAGAAGTGATTAGCACTAATCCTTTTCCAGAATTAGGAGTGACAGAAATATAACACATTTTGGTACTTCACTCTTAAAAAGAAATTTTGTTTTCATTGCTATTCCTGAACAATGAACTCTGATGACAGTTCAAAAGGTTGGAGGGTAGGGGGTGTGATTTCCCAGCTAACAAAGGCTTGTAATTCTCTCTGAGACCAAAATGAAGTATTCTAAAGGTTCAGACATGTGCAGGATTGAATCTTGCTATTGCCAGAGACACCTCATTCAGGAAGTTCTACAGAGTCAAGAGAACAGTCTACAGTGTGAGATCCAATGGACTGGCATTGTTATCTGGTAGAAGCCCCACTGAAGGAAGACAAAAATTCCAGCTTAAACAAGACATAGCATTAATTGGCTAATGGGTGAGGAGAGAGTGTTGTGCTTGTGTTATTCTGAGAGTGTTAGGGAGGTATAATTTAATTTCTGCAAATACTGAATTCAGAGAAAATTTTAGAAATCATTCTCATTTTTGTTGGGTAGGCTATGTGTTTCCTAAGCAGAAGTAATTTTGGGTTCCACAAAGATAAAGTGTGTAGACAATTACTCAAAAGTTATTTTAAAGAGGAGTTTCAGTGGTTTTGGGCTGGGGCTATTTGCATACCTCAGGTGAGAGATAGGGAGAGAAGAGAGAAGAGCTTCCTGGACCACTAGACAGATAATGGGTCATGAAACATCATGATCATCCAAGTAAGCCTAAGACAGGTCATGACTCACAACAAGAACTAAATAATATTAGTTCTAATAGGCTGAAGTAAAGGTTTTTGATCAAGAAAGTATAGTGATGAGAAGTAGATTTAGAAAAAATCACTTGGTAGCACTATGTAGGATGACCTAGATCTGGAAGAAACTGGAGAGAAAGAAAAAAATCAGGAGCCATAATGACATAGAATGGAAAATATGAATTAAAAGTAAAACAACAGATCAACCTCATTAGTAATCAGGAAAATACAAATTAAAATAACAAGAAAATAATTTCTCCTGTCAAATGTGCAATAAATGAGTCTAGCAATATCATATATTAGCAAAAATTTGAGGAAAGAGGCCTTTGAAGGACAAATTGACAGTGTCTCTTAAAATTTTAAATGTTGAAATATTATGATGCAGGAATTTCACTTATAGAAATAATACTACAAAAAATAGAAATGTAGGATATTCACTGCTGTGTGGTAATAATCTAATAACCACAACAAAAATAACAACCAAAAATGCCCTGGAAAAAAACACTCTAAATGCCCATCAGAAAAGAACATGTACAATAAATGGTGCATCCTTATTTTGTTAACACAGTTTAAACAATAGTTTAAAAGAGTGAGGGAGATCTATATGTACTGCCATGAAATGATCGTCACATGTGCTAATAAGCTGGAAAAACAAGTTAACATAATAATATATATAGCAGGGGTCCTTAATCCAAATATGGGTCAGAGGCCTGCTAAGAACTGGGCTACACAGCAGGAGGCAACAAAGCGAAGCTTCCTTCATCTATATTTGCAGCTGCTCCCCAGCTCTAGCATCACTGCCTCAGTTCCACCTCAGATCATAAGGCATTAGATTCTCATAGATCCCTGGTGCCAAGAAGTTTGAAGACTGCCAGATAATAATATTTATACAAAAATAACCCAAACCAACAAAATCTGTCTATATATGTATATAAGAAGGCCTGAAAGGATACACACCAAACTATTATTAACTGAAGCTACCCTATTTTTTAATTACTGAGTTAGTGCCTAACATACTATTAAGTGAAAAAAGCATGTCAAGGTGAAATATGTATATAGTATGGTCTTATGTATGTGTTTGAAAACCTGTATATTTATGTTTCAGTCCGTTCCAGCTGCTATACTGGGTAGCTTAAACAACAGAAATTTATTTCTCACAGTTCTGGAGACGAAAACTCAAGATCAAGATGCTGTCAACTTCAAATTTTTGGTTTGTAGAGCCACCTTCTCCCTGTACCCTCACATGACCAACAGAGAGCTAATCTCTCTTGTGTTTATTCTTATAAGGGCACTAATCCCATACATGTGGGTTCTATTGTCATAATCTAGTCACCTCCCAAAGGCCCCATCTCCAAATACCATCTCACTGGAGATTAAGTATTTGATATATCAAGTGTGTGTGTGGGGGGGCACAAACATTCAGTCCATAGCACAGTACCTGGTTATGCTTATATAGCAAGTATAAACTGGAGATTCACGATTCCAAGTAAGCATTAGTGATTACCTCTGGGCAAGAAAGTAAGATGTAGGGGTTGCAACATGGGGTGACAGGGAGTGCAGCATAAAAAGAGTTGATGGGGCTGGTTGATGAAATAACATTTTTATTGTTTATTATGTATACTTTTGTATTAATTATGTTTTTATAATAGACATGTATAAACTTGTAAATTTTTGCTTGTTTTGAAAAAATACATATCAAAAAACAACCTCGGGTTTGTATGGTTTCTGTTCTGAACCAACTGTGGACCACCTGGAACCCACCCTAGAGCCAGTAAGCTGCAGATGACCACTTTAAAGACAGATTGGCTCATTCTTCCCAGAGCCAAGTTCACCCACTGAGGCAGTTAATCAAGGCCTTCTAATGCTCTCACATATAAAGACTCAGAAAGCAGATTTAGCAGGTGAGGCTCCAGTGATAGCTGCTGCCCAGAACCACCCCCAACACACACACACACACACACACACACACACACACACACACACACACACAGAGCAATGTTTTTGGACCTCTGGAAATTCTGTACAAAACCACTATGGTATAAGGCTTTGGTGTCTTAGTGTGCTGATGCTCTGGATGACTAGTTAAAACTGAAAATCGATTTACTCTCATCCCTAGGCAATGTCTTGCTACAACACACACTGTAGATCAAATGGCACATTGCTTATGCATCCAGCTAAGGCACAAGGTAGGGTTTCCTTCAAGCAACTGTAATTTATACCTCTTCTTAAATAAAGAACCTGTGTGTTTCCTATAGGCACACAATTCTTTCAAACTGGACATACTTCTTTTGGAGCTGTCCATACTTGGGGCACTCAGTGTCTCCTGAGAATAATTTTAAGTCAGCAAATTGTACTGAGTGAAGATTGCTTTACTACCATTCTTGGCTCTATTTGTTTTATGAAGTGTCACGTTTTCAGACAATACAGTTCTGGGGAATTGGTATAAACAAAGTGAAACTTATACTTAACAGAACCCTGCCTTTTTTTAAAGGACACCTAGGAGGTTTCTATTAGTATTTTTCATGAAGTTTAGTTTTAGCCATTTTTAAAATTATTTTAAGAAAACTGAACCACTCATTCTTATTCTATCACCTGACATTCGTCCATTCATTGATTCAATCATTTCACTTCATTAATTCATTCCTTCAATGAATATTAGATTCTGAGTACCAATTATTTAAAAAGCATTTACTGAAACATACTATGTTTCAATACCCGTGTAAGGCACTAAAATGGAGTGGTCTCTGTGAGTGACAGTACTAGTGATAAATGCTGGGATAGTAGAAAATAATCATCTCTGTCTTCAATGCTATCAGAGATATTGACAACCAACCAGCTTGGTTTAATTAGCTTTGTTTTAGCTTCCCAGTCATCCATTCATTCATCAACACATATGCATATTGAGTTCCAGGCATTTTGTTAGGCATTAGAGATGTAACTGTGAACAAAATGAGACAAAGTCACAGCCTGGAGTGTTACCCAGTGGAGAAAACAACTATTGATCAAATAATCACACAAGTGCTACAAAATTGCAACAGTGACAAGTACACCAAGACATCCATTGTGCCCCTCATCCCTTGTCCCAATCTTCCAAAGTACAACTATAGCAGATGCATTTTAATCTATTTTGTGTATTGGACATCCAGGTAAGATTTATTTAGGGGTAAAATGGGGTTTGATTGTTTAAAGTCGGAAAACAACTACTGTATTGTATTTAATTTTGTGTCATTATGTTGGCTATGAATTTTCTTTCTATTGAATCTTTACAATTCAAATCAGAAGATGTGCTTTCTTAAAAGTTATTTCTTAATCTTGCTGACAGGTTCTTATTTCCCTAGGATCTCACAGTCCCTCATATTATAATAGTTTCCTCTTAGTTTTTTTTAAAAAATCTGTCTTTACATCTCAAATGAATTCTTATTGGTGAACAAAAATCAAGCAAAAAAGAATTCATCTTGCTGACTCACCTACTTTCTATATAAGGAGCTAGTCTTTAATGCAAACTCAATTCATTCTTGATGATGAATATAACCTGTTATATTGATTTAAGAGCAGACACTAAACTCCCATGACCATTCCAAACCAGGTGCAAAAATATCTGACAAAAATGTCCTTACTTTCTACTTCGTGAGCATTTTTATTGTGTCCAACTATGATATTACACTTGTTTTTAACCTCTTCACAAATAGAAATAGTAATTCCTTACACTAAAATGTTATAATACATTTTATGAAGAACTTCAAATGCACTACCTCATTTGATCCTTAAACAACTCAGTAACTTATAAATAGTATTTGAAAATGGCACAATGCAACTAGCCAACTATATTGTCGATGCTTTACTTTTGAGTTTTGGAAATGCCTGTTTTCTATTGGTATTATACATGCTTATAAAGTTCTAAACTACTAACAAACAAAGAAGAGTAAGAAACAATTATATTTTCTATTTTATAAGATTTTAATTATGCTCTTATCTCCAATTTTCCATTTATGAGGTTGTCAAGAAATGAGATTATACTGGTTATAGGCAAACCTTACATATGCAGAAACTGATTAATTAAACATTTTATTTTGACCAAACTTGCTACCACAGCTAACCAAACTACATCCATATCTTCATTATGCAAATAAGGTATTAAGGCAATTCTGTGCTTCTCCTAATTGTTTTAATGTTTCTGAGCAAATAGTACAGCCTTAATTCCACCTAAAGAAACTGAAGTGGATTGAATGTGACCTTCCAAAAGATATGCTCACATACAAATACCTGGAACCTGTGAATATAACCTTATTTGGGGGGAAAGAGGTCTTTGCAAATGTAATTAAGTTAAGGGTCTTGAGATGAGATCATCCTGGATTATCCAGGTAGGCCCAAATCCAATGACAAGCATCCTTAAAAGAAACAGAAAAGATACAAACATAGAGGAGAAGGTAACATGCAGATAGAGGCAGAGATTGGAGTGATACTGCCACAGCCAAGGAATGCTTGGAGTCACCAAAATCTCCAACAGTAAAGGAAAGAACTCCCCTAGAGCCTCCAGAGGGAGTGTGGCCTTGCAGACACTTTGATTTCACACTTCTGACCTTCAGAGCTGTGAAAGAAAAAAATTCTGTTGTTTTAAGCCACCCAATTTGTGGTGATGGTTTATGGCAGTCACTGGAAACTTAATACACCAACCAAGTGAATGCTTCGAGTCATTGCTTACAACCATTCTTCACTTTAAAGCCTGAACATTCACTCTGTTCTTACTAAGTCAGATTCCTTGTAAGGCTAACTAGCCTTTATCACCATTGAACAAAGATAAACTTTTAGCCTTTCTAAAATTGCAATTCTACTTCAGAAGCCTTTTAAAAATTATTAAATATTTTAAAATTCAAGATAAAAGGTAAACTTCCCATTATTATATCACCACAAAAGAATTACTTATTTCAAAGCACTTGATTAAACCTGTTATTTTGGTATGTTGTAGATAAATGTAAAATGCTCTGTCTGTAAACATCTAAAGAAAAACTTCTAAAATGATTGCATTAAATCTTGGTGCAATGCATTGTGTTTGCTTCTGAGGCATTTTCCAATTTAACTATATTTTACTGCTCCAGTTCAGTCAGCTCGTGTTTTATGTTTAGAAACTGTGTGTGTGTGGTGGGGAGGACGGGGGTAAGTTATATAAAAAGATTTTTTATATAATTGTAATGCAGATAGTAGAAAACATTTCTCATCATGGGAGGAAATAAGAATGCAAATGTGATCTACATAAAAAGGTCAGTGTGTTATTTTACTTCATAATTTATCCAATACATTGTAAAAATATTTTGACTTTGAAAAGATGTACCAGATTTATTTGAATTCTTATTAATTACTTCGATTCTTTTCAGTTTTGACAGCCTGGAGTTACAGAAGGACCATGGGATCCAATGATAGAAGACCTGAATGTTATTCCTATTCTGACACTGCGTGAGCTTAGATTCTCAAAACTGCTCATTCTTAATCCAAAAACATGAAGGTAAAAGCATCCACACCACCTACCTCAAAGTATTATTAGCATCTCTGTCTACTGAAATTTCACTCATCCCCTCCATAGTAAGACTATCACACCTCCCTATAAAGCAGTGGTTCTAGTAGTTGCACATTAGAATCACCTGGGAAGCTAGCTCCAGTCCCAGAGATCCTGAATTGATTGATTTTAGGGTGGTGCATGGGTATGAGAACATTTTTAAAGCCCCACTGGGTGATTTTAATGTACAGCCAGAGTCTTTTTTCAATCCACAGGAGAATTCATTCCTGTCTTGTTGATAGTCTTAACCTAATCAAATTCTACCTAACTGACTTGCCCAAACAACTGAAATGCTTCCGACCCTCTGTAGAACATATTGGCTAGTGCCCTCAGGAAATTCACAGCTAACAGATAATTCTGAAAATAGCAATAACAACTAAAGTTTATGTAAGGTACTTTCCAAGCATTCTACAAGTACTAACTTACATAAGCTTCACAATAACATTATTACTATCCCCATTTTATTGATGAGAACACTGGGGCACAGAGAAATTAAGTAAATTACCCATAATCACACAACATGCAAGTGGCTGAGCTGACATGTAACCATGGCTAGTCACTAGGCAACACTGAAGCACAGAATAACTCACTTTTACTCCTATCAAGTGAATTATATGTATATGGAAAATCAGTCTAGTTTGTTCCCAAACCTGTTTGTGTCTGTTGTACAATTCTATAATTTAGTTAAGTATTATATTAATACCCCTTCTTAACCAAAATAGAAAAAGAAAAAAGTTAAATGCAAAGAGAAAGTTGCTATTTCTATGAAAACTGAGATGATTTCTTTGGAAGGGAACTCCCTAAAAATATTGCTGTCAAATTAAGTGTGAGCCAGGCAATTCTAAATTATTGGTTTAAAAAAATAAAATTTAGAAGTCTGTGCCCTGATTGCTTTGCAAATATTTTTAATTTACATATTTAAATTGAAATAAAATATTTCAGGAATGTATATCTAATTTCTTTATGATTCTCCAATTTAATCAATTTTTAAATTAACTGACCAACTACTAATACACATTATGTTGCATAAAAGTCTAAAGAACTAGAATACCCTTTATTGTTTAGTACCGTGATTGTCTATTTACAAATCTCTTTCCCTCACTTTATTATGGGTGCACTGAGGACAGGGACACTATCTTATTCATCATTTCATGGTCAGGCCTAAAACAGTGCCTGGCACAGAATAGAAATGTAATTAATGTAAAATTAAATGAGATTATGTGTGTAAAAGTATTCCAAAGCTGAAAAATACTGTGGAACTGTGGACTGTGCTTTGAATGGCCACCCAATATCTGTGTGTCATGGTTTCTCAATGTAGAAACTCAGAAATACAACCACTCCCAGCATTAATCAGCAATGTCAATAGAGCCTAATGGTTAAAAGAGAGGATCCTAGAATTAAAAAAAAACCTAGTTTTGAACCCTGGCTTCATACCTTACTAGTTGGGTCACCATGGGCAAGATACCTAACTCATCTGCATCTCCATTTCCCTATTTGTGAAATAAAAATCATTACAAAAATACCCACCTCAAACCATGTAAATATCCATCAATTGAGTGTTGCTATAGCACAAGCTTCAAGCTAAATTATTAAGCAAAAAAATAATAATGGAGGTACCTCAAAAATACTTACAGTATGATCTCATAGCTTGTATATGCACAAGCAACTTCTAAAAGGATACAAAAGAAAGTATTAAAAAGTGATTATATCTGTGGAGTGGTGCCAGGGATCAAAATTCAGAGAGGTGAAGGTTATATGCACAAGAGCATTGCTAACAAAAAGTTCTATTGCATAAAAAAGAAGAAAATTCATAGCAGTCAGCTTTGATCAGCATGCTGCTGGGTTTCTAAGGTTAGAAGCAAAACTGAGCTAAGCCTTAGAGCAGGGATGTCAAATTCAGAGCATGAAGCCACTTCTCCTCCAGCACATATGAATCAGGATATTCTTCACCACTGAGTTTGGGCAAGGCCTTAGAAGCCTTCTCAAATCTGTGTTCCATGCAGTCACCAAAAGACTGGATTGGCCAAAGGGATAAAAGCTATTTACCACCCAGAATTAGAGTCACAAAATGGGTTAAGAATATTCTATAAGGACAGGGGTATTTGCATTACAATTATTGAGCCTAAATTGAGAATAGCTGAGAGGTGAATTGATAATAGCTTCAAAGAATATGAGAAACTGTTAAATGGAAGATGGTAGATGCTCAGCACTAAAAGATTAGTACTCCAAGTAATTTCAAGTCTGTTATTTTAAGAACACCAAGACTTACATTCCTGTCTTTCCTATCTGAAATTAAAATCTCCACAGGAACAGCATTATAATGAACATTTCCAGTTAATAACCTGGCATTTCTTTAACACTTTTACAACCAACACATTTTCATATCAATCATGATGGGCAATTTGGTTTTGCTTTGTCCTCACCACCTATGAGCTAGGTAGTGAAGATGTTATTAGACTGGTTGCTGAGCAATCAAGTGGTTTGCCTGGGATCACACAACACGACTGTAGTAGAATTGACAAAGGATCCAAGGCTCCTTCAGTCGACCTAGGGCTCTTTCCTTGAATATCAATTAAGTGAAGGTAGGTTAATTGGTGAGCCATGCTAATGGGGCAAAGAGTAAGGGATCTTTAGGTTATTGCAGTGAAATGATCCATTTTGTTTGCATAGGCTAATAGATTATTGGGATCATCTAGATGTGTAAATAATTGATCGGACACCCACTATATACTGGCACTATGTTGAATTCTGTGTTTATTGTCTCACTGAAGCTTTCTGTTGCTTAGGCCAAAAAATGTAGAGTCTCCTCAACTCCAATCCTCACATAGCCCCTGACTGTCAGAAAATCCTATCGGCTCTGCCAATAAAATGTACCAAGAGTATGCACTTCAATACTATTCCTCATCATCTCTCACCCAAATAATGGCAATCACTTCCTCAATAGCTTCCCTCTTTCCTACCCAAGTTTATTCTCAACACAGCAGCCAGAGTGATCCTTTGAAAACCTAAATCACACTATGTCACTACCCTGCTCAAAACCTTGCTATGGCTCCCAATAGCCATAAAATCTAAGTCTTGACAATATCCTAGAAAGCCTACAGGATCTACCAAACTGCCCTGCATGTGGTTCCCTTCATCCCCCTGGCCTTCACACTTGCTGTGCTCTCTCCTTGAAATGCTCTTTTCAAATAATCTGCATGGCCTTTCCCCTCACCTCCTTCAGATCTCTGCTCAAATACTATATAACCAGAGAACCCTCTTTAAAATGGCCTCCTTTCCTCTAATCTAGAGTATTCCCTAACCCTTCCTACTTTTTTTTCTACAGCACTTATCCCTATATAATATACTAAATCTTTTCACAAATATTTTGCTTACTTTTTGTGTTTCTTTACAAGAAACAACAGCTTTCCAACAATAGCTCCATGAGGGAACTGTGCTGGATACATAGTAGGTTCTCAAGAAATATTTGTTAATACAAAAAATAGTTGTGTAAAATAGGGACCATAATTACTCCCCTTTTACAGATAAGGAAAGGTAGGGTCATCGAGCTTAAGTGATTTTCTTAGGGTCATTCATCTAATAAAAGAAAAGTCAGGCTGGCCTGCTTGTCCCTGTAGAGATAGCATATTCATTCTCATTCATTCATTCATTCATTCTCTCCCTCTCTTTTTCTCTCTGTATCTCACTTTCTCTCTCTCCTACCCTCTCTCCCTCTTTCTCTCCCTTTCTCTCTCATTTTTCTCTCTCTCCCTCTTTCTTTCCTCTTCCCTTACAAATCCAAAATACAATTGGAATAAAATTCACTCAAGAAAAAACATGTGACTGGGAAGGAAAAATAAGATGCAATGCAAAAGAATCCAGGAGGTTCTGGAGTTTGGCACAAATTTGTTCATCTACTTGTGGCAAAATATTTTATTGAGATATTAATGTGTGTTTTATACTCTATGTCACAATGTAATTAAAATGAATTAAAGGTAGTTTTTCTTCTTTCTCCCTCAAAGACCTGCTCTCAGAAGAGTCCTGTACTTAGTTTAATGCTCCACTGTCAATGGTGTGAAATTCCTAATAAATTTACCTTTGAACTTATGCTTCATAAGTGAAGTCCAATGGCTCAAGGGAACATCTATGTAAGCACAGGAGATAAACCAGGTATTAGTTTGAACATGCAACCCACTGGCACAGCAGGCTGTATATGCATGCATAGCACCTGATCTAATGCACTATGCACACCTGAGATAGTCCAAGGCAGCAAAGGTACCTAAGAGGGTAGCTGGGGTCAGGACCTGGGCTCAGACTGATATAGTCAAAGCCATCAAAAACAGCAGAAGCAACAGAGGTGGTAGCAGAGGCTACAGCCCCAAGAGGGGGGTGGTGCTCCATATGGACAGTGCTGGGGCCCAAGGTGAGAATTCAGTTTTCGTGCCCTTTCCCAAAGCCCATTATTACCAGCATCAGCACAAATAGTAATTCTCTGGCCTGAGTACTTGGACCGGAACTGCCTGTAATCAGTAATTTATCATAAAACAAAAGTATACAGATTGCAATAAAAGTATCAGAGACTTATTAGCATTCTTCAAAGAGTTTAGACTTTCTGGGTTTAAAAACCACTGCAACCTTGCAAAGTAAATATTCACAAGCTTAGAAAAAATTAAATTTAAAGATCACCACATTCAACAGAAAATAACACTTTTCATATGAAGCTTCAGATGAACCAACTATTAAAGAAGACAATTTTAAAATTAATGTTTCCTTCTAACTGAAGATAAAGCAATATGATACATAAATGGGTATTTTAAATTTTATATAAATAATAAAGTCAATTTTGGTTTACAACCTCCACAAGTTACAGGGAATATCGAAGAAATATTAAAATGCTATTGTTAAAATTATATTTAAAATTAAATTCAGAAAAGTAATGTAATCATCATGGTAGAATAAGTTTCCTACCTTCTCCCCAACAAGAACACCTATTTAGACAATCACTAACAGTTGGGAGTGCCTTTGTAGAAGTCCAGAGTCCAGCTGAGAAGCTCCTATACATCCTTGGAGAAAAAAAAATCCAAGTCTAGATGCAATGAAGGGGGTTAAAGAAACAATTTGACTTTACATGCATCACTCCTCTCCACAGGTGGCACAGCTCAATGACAAGAGATGATAAGAGAGACTTTCTCAGCCTATAATTTCTCCCAGAATTGGGCATAGGGATGGGAGAGCATGAGTGAGCACTCAGCTTCTCCAGCTATGCAGGATCTGCCAAGGAGATCCATTTCTCTCTTACTTCACTGAGTCATGAGCTGCACAAGTTGGGGGAGGTGAGCAGTTGGGAGAATAGGAGCCAGGGCTTGGAACTGAATGTATCAAGGGAACCCACATCCTACTAACCAGGTCAAAAACTCCCTCAGAGGCCCACCCACAAGCCACTGGAAATTACTCACCTGCAGATCCCTCCAGGTGACCTGTGAGCACCCCCAGCATACCTCACCACACACACCTTCACCCTATGGCCTACTCACTGTACACACTCCCGACAGCAGCAAGAATAAACCTTTGCAGAAAGCTAGTGAACATGTGCAGAAAGTCCAATTCTGTGGTCCTGAGAGAGACTTTCCTTGAGAAAGCAAAGGAAAGGTTGTCAGCACCCAGAGAGGTACAATGCAGGATGGAGAGAAGTTTAAGAATTCTGCCACAAGAGAAAGAAAAATGAAGCAAGCATATCCATAGAAGGTCTGAGAAAGCCTCAGAATCCCTAATAGGGCTGAAGGAAGTTATTTCACTCCTGAAGTCTGTCGGTAAAGACAAAGAAGGTGACTGCTATTTAATGAGAAGAAAGAAACTCAAGACTTCAAGGAACATGAAAAACCAAGGAAATATGATATCATCAAAGGAAAATAAAAATTTTCCAGTAACTGACCTCAAAGACATGGAGATCTACAATTTACCCAACAAAGAATTCAAAATAGCTGTTTTAGGGAAGCTCAATGAGCTATGAGAAAACACGGAAAGACAATTCAATGAAATCAGGAAAACAATACAAAACAAAATGAACAAAATGAGAAATTTAACAGAGATAGAAGTCAAGAAAAGACCCAAACAAAATCCATGCTGGAAAAACAAAATTAATTTAAACTGATACTTAATTAAAACTTATCTGTATAAAGACTTAAATCTTTTTTAAAATTTTGTTTCATGAAAATGATCAGCTCTGGGTACACTAACATTCATATTTTGAAATAATTTATTAAAAATTTATGCCAATATTGTTACAGTCCATAAAATACTCTTTAACAACTCCAGTGAGAGTTGCATCAGAAGAAAGAGCCTTCTCAAAATTAAAAATCATCATAATAATTTTGTGTGTTGAGATGGTTTAACTAAATTTAGTATAGTCATATCATAATGTATATCAATGTTAAATCGCTATGTTATACATCTGAAACTGAATACAACATTGAATACAATATTGTCTATGTTAACTATATTTTAATAAAAAACTAATGTCACAGAGTTTGCTGATAGATAAGGAGAGCTATAACCCATGTCTGGTACTGTAGCTTGCCTGCTGGGTGCCTATGGTCTAACTACTAGTGCTGAGATTTAGTTTCCTCATTTTAAAAATGAAGATGATAATAGTATTGTCATTAGGGTTAAATGAGTTAGCCTACATATATAATAATGTGGTAAAATGTTGTAGAATTGCTGTTTTGCAACTTCTGAGACTAGGTCTTAAGAAGCCTTAGAGTCTTTTATTTTTGCCCTCTTGGGACAGTTCTACTGCCTTGTCGAAAAGCCTGAGGGAGACTATTAATGAGGAGAAACTCCTTGGAGACAGAGAGGACCAATAGACACACAGCATCTTGATATCAGAAATGTCAGTGCAGTTATCATACACCCTTCAGCTCTAAGCCAGCTCCCAAGTAACTGCACTTTCATGAGTGGAGACAAGATGGCTGGACCCATACCCACATGTGGTGGCTAAAAATAGGGAGGGATATCTCTGCTGTGGAGGTCCCTCCTGAGAAGTAAGAGGTCCGGCCCCACACACCAGGATCCCCAGCCCAGGGTTCCAGTGCTGGGGAGAGAAGTCCCCACAACTTCTGGCTGTGAAAATAAGCAGAGATAGTGGCTGAGTGAGAAAGAGGGCAGCTGGAGTCTCAGGCGTTCCTCTTAAAGGGCCCATTCACAGATTCACCTGTTCTGAGTTCCAGTGCTGGGGAAGCAGCTTGAACGGTGCCAGGGACATAAGGAGAGAAACTGAATTCTCTGGTTTCAGGGTGAGTGCTGGAGAGGCAGCTTTCTTCCAGACAGAAGTGCTGGCTGAAGCTACTGTTCCTTTGTTGAGCACTACCCCCACACGACCAGCAGGCACAATGGGATGCCATATCTGAGTCTCCATCAACTTGGCTAACAACACTCACCCACCCTGGAAATTCCCTGAGACCCTGCCACACTCAACCCTTGCACTAGCATAAACCTCTTTCAGTCATTGTTCCTCACAACCAGCCAGTCTCAGCCCACAGTCAGACTTTCCTAAAATCTCTCAAAGGTCCACAAACCTAAAAAAAAAAAAACAGTGGCTAGCCTCAATATGCCCTGTATCTCTTGCCAAGTGGCCCTAAGTTCACTACTAGTAGTAGTGGGACTCAGTTCACAGCATAGCCTCTCCCATGACCTCCAAGTCCAGCAAGGCAGTTACCAACCACAGATCATTTGGGCGCTCCTACCAGGTGGCTCTGGGCCAGGCAACTGAGCCTCTCCCAAGAGTCTCCAGAACCAACACACCCAGTCACAAGTTTCTGACCACACCAGGGCACCACTCAATTACCTCCACCAATGACACACTCGAAAGGTGGACTAGGCACACCTTGCTAAAGTGAATCCAACTCTATTTGAGTAGGCCTCACATATCTCATTCACTGTCATCTCAGCCAGTCCTCACAGCTAGTCAGCCTGAGGATGAATTCAGCCTACTGATGTGCCAACAAAAAGCAAGGCTCAATGACAGCAGAAGGGCACATACAACCCACACAAGGGACATCCTTGAAGCACCTGGCTCAGGTGACCAGTAGCCTGCATCACTGGACCCCAAAAAACAACTACTATATAAGGCCATTCTGCCAAGACCGGGAGACACAGTAGATCTACCAAATACATAGAAATGAAGACAGAGATGGAACCAAAATGAAGGGACAAAGAAAGTTTTCTCAAATGAAAGAAAAGGACAAAATTCTAGAAAAAAGAACTAAATAAAATGAAGACAACCAACAAGATACAAAGTTTAAAACACCGTGTTCGAAAGGATACTCAAAGAACTTAGGGGAAGAATAGATGAACCTAGTGAGAATTTATACAAAAAGATAGAAGCCATAAAAAAGAACCAATCAGAAATGAAGAATACAATAACTGAAATGAAGAATACAAGATGGAATTGACAGTAGATTAGATAAAGCAGATAAGTGAATCAGTGATTTGGAAGATAATGTAGCAGAGAACACCCAATCAGAATGGCAAAAAGAAAATAAATAATTTTAAAAAGGAAGACAATTTAAGAGACCTATGAAACAGCAGCAAGTATACCAACATTTGTATCATAGGGATAATAGAAGAAGAGAGAGAACATGGAATTAAAAAAAACATTTGAAGATATAATGACTGAAAAGTTCCCCAGTCTGGTGAAGGTAATAGACATACAATCTCAGGAAGCATGGAGAGTTCCAAACAAGATGAATCTAAAGAGGCTCATACCAAGATACATCATAATTAACATGCCAAAGTTTAAAGAGAACAAGAATCTTAAAAGTAGCAAGAGAAAAGTAGTCATCTATAAGAGAGCATCTTTAAGACTATCAGCTGATTTCTCAACAGAAACTTCACAGGACAAAAGGGATTGGCACAAAATACTAAAATCAATGAAAATCAAGCACCTCCAATGAAGATTACTCTACCCAGTAAAGCTATCATTTGAATTGAAGGACAGATAACGGATTTCTTAGACAAGAAAAAACTAAAGGAGTTCATCACCACCAAATCAGTGTGACAAGAAATGTTAAAGGTACTTATTTAGAAAACGAAGAAGAAAAAATATATCATACATATAAATAATAAAATGGCAATAACTACATACCTATCAATAATTACATTAAATGTAAGTGGATTAAATGGTCCAATCAAAAGACACAGAGTGGCTGAATGGAGAAGAAAACAAGACCCATATATACATTTCCAACAAGAAACACATTTCAGATTGGAAGACATATTCAACAACCAGGATATGGAAGCAACTTAGGTGTCCAGACAGACAACTGGATAAAGAAGAGGTGGTACATATATACAATGGAATTTCACTAAGCTATAAAAACAGAATAAAATCTTACCATTTTTGATAATGTGGATAGACCTAGAGGGTATTATGCTAAGTGAATTAAGTCAGACAGAAGAAGACAAATACCATATGACTTCACTTATATATGGAATCTAAAACACAAAATAAATGAACAATCAAAACAGTAACAGACTCATAGCTCAGAGAACAAACTGATGGCAGCCAGATGGAAGTTTTTTTTTTGGTGGGGGCGGGGTGGTAGAAAAGATGAAGGGATCAAAAAGTGCAAATTGGCAGTTCCAAAAGTGTCATAGGGGTTTAAAGCAGTACAGCATAGGCAATACAGTCTACAATATTGTAATAACTACGTACAGTGCCAAGTAGGTACTGGACTTATCAGGGGTATCACTTTGTAAACTATATAAATGTCTAACCACTATGCTGTACACCTGAAATTGAATGTCAACTGTAATTGAAATTTTTTTAATTGTAAAAAAAGGAACCTTACAGTCATGTAATCATAAGAAATAACAAGTCAATTTTAAAGCCACAAAAAAATTAAAAATCAAAACTTATTTGCGATCTTATATTTGTCCAAAGCAACTGATGGTCCTTTCAATTATATCAATTGGAAATAAACTTGCTAAAAGTATAAATTTGATGACATAATAAATAAATTTGCAGAAAATCAATCCAGAAGTCTTATGACCTATCAAGATATCACATTAGTAAAGTATTAGTATCATTATCATTTACTTTATAAAATTATGACATTAAAATATTATTCTTTGTATTTTAGCAGAGTATGTTCTTATACATGTATCACTATCACTCCTATAATATTTTATGAGTGATAAAATATTTTTTAAGGGGAGGTTTTATATTTTTGTAATTTCAATGTCACTTTTTCCTGCTTTTTTAACAAGGGCCCTGCATTTTTATTTTGTGCTGAGTCTCATAAAATAACTATGTGGAAATATCACACTAAGAAGATATCCTCACTTCTAAGTTTAATACGAAGCCTCTCCTGCTTTAGGATTGTACCATCCCTCCTACCTTTTACCCAGCTCCCTTACCATATACACACTGCTAATTAAGTAGACTTGTCTTTGTCCTATATATCTCTTGATTAGGGCCCAGCATTAGGCAGATGCTAATCACCTGATTCATGTTGAAATGGTCTAAATTAATAGTAAACATATTATCCATCCCAGATATACATGGATTTTAATAGGGGTCTCCACTGATAACTCTCAAGGGATTTACTCATCTGGACCTTCAGTTTCTAGCACAGGGGATGACACAGAGCTGACATTTAATAAATGTCCACTGAAGTAAATGTACAATAGGGGACTTTGGGACTCCCTAGCAGGCTAGCAGTGCTATTCTTAGTCAAGGGCACCTTCTTGGTGCTACTTTGCCAGTCCCTCTCAAATTATGATATGTAGGTCAAAGTAAAATTATTTATTATTGTCTATGAGGGCAGAAACTGCCTGTCTCATTTTCCAGTATCCCTTCAGCCAAGAACGGTACCTGGCACTCAATCGATATTTGATGAATGCTATAAGCATATGTTGTTCCCTGCTTTACTTTGTCCTCAAAGTATACTTGAAGTCTAGGCTGGACTTTCCTGTGTAGACTAGAACCTATGGAGGAGATAACTTGGGTTCCTAGCCCAAGAACACCTGACTACCAGGAAAAATAAACAACGCACAAAGATGTTTCTGAATTTCTAAGCAAGATGCCCCAAAGAGTGCCCAGAATGAAAAGACTGACTCTACTGTCAGCCCCAAACATTTTTCTTCTTGTTTTATTTTCCCAGCAAGGATCTCTCATTCTGGTTCTTGGCATAACTACTTTCAGACTCCCTCGTTAAAATGCCAGTCTAAGTTTAGACAAGAATACATTTTGTAGAACTGAGCAGGGTGGTATTATCCAAGAGTTTTACCACATGCCATCAAAATATATAAATTAAATTGACATAGATACAAAATACAAATAGTAGAAAAACAAGATTTCCAAAGTACAGATTTTCAGTGCTAAGAATATCAGCAAATGAATTAGTTTGACTAGGTCTCTCAAATCACCTGATAAAAATGTATCCTCTTCTTAACCTATGCAATGGGCCTCTTTTCCTTCTAACACCTGTCTATGTCTCAGCTTTTATGTACTATATTGTCCCTCAACCTGAGATCTTCACTCAATTTCTACCACCAAAGACTTGCCAAATTCTCGGTTGCTCCCCAGTCTTTTCTAGGGCTAGAAATGAGCTAGATTATTGACTTGGGTGCAAAACACTACAACTTTACAAGTCTTTGCTAGATAGGATGTTTGCCCTAGTTTTAAACTCCATTCATCACTCAAAAACAATTTTACTAAAGCCTACTAGCTTTCTGTAAAATTTTATAATAGTATTTAGATATATACCACTTGAAGGAGAAATATTAGATTAGCACATATACATAAATAGGTAGGGGTGTCAGAAATAAAAATATTTGGAACACGGTACTCAAGAAGTACTAAAGAGACAGATTTGTGTCTGTATATTCTACTGCTCATACTTTGCTGCATCTCTCATAGAACAGTACACTTAGCGTATTCTCTTCAACATTAGAGTGCTCAATAAATGTCTGATAAGTGATTGGTTGCTGGTCCTTCAATGACGAACAAAATAATTTTTTCATGAGCGTTGTATTTAAGATCAAAATCAGACAAGCTTGACTATCTTTCTTCAAAACTGGTGATTATTTACTAAACATAGAATGTCATGTCATCAAAAAACATTTTGTAACTAGTGGTACATAGAGATACATAGTCATAAAGAAATATATTGAAAGAAAACCCTAAGAAGATATTCTCCCAAGTTTGATAAATTACTATCATAACAAAAGCTTATAAAATGAAATTGCTGTATGAATGAGACATTTTATGTCAAGTTCCAGCCAGTAGCCAAGAACATTTTCAATGCAATGTTAACAATTTGAAATATATTAGAATAATTTTATAAATTAATATTGTAGCTTTGAAAAGCTCAACTCCATAATCATTCTCCTCTGGAAAGACTCCATTTCATCTTACTTTTATAAGCACCTTATATGAAATATGATATGGTGTTCCTGTTAAGCAAACTACTTTAGGAGGCAATAAATGGATTTATTAAATAATTAGCATGCAGATAGAGGAAAGCTATGTGCCTTGCAGAAGATCTAAAATTGTTATTGGGAGCAAAGTGATATTCATATTTTTAAAACTACATCAGAAATTGCAGATGCCAAACACATTCATGATAATGTTACAATTCAGTCATGGATTCGATATGGACATGATGCTAGCATTTTAGTGTAACAATAATTTTGGTAATATAAATATGAGCAAACCTAAGAGGATGCAGAAATGCCAGATAAGGCATAAAATATATCCTGGCTGGAGCAGGATATATTCTAGGAAGATGATTTAGAATTATAGATTATTCATGACCTAAGAGAGGACATAGTGACACACAGAAGACTCTCACTAATAAAAATGGAGATGATCATAAACCCATTTACTAAATGCACAGAGGGAACCAAGTAGGATATTGGACATATAAAAAGGCCAAGTGCTTCTCTCTCTGCACTATGAAAGAAATATCAGTGTCCCTAAAGATAGATAAAGATAAACCAGTGAGTTTTGTTTTAATAAAAGGTGTGGGTAGCAGAGACAATGAAAATTAGTGATCAAATAAGTTAGCAACCAAATTTGCTCCTCTGCTATAACCACAAACTTGATCTCTCTGTCAAAGAAAAACAAACAAACAAAAAGGGAACTGGAGATTTTGGGTGATGACATAATTATTCTTTGCTTATATTCTCAGAATTGCCAGGAGGGAGGAAATATAAAAATATGACAATAAGCTGAAGTTATAGAAAGGAAGTCATTAATTACCTCAAAGTGCTTTATAGGTAGTAAAGGACTATATGAAAGATAGTTATGATTGTAATACAGCTTTGTGACTTCCAGCTTGTTTTCAGATTCCTGCTCTGATTGGAAGCAGAAGTTTTCACATATCTATTATTTCCTTTACTACTCAAAAAAGTAATCATTCCCCAGAGAAACAAGAATAAGTGACTTGCCTCTAGTCAAGCAAGCCAGTAAGTATGTGGATCTGGGGATCAAACTCAGGTGCTCTGCTTCCTAGTCTAGAAACACAGCTATTAGAGCTCTGCATGGTTTTGAATCTCTCTTTTCACTCAGAAGGTCTCATTTGCTCAAGGTGGAAGCCACTTCATGTTAATATTCAACCCAGAATTCAGATGCTGGCTTAAGACACATTTTTTTCATATTCCTCTCACCATTCATTCTTCCCCATATAATTATTTTTTTGCCCTTATTCCAAATAGTCCAAATCCTTTTTAGCCTTTTCTCATAAGAACAATTACCCAATAATCTTGATTAAAATTCTGGCTTGAAAATCCAACATCAGTTCAGCCAAAACAACCACAGAAACTAGTTGATTATGAGATGATGTGTAGTTCCTAATGTTTCTTCCATGAGGATTGAGTTACTCAAAGTATAAACCAATGCAAATAAAAATGCCTCTAAGAAAGTGACACTTGACTTTATTGACTATATACCATATTAAATAAAACTGTGACAGTAATAACAAATATTAATTGGGTCATTCCTTTCAGTAATTTAAATGCATCTAATTCCTCAACTTAAATTTTGCTATTGTATGATTTTCCAGTTTCTACATTATATATTTGACTTATAAATAAATATAATATATTTATTATATGCAAACAGGAAGAGAGGTAAGTTATTATTTCAAGGCTTTTTGGTATGCCATTCAAGGTTGAAAATATGTTGATTAACATGAAAGACAATTCCTCTAGTAGTTGAAGAAAGTTATCAGGCATATAAAAATGTATTTCCCTGAGGACAATGAGAGCCAGTAAAACTTCAGGACTTCCATGGTTGGTCATGGCATTCAGAAACAGCCTGGGTGAGCAAGTGACAAGTAGGCTGAAAGGGGAATTTTTTCTCCTCCATTCAGAGACAGAAAGTTGCCTTCTTGAAAATTTGCTTATATTAACAAATTAAATGTTTATAATAACAAATCTGAATCACTGGCCACTATTCATCCTCTTTGATATTCATACAAAACAACTCAGTAAATGACAGCATAGAGAAATAAGATGCAAACATAGGCATAACTTTATCAGATATTCCTGGAGAAAGTAAGAAAAGGAACAAAAGATGAAAAAGAAAAATATGTAAATATGTGTAAGCTACAAAACTATAACAAACTCTCCAAAAATACTTGTGTCATATCCTGCAGGGTCATTCAAATGCTTCCTTGCTATCAAGGCAAAGACTCTGGCTTCTGTCTCCATATGACTCAATTAGGTTTCACTCACTTCTCAGGTCTCTAACTATGCCTCTAACCCCAGGTGACCCTCTGCCAAAAGTGTGCTTGTGGCAAAAGAAGCTGAGTAATACTGTGGAGATAACATTAACCATAAGAAAAACAATTAGAAACACAATTCATCAACCACTTAACCAAACTACTATGGTGGAAGAGAGCCTACAGAAAATCAGTAGACACAAGTACTATCCTAGTTTATCTTAGAAATAAGATGGAGAAGATAACATAAATTTGAAACAATAAAAGTGAACCTCAAAAAGACTCTTGACACAAGTGGATTTCAGAGAAGAAAAAGATCAAGGCATACCAAACTTGTGAAGAAATTCCACATGGAAAATAAGAGTATCTGAGTGCATTTAACTGGGAAGAGGATAACAGTAATCATGACTTGAGCATTATTTTTTTATGTCAGGCACTGGGTTAGGGCGATTATATATGTAAGGTTTTATCACTCCCATGCTACAAATCAGGAAACAAAGGCTCAGGAAGATTAAGTGACTTTCCCAAGATAAGACTGCTAAGAACTGTCTTCAGGAGAATGTCCTACTCATGACTTACAAGATTTTGCATAGCTGATCTCTGGCTTGCCTCTACAGACTCATTTCACACCACTCACCTGCTTAGTCAACACCTGCAGCCATGAACAAGCCAATCCTTTTCATTGCAGGTGTTCACATTTTGAATTTCCTCTGCCTGCATAAATCTGCCTTCTTTGCCTATAAGACTTCTATGCATCTAGCCAACTTTTTGTGAAAGTTACTTCTTTAAAGAGGCTAACTCCAATTGCTGATCTAAATGAGGTTCCTGATTAGATTGACTTATAAACATATTATTCATAGCACTTATCATAGCTCATATCTAAATAATTACACATGTGTTGCATTTAAGTTCTCCAGGCCAGCATGCTGAAAAATTCAGCTGAGCTCATACTGGAGTTTTAAGTCTGAATTCTTCAGGCTGAAAACATAGAGATGTCTATGTTGCAGTCTTGAGGATAATTTCTTCTTCTTAGGGAGACAGCAGTCCTCATTCTCTTAACTCCTTCACCTTATTGAATGAAGGCCACTCACAATATGAAGGGAAATCTGCCTAACTTAAAGAATACTGAGTTAAATTTGAACCACATCTTTATAAAACTTTCATAATAATATCTAGACTGATGTTTGATCAAACAAGTATACACCATAGCCTAGTCAAGTCGACATATATAATTAACCATCACACATATCTATTTAAGGACTATTTTCTCTGCTTGACTGTAAACTCCATGAGAACAGAGACTCAATCTATTTTTTTCACAACTATATCCATGGCGCATAGAACAGCATCTGGCATATGATATATGCTGAAGAACTATTTATTGCTGAATGACAGGAATATCTGCCACATCTTGATAACTGGTTGATCTAGCTAGCACTGGAAAAAAGTGAAAAATGGGATACAGCAACTGACTATAGGACAGTAAGAATTTCTAGCTAGTGAGATTTAATTCAATTTACCTAACAATTATGGACTGGCTTCCATCGCCATGAAACTACCCTAGGTATACAGGGAATACCAAAATGAGTATAGGAGTCATACTAAGATTAGAATACAAAGATGGCATCAGAAGCTGAAAATAACCTGTGTCCACAATAGGGAACCAAATGAACAATTATAGGAGTTAGAGTGAGCTCCAGTAGCTAGGTTTGAAGGGTTTATGTATGGTGTATCTTTTCTACTACAAACTTGGTAATAACCCATCCATTCATATACAAAACGAGGTACCATAAGGCAGCAGTGGATGGCAGCTCTAGTACACCATCATATTAATATTCTACAAAGAATATTATATTCTTTGTCTCAGTTATAGAGACAAAGACACTCCAAAAGGGTGGACCTATCTTAGGATATTGAGCATCTACTATGTGTAAAGCACTGTTCTAGGTATTAGAGATACAGTAATAAACAAAACAGACAAATATCCATGCACACATGGAGCTTGCAGTCTAATAAGGAAACAGAAAAACAAAATAAAAGCTATTCTGTTATTAATCAACACCAATGATATACCTAAATAACTAGAAGAAGAACAATAAACCAAGCCCAAAGTAAGCAGAAGAAAGAAAATAATAATGATCAGAGCAGAAATAAATGAAAGTCTTAAAAAAACTATATAAAAGATTGACGAAAACTGATTCTTTGAAAAGATAAACAAAATTGATAAGCCTTTAACCAGACTCATCAAAAAAAGAAAAAGAGAGAGGATACTCAAGTAAATAAAATCAGAAGTAAACAGGAGAACTGACAACTGACAGGACAGAAACACAAATAATTGTAAAAAAAAAAGTAGTACTACAAACAGCTACATGCCAACAAACTGGACAATCTGGAAGAAATAGTTAAATTCCTAGAAACAAACAATCTTCCAAGGCTGAATCAAGAGGAAACAGAAATCTGAACAGACTGATAACTACAAACAAAATCCAATCAGCAATAAAAAAATAAACAAACAAACAAATAAATAAATAAAACCCTCCCAACAAGCAAAAGTCCTGGACTGGGTGGCTTCACAGGTGAATTTTAACAAACATTCAAAAAAGAACTGATATCTATCCTTTCCAAACTATTCCAAAAAATTCAAGAGAAGAGAAGGCTCCCAAGCTGATTTTATGAGGCCAGCATTACCCTCATTCCAAAGCCAGAAACAGACACTACAAAAGAATAAAATTATAGACCAATATTCTTGATGAGCACAGATGCAAAAATCCTCAGTAAAATATTAGCAAATCAAATTCAGCAATATTTTAAAAGATCAGATATCAAAATTAAGAGGGATTTATTCCAGAAACGCAAGGTTGGTTCACTACCTACAAATCAATTAATATGATATGCCACATAAACAAAATGGTGCAGAAAAAGCATTTGACAAAATACATCATCCATTTTTGATAAAAACTGTCAGCAAAGTGGAAATAAAGAGAATATACCTCAACATAATTAAGGCCATATATGAAAAACCCACAATTAACATCATACTCAATGGGCAAAAGCTAAAAGAATTTTGTTTACAGTCAGAAGAAACAAGACAAGAATGTCCACTTTCACCACTTTTATTCAATGTAGTATTGAAGTCCTAGCCACAGCCACCAGACAAGAAACAGAAATGAAAGGCATCCAAACTGGAAAGGAAGAAAAAACTACCATTATTTGCAGATGACATGATGCTATAGAGAGAGAAACCTAAAGATTTCAACAAAAACTATTACAACTGATAAATGAATTTAGTAAAGTAGTAGGATACAAATTTAATATTTGGAAACCAGTTCCTTTTTATATACCAGTAATGAACTATCAGAAAGAGAAATTAAGTAAACAATCCCATATATAATTGCATCAGAAAAATAAAATACCTAGGAATAAATTTAACCAAAGAGGAAAAAGACATGTACTCAGAAAAATTATAAGACACTAAAGAAGGAAACTTAAAAAGATATAAATAAATAGAAATATAGACTGTGCTCACCAATAGGAAGTATTAACATCATTAAAATGTCCATACTACCCAAAGTATCTATAGATTCAATGCATTCCCTCTCACAATACCAATGGCATTTTTCACAGAACTATAAGAAATAATACCAAAATTTATATGGAATGAGAAAAGACCCCAAGCAGCCACAAGAACAAAGTTGAATGTATCACACTATCTGATATCAAATTATACTATAAAACTATAGTAATCAAAACAACATGGTACTGGCATAAAAACTGACATATCGATCAATAGGACAGAATAGAGACCCTAGAAATAAACCCACACCTATATGGTCATTTAATCTATGATAAAGGAGGCAAGAATATACAATAGGGTGAAGACAGTCTCTTCAATAAATGGTGGGTATTGGAGAAACTGAACAGATACATGCAAAAAATAAAACTAGACGACCTTCCTACACCATATACAACAATAAACTTAAAATGGATTAAAGACTTAAATGTAAGACTCTACACTATACAACTCCTAGAAGAAAACATAAACAGTAAACTCTGACATTGATCTTAGTAATAATTTTTCTGATATATCTCCCTGGGCAAGGGGAACAGACCAACAACAACAACAACAACAACAACAACAAATGAGACTACATCAAACTAAAATGTTTTTGCACAGTGAAGGACACCATCAACAAATGAAAATACAACTTAATGAATGAGAGAAGACACTTGCTAATGATAAATACAGTAACTGGTTAACATGCAAAATGTATAAAGAACATATACAACTTAGTCAAGAAAAAGAAAACCACAAACAATCCAATTGAGAAAGGGGCCTGAATAGGCATTTCTCCAAAGAGGACATACAAATGACCAATAGACATATAAAAATTGCTCAAGGTCACTAATCATCAGAGAAATGCAAATTAAAACCACAATAAGGTATTACCTCACACATGTCAGAATGGCTATCATTAATTAATTAGCAAACGTTAAGTGCTGACAAGAATGTGGACAAAAGGGAATCCCTCCTGCGATGTTGGTGGAAATCCCTCCTGCGATGTTGGTGAGACTAGAAATTGATATAGCTACTATGTAAAACAGTATAGAGATTCTTCAAAAACTTAAAAATATGACCTAGCAATTTCACTTCTGTGTATTTATCTGAAGAAATCCAAAACAATAATTAGAGAAGATATGTGTATTCCTATGTTCATTGCAGCATTATTTACAATAGCCAAGAAACAGAAGCAACCTAAGTGCTCATCAATAGACAATCGGATAAAGAAGAGGTAGTACATAAATATCATGGAATATTACTTGGCCATGGAAAAAGAAATCTTATCATTTGCAATAACATTGATGGACCTAGAGGGGATTATGCCAAGTGAAATAAGTCAGACAGGAAAAGATAAATACCAGATGATTTTGTTTATATGTGGAATCTAAGGAATAAAATAAATTTAAAAAATAAAAATAGACTTACAGATAGAGAGAACAAACTGATGGCCACCAGAAGAGAGGAGCACTGGGGCTCTGGGTGAAAAAAGTAAAGGGATTAAGAAGTACAAATTGGATACTGGGGGGAAAATGGCATAAATGATAGAGGCTTTGTTTATCCCTCTTGCCACCAAATAAAAGTTGTGACAGAAACACAGAACAAATTGCAAGCAAAGTCACCTGGGATCTAGGTGAACAGAAGCACTACAACTAGGGAGAGAAAAAAGAAATCACCCTGCAATGGTAGAAGATAGGAAGGGGTAAGACACGAGGCTGCCCCATACCCAGAGGCTGAGTGGAACAGAGACTGTGGAAGCAGCAGCTGCAGATGCTTCTTAAAGGGGACATGTTTGCAAGCAGACTTTCACAGTCACAGACTTGCTTGCTCTGAGCACCAGCGTCAGATTGGCTGCACTTACAAGGGGACACTGAGTTGTGGCAGCGAGGACCAGAAGTGATGCTCTCTCACAGGCGGAAGTGCCTGTAGTATCCATTGTTCCTCTATTGAGCCCTCCCCACTCCCAGCATGTAGACTCAGAGTCGCCATAGATGAGATGTCATCAAACTGGATAATAGAGGTCACTCTGCCCAGAGGATTCCCTGAAACTCTGCCTCCCCCAACTCACAGCCCCACCCAAGCCACATCCAGGTGTATCCTCAGTGAGTCTGGTGCTCCATGCTGATCAGAGCAAAGACTTACACTGGTAGCAGCTGGCCCTGGATTCTGATAGGGCCTCTTGACGCAACTATAATAAGCACAGCATCTGTGGATTGCATGCTGAATCTTAACAGGTGACCCCAGAGGAGCATGGGCTGGGGCTAAATTTGGCCTGCAGCTGAACCCCTTTCAGGACTGTGCCATTGGACACCTTCTACACAAATCCACAATAATAAGACCAGGAGACTTAAGAGCTTTGTTCAGACTACTGAAACAAACACAGAAAAGCAGCCAAAATGGGAAGACAAAAAAGCAGAAACCATATCAGGGAACAGAACAGAGATCCAGGAATAATGGAGTCAAATAATTTAACAGATGCAGAGTTCAAAACACTGGTTATAGAGATGCTCAATGAACTTAGAGAAAGAGTAGATGAATTCAGTGAGAACTTTAACAAAGAGATAAAAAGCATAAAAATGGAAATTAAAAAAATGGAACCAGTCAGAAATGATGAACACATTTTCTGAGATGGAGAGTATATTAGAGGGAATCAACATAGTGGATAAATAAGAGGATCTCACCTCTGATATAGAGGATGGGGAAGCCAAGGATACTCAATCAGAATGGCAAGAAAAAAGAAGCCAAGACTATAATAATATTTTAAGAAGCCTATGGGACACAATTAAATGTAAAAATATCTGTGTCATATGGGTTAACTGAAGGAAAAAAGGAAGTTGAAGTGCTATTTGAAGAAATAATGATGAAAACTTCCATAACCTGGTGAAGGAAACACATAAAATCCCAGGAAGCTCAGACAGTCTCAAAAAAGAGAAACTCAAAGAGGCCCACACCAAGGCACATCATCGTTAAAATGCCAAAGGTTAAATTCAAAGAGAGAATCTGAAAAGCAACCAGAGAAAAGCAGTTAGTTATCTACAAGGGAGCACCCATAAGACTGGAAGCTGATTTCTCAAAAGAAACTATGCAGGATAGAAGGGTTTTGCACAAAATATTCAACATGATGAAAACACAGGATCTACAACCAAGGAAACTTTATCCAGCAAAGCTATCATCTAGAGTCGAAGGACAGATAAAGAGCTTCCTAAACAAAAATATGCTAAAGGAATTTTTTAACACCAAACCAGTATTGCAGGAAATATTGGAGGGATTTCTTTAAGAAGAAAAAACATGTATCAAAAACATAAATAAAGAATGGTAATAACTATATTCCTATCAACAAGTACCTCAAATGGAAAAGAATGAAGTACTCCAGCCAAAAGGTAGAGTGACTGAATGGATAAGAAAACAAGTACCCTACATATGCTGCCTACAAGAGACTCACTTCAGATTAAAAGACACACACAGACTAAAAGGAAGGTGGTAGAAAAAGATATTGCTTTGATGGACCTAGAGGATATTGTGTTGAATGAAATGGGTCAGATAGAGAAAGACAAATATCACATGATTTCACGTACATGTGGAATCTAAAGCGCAAAATCAACAACAGCAACAAAAGCAAAATAAAATTATACATACAGAGAATATTTTGAGGGATACTAGATAAGAGAGGTGTTTCGGGGAAGAGGGCAAAGGGATTGAGAGGTACAGATAGATGGTTGCAGAGTAGACATGATAGCATAGGAAAGATGGTTAATAATGTAGGAATGAAAATGTAGGGGAAGAAGGGGTGCTAGATTGGTGCGGTGAGCACTTTGCGAGTTGTGTGGATCTCTGATCAATATGTTATATAGCTGAGGCTGGTGTGTTATATACCAACTATAATTGAAAAAAACCTTATTGAATCGTACAATGTAAATGCGGCAACTAGTTGTCTATTATATTTCAACAAAGATGAAAAACGTGGTGTTGACAGAGCAGGTCAAGATGGCAGAATAGAGTTTGTGGCCATGCCACCCTGAACACACCCTATCTCCTCTGATCTTGGAAGCTAAGCAGGGTCAGGCCTGGTTAGTCTGTGGATGGGAGACCACCTATGAAGACCAGGTACTATAGGGTGATAAAAAAAAAGACAATGATGGCAGAATAGATCAATGTTGTGTATGTCTCCTCCCATGGCCACATTAAAATTAAAACTAAATTATAGAACAATCAACCTGTAGAACTATCTGAAGACTAGCTGAATGGAACTCCTATAACTAAGGATATAAAGAAGTCATATCAAGACTTGTAGGAGGGGTAGAGATGCAAAACGGGCTTTTCCCACACCCACCTGTGACAGTTGAGCATTAGGAGGGATATCACGGCTACAGAGGGCCCCTCAGCAGTGGAGTGAGAGGCCCCAACTCCACACCGGGATCCCCAACCCAGGGTTCCAGTGCCAGGAAGAGAAGTCCTCATAAAATCTGACTGTGGAAATCAGTAGGGATTCTGAGAGAGAAGGCTACTGGAAACCCACATTTCACCTTAAAAAGTCTGCACAACGATTCACTCATAGGCGCTCACCCTGGGCTCTAGTGGAAAGACAGCAGCTCAGGACGTGCCAGAGACATACAAAGAAAGACTAAATTGTGTGGTGTCAGGGTGAGGGCAAAAAAGACAGCCACCATTGTCCCGTTGTTGAACTCTCTTCTAGTGCAGCCTACAGGCAAGGTACCATCTTGCCTGTGTTAAGTATACCCCACACACAGCCAAATCTGAAGCTGCATTAGCCTGGTGAGATCTACTCACCCCACTCCTGTGACTCCTTGAATTCCCTGCACCCACTCAACTCTCAAATTGCTGGAGGCATTCTATGGTTAGGCAACCAGCCCCACTCTGAGCAAGAGGCTCCTACAGCAGCAATCAACAGGCCTCTACTTGTGCACCTTGGAATACTTTCAGTGACCAGTAGCTAGCCCTGGCCCTAGATACAGTATCTCTTGAACAAATCTCCAGGGTCTGCATGCCCGAGGCAGCAGCTGGCCTCAGTGCAAGCTGAGACTTTTGCAAGTGTCCACATGTTCATACTAGAGCCAAATCTGAATCTGCACTAACCTAGAGAATACCACTTGCCCCACCTTGGTGACTTCCTTGGAGCCCACTTCACACAACTAGCTACTGCTCAAGGCTCTTTTAACTGCTGAGCCTCAGGTAGCAACCAGCAAACAGTCTCAGACTTTGGGGTGCCCTGGAGCTTTTTCTGAGCTACCCCAGGCCCAGTACTGGTAGCAGCGGACCTTGGTTCAAAGCCTCTCCCACATGCCTCCAGGTCCAGCACAGGCAATGATGAACTACAGATAGCTCTGTAGCTCTTACCAGGTAGCCCTGGGCAGTCACAGGCAGCAGGTGACTTTGGCCTGCATAGGAGCACCTCCCAAGGAGCCCCGAAACTAACACACCCAAAGGCTAGTGTCAGACCTCAACAGAGCACCACCTGATTAGTCCTAGAAGTGGCACATCCAAAAGGTGGTCTCAGCAGGCACAAGAGCCTAGTGAGGCAAATCCCACTCCATGGGGTCAGCCCCCAATCAGCAGCTCAAATACTATGGGTGTGGCCAATCCTCTCAGCCAATCAGCCTGAGAGTCAACCCTACCCACTGATGTGCCAACAGCAATCAAGGCTCAACTACAATAGGAGGGAGATTACCACCACTGAGCCACACAGGGCATCTACTACATAAGGCCACCCAGCCAAGACTGGGATATGTAGCAGGCCTATCTAACACATATAAATGAACACAGAGAGATGGCCAAAATAAGAAAACAAAGAAACATGCCCCAAATAAAAGAACAGGAGGAAACTCCATAAAAAGAACTAAACAAATGGAGGGAAGCAACCTACCAGATGCAGAGTTTAAAACAGTGGTTATAAGGATGTTCAATGAACTTAGGGGAGGAATAGATGAACTCAGTGAGAACTTCAACAAAGAGACACTAAGCATAGAAATTGACATAGAAACCACAAAAAAGAACCAATCAGAAATGAAGAATGCAATCATGAAATGGAGAATACACTAGAAGGAATCAACAGTAGATTAGATGAAGCAGAGGATCGAATCAGCGATTTAGAAGACAAGGGAGCAGAAAACACCCAATCAGAACAGCAGAAAGAATAAAATAAGTCAGATAGAGAAAGACAAATATTGCATAATTTCATGGACATGTGAAATCTAAAGTATAAAATAAACAGCAACAACAACAAAAAAGGAAATAAACTCATACATACAGAGAATATTTTGAGGGCTACTAAATAGGAGAGAGTTGGGGGAACAGCAAAAAGGGCAAAGATATTAAGAATTATGAATAGTAACAAAATAGACATGGAGACATAAAGTACAGCATAAGGAAAATCGTTAACAGTGTTGTAATAAATATGTAAGGGGGAAGAAGGGTACTAGATTTAGTGGAATGATCACTCTGTGAGTTATGTAGATCTATAATCACTATGGTATACAACTGAAACTAATATATTATTGTATGCCAACTACCATTAAAAAAAACTCATTGAATTGTACAATGTAAATATGGGCAACTAGTTTTCTATTATATTTCAATAAAGTTGGGGAGGAGTCCAAATTGGCAGTTACAAAAGTCACGGGGATGTGATGTACTGCACAGGAAATATAGTCAATGAATGATATTATAACTATGTATTGTGCCAGGTGGGTGCTAAACTTCTTGAGGGATCACTTCGTAAGTTATATAAATGTCTAACTATTAAGTAGTACACCTGATGCTAATATAATATTGAATGTCAACTGTAATTGAAAAAAAATTTTAAATAAATACCAATAAGAAAAATAAAGCATAGAAAGAAAAAAAGTCCAGAATCAGGATTAACATATTAGATAAAAATTCCAAGGAAGGCTTAACAGAGAAGGTGACAATTAAATAAAAACTTTAAAGAAACAAAGGAGTGAGCTATTTGTATATCTGTGGGAAAAGTGTTTTACACAGAGGAAGCAGCAAGTACAAAGTCCTACAACACGACTTGTCCTGGCATGTTTGTGGTTGGAGCAGAGTGAACAAGTGAGAGGGCATTAGGAGATAGAATCAGAGATGAAATGGTAGAGGTTAGGCAGAAATGAGAGAGAGACATGGTATAATGTATGAAGGTGAGAAGACAAGCAATTTTAGGATTGAAGCATTTTTTTTCAGGTATAAGATGGTGGAGAATGTTAATTCTAAATCTAATTTCTATTCTCACTAAACACAAAGGAAGACTTTGTACCCTAAGCAGCTTATCTAGGGCATATCCAAACTAGAAAACCCTTAATATAACTCAGCCATCAAATAGAATGACATCTTGCCATTGGCAACAACATGGATGAACCTAGAAGGTATTGTGCTCAGTGAAGTCAGTCAGTCAGTCAGACAGAGAAAGACAATTACCGCAGAATTTCACGTATATGTGGAATCTAAAGAACAAAATAAACTAAGCAGAAACAAAATCATAGATACAGGGTATATTTTAATGGTTGCCAGATGGGTGAAAAAGGGGAAGAGATTAGGAAGTACAAATTGATAGTTACAAAATAGTCCTGGGAATATAAAGTACAGCATAAATAATACAGTCAATAATATTATATTAACTAAGTTTGATATCAGGTACAAGATTTATCAGGGTGATCACTTTGTAAGTTATATTAATGTTAACCACTATGTTGTACTAATGAAACTAATATATTAAAAATATAATAAATAGATTGGGTTCTAAAAATACTAGCAAACCCTTGAAATTAGCTTATATAACAGTTTAAACCAGACTAGAAACTTGGACAACTCTTTTAGTAAAATACCATTTTAATACCCATGCCTAAACATATCCCATCAGAGATCAGAATGTCTCTCTTGCTTCCCAACTGTCATAGGAAAAACTCATGTTATTTTTATAGGTTCCATAATTGGATCTACTCAAATTAAGAAAGAATATTAACTTTGGATTGCTGGATGAAGTGCTTCAAATATCCAAGATCAGAAGAATTCTGCAGTGTAGCCTTCCTTTTTATAAGGAGACTACAAATTAGGTAGAAATAACTGAATATCATTAAGCCTAATGAGAAGACTGGAAATGGAGCAAAAAGGGCAGTAGAGCCAACATGTGGTCTTTCTGATTCACCTACCCTACGAATGTCACCAGAAAGACATCACCAGATTTACTCCCCATTTTATAATGTTATATCAGGACAGTTAGTTGCTCATTAATCTATGCTTCTCATTAATAACAGGGTTGGAGAAGTGGCCGGTCTTGTCCATATATAACTGGGATAAAATACAAGCTCCAAGAAGCTTATTCATGGATTACCTGCTTTAAGAAGTCCAAAATCACACAGCAAGTCCACTATACTGATAATCAAGATGAAGTCCTGATGCACAATTTGGGCATTCCAAATAGTTAAGATAATCCTCCAGCCAAAGGAAAGAAATATTGCATTTTATATTAAAGCAAGTAGAATTAATACCAGCCTAAACACTGAGAGTAGTATAAAATTCAGAACAGTAGTAATTTTGATAGGTGGGGCGTAGTGACAGGCAATGGCCATGAAGAGGGTCTGAGGAGTGCTGGATACAATTGATGCATAAATAGCTGTATTTACACTGTAAAAACCGTTGAAATACATGTTTATGATTTGTGCACCTTTCTTTATTCATGCCTATTTCAATAACAAGTATACTTAAATGGTACAGTGAAGACCAAGGATAGAGCTGTCAAGGTAAAGGAATGATCACAATCAGCAAATGGCTGTCCAGAAGCCAGTAGAGACAGATCCAATCTTGCCCTAGGAAACTTGCCACAGTTAAAAGAAAGTAACTGTAACATGGCACGAAAAGAAAGTCCTTCCCAGTACTACAGGAGGAACGTGAGGCTAAGAGTAGGATGAGAAGATAAGCAGAAAGGAGAAGAACGAGGGTAATTGGCACCCTAGAATGAAAAGTAGGAGTCCTCCCATTATAAAGGGTGGTATGATAACTGCCATCCATGCATGAAATGGTGGAGGGTAAAAAGAAACCTTCTTCCTTGTAATCTCATAGCAACACTTAATATGTCCTCTCAGTGTACTTATGAAGTACCAATGATAACTCTACCTGAGCAGGGTTTGGTTCTATTTCTCAACGCATCGAGTCAGTGCCTGAAAGTAGAACATTTACTTGATATTTCTTTGACTTATGGTGGGTCATAGTCCTCAGTATAAAACACATTCCAAAGTTGTCAGAAGCTGCAGAGTATGCAGAGCTCATTGGTGCTACATTGGACACCACCATTTCACCATACTCATAAACACAAAGAGAATCTGCCTTACTCCCTACGTTTTTGAAAAGTTTGAATACTTCACTAGGGAAAAAGGTTATCTATTAAATGACTTCCTGCTGTGGTAAAACATGGTAAGTTGCAGGACTGCCTACTTACCTGCAAACCTTTCAAATCTTTTCACACTATTGATGAGAACACCCCTAAATGCCCAATTCCTTGCCATTCATACACACAACCACCAATTCATTGAACTAATTATGGTATTTGGGTCTATAACTTGAACACATTACCCACCTGCTCATTAGAGTTTATAATGACTGGTTTCATGTTTCACATCCATGTTTACATCACTCTCCTATATTTTCCTCCCTGTACTGCCGCTCTCTATATTCCTAAATTTGACTCAATCTCCTACCCATCCCTTCTAAACTCTTGGGAACTTGTTTCCTATTAAATTTATTCTCTTATATCTTCAACCCCTTTCCAGAACCACTTCTCTACCTCCTCACCTTAATTGAGACTTGCTAGTCACATGAGGACATGCAACTGTCAAAGGCGAGTATTTTTCTCTCATTATCCATTAATCCCAGAGCCAGGGACAGCCTTATTCTTCATTGCTATATCAAAATCATGGCTCCTCTTTTCTTCAAAATCCTAAGCTCCTTTAAAGCTCATGCCATCAAACAAAACAACCTGCCACCCCTCTTAGTTTCTGCCAACTACTGACCTCCATTCTTCATCCATTAAAGGCTTTGGCTATGGTTCTCTAACATCATTTCCATTTATGTTCCAGTCATGATGTTTAGTGATGTCAATAAACACATACATGAAATGTCAAATACTCTACATTCACGACTTCCTGCAGTCCTCTCTCCCTCCACCTCACCTCAGTCACTCACTCCCATAGACACTTATTCAAGTTTAGTATTATCAATAACTGTACCACTTCTGAAGTTTGGGTTAAATCTCTCATTCTTCCTCGTATACCTCCACTCCAACAATTTTTTAATCAACAATCCATTGACCCCATCACATTTTCAAGTCCCAACACCGTTTTCATGTCTTCACTTCTTTACCCAAATTAGATCTCATTATCAAGCATTATAATCACTCCCTTTCTTATACCCTAGCCTTTCTATCTCTCTGAGAGAGGAGTAAAATCCCAACCCTTGTTGAACCCATATACATAATTTTCTCACAGGCAAAACTTAGCAGCTGAATATTATTTGGGAAATCCTCTTTAAACTCATTATCATAAACTTCATATGGGCATTCTACAGTGTCTGGCAATCCTACATTTTCCTAACAAATTTGATTTCACCATATGCACTTTGTACCTTTCCTTCTTTCCTCATATCTCTCAGAGCCTCACTCACACACTCTAGGAAAGATGGACTCACTTTATTATTCTTTGAAAAATTAAAAGCAATTGACTTGAATTCCCTTATCTTCTTAAGGTAACCAATGATCCTCATGTTTCCAAATCCAATGGACACTTCTCTGTTCCTGTTGTAAACATTCTATATTTCTTGAAATACTCTAATCTCTTGATTTTCTTCATACCCTCTGGCCATGCCTTCACAACCTCCTTTGCTGAATCATCCTGCTCTTAGCCTTTCATTGTCGAAGGGTCCCAATTTTGAGCGGTACTCTGCTTTAAAAAATATTGTATCCCTAAAAAATAATCTTACCTGGGCATTTGGCTTTAACTATCATCTATATACCAAATGTATAGCTTCAGCTTTCACCTCTTTTGTGAACTTCAGATTGTTATATTCTCAATATTTCCACAGAGTTCTCTTTTAGAGTTCAAACTTATTACCCAAGATTCTAATTTTCCACTCCACGATCAACGCTGCTCATTTCTCAGTCTTTCATGTCCCAGTAAATGGCACTACCATCTATCCAGTTGGTCAAACCAAAAATCAAGAAGTCATCCTTGCTTCTTTACAGTCTCTAATCATTCATATCCAATTCAACAATAAGATTTGTTAACCTACATTCATAATAAATCCCCAAATCCATGTACCTCTGCCATCACTGTTATCTCTCACCAACTTGCTAATTGATATTTCTACTTCACTTTTGTCCCTAAAAGTCTTATCTCCAAATAGCAATTAATCCCCAAACATAAATCAGATGTCATTCTCCTGCTTAAAACTCATCAGTGGCTTCCTATCACAGTCAGAATTCCCAATCCTTCTCATAGGTTACATGGCCTCTGAGGATCTGGCCACTGTCAATTTTCCAATTTTATCTTATACTTCTTTTCTTCTTACTTTGACTATATTGCCCTCCTTTCTGTTCCTCAAAAAAGAAAAGCTTTTTCTCACTTTACCATCTTTGTGCTTTCTAATCCCTCTGCCTGGAGTGCACTTTTCTCAGTTTTTCATGTGGCTAGCCTTTTTCTCACCACTCAAATCTCAGGAAAAAAATATCATGTCTTCAAAGAGGTCTTTCCTGAGAATTATTTTCAAAGCAGCTTCCCTTCTCCCCGACACACCACCTTATTCATTCATATCAAATAGCCTGTAATACATTTTTGTTTTTTTGTTTATTGGGTTTTTCTCTTAGAATCCACCTAGAACATAAGTCCTTTGAGGGCAGAGGCTTTGGTTTTTCATATTGTGAGTATATGGCACACCTTGACTACAAGGTCCAGTGAGCTGTAAGTAGTATGCCCCAACAAGAGACAACTCAACTGGAGAAACAATAATTCCAACTTTTCTCCTTATAGGTTGGGTAGCTAGAAGCACAGCCTGGAAGTATCTGCCATCCAAGTCTCCTCTGCTTAACTATTAAGAAAATCAATCTAACAATGAAAATAACTTGGAAGGATATTTTGTTGCTACTTATATCTAGTACCAAAAAATTACTCTTCAATTCCATCAACAAAATATTTATTCAATGCCCTCTCTGGTTCTGTAATACAATAATCAATAAGACAAGGCTCCTGCCTTCAAGAAGCACAAAACCCAGTGGCAAAGGGGATAGAGAAGCTGTGCAACATAAATATATCTATATAACTCTGTAATAAAGTGGTAAGAAACGTTGCACTAAATGTATAAAACAGGGTCAGAACACAAAGAAAGTGGGATATGTGAAGGCTTTTGCCAAAAGAGGACAAAATTGGAAAACTATTTGAAGCCAATGTCACTGGAGCAAAGACATTGATTATACACAAATTAACCAAGAGTACATCTGGAGGTTTCCAAAATGTAAATGGAACACACTAACTGTGGCATTTTCTATACCAATTAGTAAGATCAAGTCAAACCCTGGGGTTTTTTTGCATCAGAAGCACTTCTGTATCCTTCAATTTTCTGTGCACTCAGAACCATAGAGTTGTAGGGCAGGTGAATAACTTATTGAAAATCATTTATCTGTTCAACTATCAAAGAATTGGGTACTCACAGTGTTATATTTAAAGGATCAAGGTGTCAGAGAAAGTACAACTCCCTGATGTGCAATTGATTACATAAAAGCAAGATGACATTTTGTCAGAAATTTCAAATCCAACTCATGTACATCAGTAGGACAATAGATAAAACTACTACATAATATAGACTTGGCCCAGCACTTACAGAAGAGGCCAAGGCTTCCACAACTCATAAATCAGGATCTCTGAAGCAGTGATTTTTAGAGAACTGAATGAGAACTCATAAAGCCATATACGCTTATACAGAACATTCTATTGTCTGAATTCTAGTTTTCCCATATGTAAAAGACAGTAATACCTGCATCTATGAGTTGTCCTAAGCAACAAAATGAGATCATAAATGTTCTACAATATCACCTTATGTATTTAGTAATGCAATATTAATTCCATGCCACACTACCTTCTCAAAAGTTTGCCAATTTCCTTTTGTCCATTCAGTGGATAGACTTTCTATTGAATCCTGCTTCACTGAAGAACATCAATGGACTTACCCAGGTTCCATAACCAACAATAAAACCTCTTCCAAAAAAGTGGCAACTCCTCTGAATAATTGGCCTCTTACCACTCAGTAAATAACTTTTAGGAAACCTACCAATGTATCACTGGAAATTGATTCAGAATCCTGAATAAAACATTATTTTTTTCTAACTTAAAAATATAAATAAGACCTGGCCAGTGCAATCAGGCAAGAAAATGAAATAAAATATATACATATTGGAAAGGAAGAATTAAAATAAAATTATCTCTATTTGCAAATTATGTAATTGTCTATATGGAAAATTTCAAGGAATTTTTTTTTTAATTCTAGAACTAAGTCACTTTAGCAAAGTTGTGGAATACAAGGGGATGCAAGGACAATATACAAGTCAATTGTATTCCTATATACCAACAATGGAAAACTGAAAATTAAAACTTGATACTTCAAAAATGTCATTTGCAATAACACCAAGAAATTAAGCATTTAGATAAAAATCAAATGAAATATGTGCAGGATCTATATGCAGAAATTTACAAAGTGCCGATGAAAGAATTGTTTAAAAAGAGCTTCATAAGTAGAAATATATTCCATATTAAAGGATTTGAGGCCTCAATATTGTTGGGATTTTTGTTCTTTCTCACTTCACCTATAGATTCAATGTAAATCTAGCTAAAATCCCAGTAAAAATTTTGTAGCTATTAACAAGCTGACTATAAAATTCATATAGATATACAAAGGATTTAGAGTAGCCAAAACAGCTTTGAAAAAGAAGAACAAAGTTGTAAGATACTATCTGATATTAAGATTTATTATAAAACTCACTAAGCAAACAGCATGGTGTTGGCATAATGGTAGACAAATAGTTCAATGGAAGAGTCCATAAATAAACTCATACATATTTGGACAAATGATTTTTAACAAAGATGCAAAGGCAATGCTGCTGTGATAGGATGGTCTTTTCTATAAATGGTGCCAGAACAACTGAATATTTATGTTTAAAAAAAAAACAGAAAAAAGAAATTGGATTTATATTTCATAGCATATACAAATTTAATTTAAAATGAAATATAACTAAATGTTAACCTTAAAACTATGAAACTTCTAGAACAAAGCATGAGAGAAAATCTTTGTGATCCTAGGTTAGGCAACAATTTCTTAGACATGATACCAAAACACCAAATCCTTTTAAAAATAAAATAACTTGGGCTTCAACAAAATAAAAAGTGTTCTCAAAAATATTGTTAAGAGAATGAAAAGTCAAACCTGAGAGAAAACATTGGAAAGTCACATATCCAATCAAGGACTTTTATCTAGTGTATATAGAGAACTGTTAAAAACTCAACAATAAGAAAACAAATGATCCGATAAAGATAGGTAAAAAAAAAATCTGAACAGACATATCAACAAATAAGATATGTGAATGGCCAATAAGCACATGAAAAGATGCTCAACATATTATTTGGAAAATGCAGATTAAAACCACAGTGATATACCATTACACATATACTAAATAGCTGAAATTTAAAAGACTGACCAAACCAACTATTGTTGAATGTACTCTAATCTTTCCACTCTTCCATTCCCACTATCACTCTACACCAGATTCTCATGAACTCTTGCCTTTATTGTTAAAATATTTTCCTGACATGTCTCCCCATTTTTGCTACTACCACACTCCAATTGTTCACACTGCAAACAGCTTACTATGGTGTAAATGTTTGTGTCCTCTCCCCTCAAACTCATATGTTGAAATCCTGATGTCCAATGTGATAGTATTAGGAGGTGGGGCCTTTGAGAAGTGATTAGGTCATGAGAACAGAGTCCTCATTAATGAGAATTTATAATGCCCTTATAAATTAGACGTGAGAGAGCTCTCTTAGCCCTTTTGCCATGTGAAGATATGTGAAATCTGCAACCCAGAAGAGGGCCCTCATCCAACCACAATGGAACCCTGATATCGTACTTCCGGCCTCCAGAACTGTGATAAATAAATTTCTGTTGTTTATAAGCCTTCCATTCTGTGGTGTTTTGTTCTAGCAGCCTGAACAGACTAAGATAGAAAACTGGTACTGTAAGTGAGGTTACTTCTATAACAAATACCTAAAAATGAGGAATCAGCTTTGGAACTAGGTAATAGGCAGAGGCTGGAAGAGTTTGGAGGTACATGTTAGAAAAAGTCTACATTACCGTGAATGAACTCTTAAAAGGAATTTTCATGAGGCCTCAGTAGGAGAAGAGGAGAGCTGTAGAGAAAGCTTCCATCTCATCTTGTGCCTCTCTCCTTCATCAATATGCTCCACCCACACTGCTTCATTCTTCTTGCTTTTCAAAAACAGTATTTTATACCTTCTTCCCCTTAAGAATTTTCATGCATTTCATCATACAAAACCACGTTATATCTCCTGAATACAGTGTTTTACTTCAGACCTCTGTGCCCTTTACAAGTCTATTATTCCCTTTATCTGGAATGTCCTCTTTTCTCATGGCCAACTTATAACCATTTGTCATGATTCTGGAACAGCATCATTTCTTCTATGAATCAGTCTTCCAAGCATCATGTCTTCTGTATTCCCATAACACTTTACATTTCATCATTCTGTAACAACTCTCTTGGTGTATTATAAGAACTAATTTACATGGCTGTCTCTTCTACTATATTGAGTCCTTTAATGCTATGAATTGTGACATTATATATTTAGTGTCTACCACAGACAGCACTTAATTCATGGTAGGTAAAAGTCAGAGAAGATGAGATATTCTTAAACATAGCTTAATTACATTAAGAAGAGGATTCTTATGTGTCATCTGAGGATTTGCACACTCCGTCACGGTACAAAACAAGATGGTCCTTTTAAAAAACTGTAAATTTAATGAAAACGAATGGGCTCCCAGATTTGGAGAAGAGAATCCTGACTTTGGACTCTTTCTACAGAAGGGAAGAGGCAAAACAGTGATGGTTTCAAGGTGAACTTTTTGGATTTGAGGTTTTCTTTACTTCTTTTTGGTCTAAATTGCTTTTATTTTTGGTTCTTACTAGCATCATAACAGGCAGATTCATACAGGTAAAAATGAAGGGTTTAAATCATCCTTTTCCTTATTTAAGGGTGTTTATGGAGTCCTAGCTTTCTGTTTCTCTTGCTGTTTCAAATGTCTCAGCCATCTACAAAATATCTGAACATTTATGTGGAGTAACTTACGTAAGAAGGGAAACTGGGTGCTGGAAATCCAAGACATTTTTTTCAAATACAGCATGATGTTGTGAAATATTTATAGCTTCACTGGAGCCCTGAACTGATTATTGTTTTCTCCAGGAGACTTCTGGGTATTTTTTTTTTGTCATAGTCATATATTACCTTCAAACAACTACTTCAATAGTCCTCCAAGGAGATCTACCTTATTCTTGCTAACATGTTTCTAGAGTTGTTACAGCTGTGTGATTTGTATTGTTAACATAAATCTAACCCCTGGAGCATTTCTTCTTGCTGAAATGGATGATCCTCCCAGAAGTTTATATTACTAACTTAATTATTCCAGGTGCTCCTCCAACCCTGCTGAGAGCTTCCTTTTTATTGGAATGGTTACAAGAAGTGTGGTCCAACCTTAAATCAATTAAGCAATAATTATGTGACCCATGCCCATATTTGCCATTTCTTGCTTGTCACTCAGGGACACTTAAAATTTTTCTCTGAAACACACATGAGAGTTGTACTTTAGATATGTCAAGAGCTTTGGGGACAGGAAGATCAGCTTGTTCGTCCCCAGCGGTTCTGATATGAATAAACACTAGAACAAGGGGCAGAGTTAAGAGAGAAATAAATTTTGGTTCAATGTCAGAATATACATTCTAAAAGTCAAACTGGACTGAGACCTGGTATGCTTTCTTAAAAATGACATTTCCATAATTGTCATCTGGGAGAGATTTAGAGATGGCACTCTAGTCACAAGTGGGTCTTAAGGTACTGGATTGGAAGCAACATTTGCATAGCAACTTATATAAAATTTTTAAAACATTATTTGTCCATATCAATGAATTGAGGAAAATTGATGGATATTTTAGTTGGGAAGAGGTCTAAATGCCCCCAAGCAACTTCTGGTGCTGCTGCTACTCAAAGGATAGTGTATTTTCCATAATGGAGAATGTATAACTTTTTGGTGCAGTTACTGGAAAGGGAGTTCTTGCTTATAGTAGATTCTATTCTTCTGTTTCCGTCAATTGACACCTTTAGAAAGCAATTTGATCTCTGTCACTTCTGGATATAAATTGTAGATGTAATTCTTAAATACTTCTGCTATTTTAAGGAGGGATAGAAGTAGAATTTCACTTTGTCAATTGTGAACATACACAAAAACTCCAAAAGAGGAGATAGGGTAGGTAGTTCTTGTTCTATTTTATATAAGGAAAAATGAAAGGTCAGGTGGCCTAAGATTACACATTTTAATATTTAACACAGGTAATACTTTACAGAAGGAAGAAACAGAATTTATGTGACCTAAGGTTTCATGTCTAACGTATTAATAGATCCAATAAGGTACTGATGTCCTACTTTTTTTTTCCACCAGACAACTCTGTTACTTTTAAACAGTTGAGTTTATAGATTTACAGGTAGAGTTCCAGAATTTTTACTATTTAACCAATGCCTAAAATTAAAAGCAATTTCCATTTCTACTTTTGTTAACTTTCTATCTGTTACTGGTTTATGCATCAGTTTCATACAAATACATATACACACATATATGCCCATACAAACACACACACTCACACCCAATTCTCCTATATCAAAAGTTCACAGTTACTGTAGGGTGGAAAAGAAACTAAAGAATGACCAGCAAAGCTGGGTTTTAGGTGAGTGCACCAGGTCTGCTTCTTTTTTAAGCAGTATAGGGACTGGGTCTAAGTTCCATCCTCTCAGAGAAGATAGCCAACCATATAGACCATACCATCTTTCTGCCAAATCCAAGTCAAGCATTAAACATATAAAACACCAGGAGAGGAGTGACATCAGAAACATGGCAGAGTAAGAAATGGCCCCAGATCTCTTCCTTTGAAACAACAATAAGCTGAACATCTAAAACTCAACAAAAAAACGCCCCACCAGCATGTCTGAGCATGGGATCTGCACATAAGAGCTACCATAGGTCAGAACCCTGGGAGTCAGGCAGTAGATTGGGAAAAACAAAGAAGGTGCCTTTCACAGATGGAGCTCCCTGCAGGAATAGGAAGGGAGAATGTGTGCAGGTTTCCTGAACAACACTGTCTGGGAGAGCTGTGAGCTCCACAGCTGAGTGCCCAATCATCAGGGCAGAATACAGAGAAACAGGGATGGCAGAAAATAAGGGACAGCAGAGAAACAACAGTTGATTTTTACCAGCCAATTACTAAACCAAAGCTGAACTGCAGCCCCATCTGCCAACCCAGAGGGCCCCTCGCCCCATATTCTCAAAGAATGCCATGGAGCCAGAGAGGAATCTGAGCAAACACTACCAAAACTGTCGCTAACACTGATATGGCCTGACACTAAGGTCAGCGAGCATGATTAAGCATCTATAAGAAAAAAAAGGATATTATTAAGTATTTATATAAAGCAGAGATCTAAGAGGCTTAGATGCCACGTACTAGAAACCAAAAGAGAAACATCTTCTTTGCAACAGGCTAGGGACAAATATATAACAAATCTTTCTGGAAAAGAAATCAGAATATACTTCCATTAATGCCTAGGTAGAGGAATAGTCCAATAAACACCATGAACAACCAAGGCAACATGGCATCTCAGAAAGAAAGAGAAAAATCTCCAGAAAATAAGTTTACACACAGAAATATGTGATTTAAATGACAGAGAATTCAGAATGGCACTTCTGAAAAAACTCAATGAGATCTGAAACAAATCATATCAACAATTTCAGAAACTGAAAAACAACTAGATGAGCAGAACAAGTTCTTTAACAAGGAGAATGAAACCCTCAAAAAGAACGAAATAGACTTTCTGGAGAAAACATGCTGCAAGACTTAAAAAATGAAATAACAAGCTTGGGAAATACAGTAGACAAAATGGAGGAAAAGACAAGTGATATCAAAGATAGAAACCTAGAAATAAATCAGAAAGAAGAGAGAAACCAAAGAATGAAAAAACATGAAAGAGAAATATAAAAGCTAGCTGATGCCATCAGGAAAGAAAACATAAGGATATTGGGCATTCTTAAAGGGGAGGAAGAGGAGCAGAGATTAGACAGCATTTTCAGACAAATAGTTGACGAGAGTTTCCCAAATCTAAGTAATGGTCTGGAGTTTGGAATTCAAGAAGTCAACAGAACACCCAATTATCTCAACCCAAAATGGCCTTCAACAAGACACATTAAATTAAAATGATCAAAAATCAAAAACAATGACAAAATTCTCATGGCTGCCAGGGAAAAGACGACAGTAACCTATAAAGGAAAACAAAGGAGTGGAATCAAATATTCAAACTATTAAATAAAAGGAACTACCAGACAATAATAATGTATCCAGCAAATCTCTCCTTTAGATATGAAAGAGAAATAAAGACCTTTCCGACATAAAAAATTTTGAGGGAACTCTCCACTATGAGGTCTACATTACAGGAGATACTGAAAGGAGTTAGCTTACCTAAAACAAAATGGCAAAAAAATATACAACTAGGAGTAAGGTGACTAGCAGGCAGATAGAAGCAGAGGAGAACAACCCTTATAAAGAACAGAGCATTATAAGCTTAAGCAAAAAAAAAAAAAAAAAGAGAGAGAGAGAGAGAGAGATTTCTATTGCAAGATAGTAATGAATGTTCAGCACACACGGGGATAAACTGAGACAACAACAAGAGAAAAAGGGAGGATTTAAAGATCCAAATTATCAAATGGGAATGGAGATAAGGTGTATGCAAAAGAAAATGAATATGTATTAAACTATCTTCTACATTCATAATGGTAACCACACACCAAAGATTCAAAATTGAAGTATTTAACATAAAACAAGAAAAACCAGAGGGAAAACCCAAAACCCAAACAAAAAAAGACAAACAATAAAAAAACAGAAACACATGGACAAGGAAGCACTAGAAACATCAATCTACCAGAAAACAAAAGATTAAATGGCTATAGAAAAAATATTATTTCAATAATCACCCTAAATGTAAATGCTCTGAACTCACCAATAAAAAGGCACAGAGTTGCAGAATGGATTAAAAAAACAAAATCCAGTCATATGCTGCCTCCAGGAGACACACCCAAGTTCCGGAGACAAATATAAACTCAAAGTAAAAGAGTAGAAAATGATATTTCAAGTGAATGGCAGTCAGAGAAAAGTGGGAGTAGCAATACTAATGTTGGACAAAATAGACTTAAAAATAAAAAAGGAAAAAAGAAAGATACTGAGGGACACTTCATAATGAGAAAGGAAATCATACACCAAGAAGATGTAATACTTCTTAATGTCTATGTCCCAATCAGGGAGCCCCGAAATACATAAAGCAATTACTAACAGAACTAAAGGGAGAAACAGACCAAAATACAATTGTAGTAGGGGAACTAAATACCCCACTGTCAGATATGGACAGATCATTCAAACAGAAAATCAATAAGGAAATCACATCCTTAAATAACACATTAGACTAACTGGATATAACTGACATTTACAGGGCCTTTCACATCCCAAAACAGCTGCTTATAAATTCCTCTCTAGTGCACATGGAACATTCCCAAGAATCGACCACATACTAAGACAAAGAGATAGCCTCAACAAATATAAGAGTATTGAAATCATACCAACCATTTTCTCTGATCATAATGCTTTGAAGCTGGAGATCAACTGTAAAAGCAAGCAGGAAGAACCACAAATACATGGAGATTAAAAAACATACTATTAAAGAATAGCTAGGTCAGAAAAGAAATAAAAAGAGAAATCGAGAGATACATAGAAACGAATGATAATGATAGTAAAACATAACAAAACTTTTGGGACATGTCAAAAGCGATCATAAGAGGAAAGTTCATATCATTATAGGCAGATCTAAAAAATAAAACAGGAGGAAGCCCACATAAACAACCTGATACTTCATCTTGAAAACTAGAAAAATTAAGAACAAATGAGGCCTAGTCAGCAGAAGGAAAGAAATAATCAAAATTAGAGCAGAAATAAATGAGATTGAAAACAAAAAAATAGAAAAAATAAATGCAACAAAGAGTTGCTTCTTTGAGAAATTTAATAAAATTGACAAACCCTTGGCTACACTCACTAAAGAAAAATGAGAAAGGACACAAATGAATAAAATCAGGAATAAAAGAGGAGACATTATCACAGCCACCACAGAAATACAAAGGATTGTATAAGACTACTATGAAACACAAATTTAATAACCTAGAATAAATGGACAAGTACTTCGAAAGATACAACCTTCCTAGACTGAATTAAGAACTGGATAATCTAAATAGAACAATGAGCAGTATTTAAATTGAAATAATCATCAAAAACTTACCAAAAAATAAAAGTCCAGGACCTCATGGATTCACCAGTGAATTCTACCAAACATTCAAAGATTTAATACCTAGTCTCCTCAAACTCTTCCAAACAATCGAAGAGGAGGCAATACTTCCCAACTCATTTTATGAGGCCAATATTACTGTGATACTAAAACTTGGTAAAAATAACATAAAAAAAGAAAACTACAGACCAATATCTCTCATGAACACAAATGCAAAAATCCTGATTTCAATTTCTTTAAATCTTTCATTTCAAGAATGATATATAAATGGAATCGTACAGTATATAATCATTTGTAATTGACTGTTTCACTCAGTGAAATTCTCTAAAGGCCCATCTAAGTTTTGTTTATCAATAATTCATTTATTTTCATTACTGAGCAGTGTTTCATGGTATGGTTTAACCAATCTAAAAAGCTAGGCTGTTTCTAGTTTGGGGCTCTTATTAATAAAGCTGCTACAAATATTCATATACAGTTTTACATGAATGTAAGTTTTCATTTCTCTGGGGATAAATGCCCAGACATGCAGTTGCACAAGTGTAAGTTTGCTCAATTTGGTAAGTTTAAGTTTGTCCAACTTCTAATTAGATATTTGGGGTGGGTTTTTTTTTGCTGTTAAATTTTGAGTTATTTATATATGCTAGATATGAGCTCTTTATTAGAGTGAAATTACTGGGTCACATGGTAATATTATATTTAACTTTTTGAGGAAGTGCCAAATTGTTTTCCAAAATGACTATACCATTTTACCTTCCTACAAGCAATGTATGAGAGTTCTAATATCTCTATATACTTGCCAACAATATTATCTGTCATTTATCTTGATTACAGCCATCCTAGTGGGTATGCAGTAATATCTTGTCATGGTTTTGATTTGTACTCTGATGGCTAATGATGTTGGTCGTTTGTTCGACATTTGTATATCTTCTTTGCAAAAATGTTATGTTAAATCTTTCCCAATTTTTTAATTAGGTTATTTTTCTTTCTATATTTAAGCTGTAAGTATTCCCCATATATTCTGGATACAAGTCTCTTATTATATATATGACTTGGAAGTACTTTCTCCCATTCTGTGGTTTGTTTTTATCACCTTATTGATGGTATCTTTTGAAGTGCATATTTTTAAAAATTTTGATGACGTACAATTTGTCAATTTTTTTGTTTGTGTTTTTGGTTTCATATCCAAAAAACCATCGCCTAATCCAAGGTCACAAAGATTTATCCCTGTGTTTTTTATAAGAGTTTTTTTAGTCCCAGCTTTTATATTAAGATTCAATCCATATAGAAATAATTTTTGTATACAGTATAAGTTAGGGATACAATTTCATCCTTCTGAATGTGAATATCCAGTCATCCCAGAACTATGTTGAAAAGACTAGTCTTTTCCCATCTTGTTTCTTATATTGGGGGGAAAACATTCAGTCTTTCACTATTAATTATGACATTAGCTTTAGCAGTTCATATATACCATTTATCATGTTATGAAATATCTTAGTCAGATCAGGCTACCATACATAACTAAATATCATAGACTAGGTAGCCTAAACTGCAGAAATTTATTTTCTCATAGCTCTGGAGGCTAGTGGTCTGATATCAGGGTGTTGGCATGGTCAGTTTCTGGGGATATCTCTCTTCTTGGCTTCTAGATGATGGCCATATCACCGTGTACTCACATAGCTTTTCCTTTGTGTGTGTGCAGAGAGAGGAAAAGAGAGAGCAAGAGACAGGGACAGAGATGGAGAGAGAAAATGACAGAGAGAAAGCTTTCTTAAGGACATTAATCCTATCATATCAGGGCCCCACCTTTATGAATACATTTAATTTCATCAATTACCTCCTTATATACCCTATCTCCAAATACAGTTGAATTGGGGTTTAAGGTTTCAACATATGAATTTGGGGGTGGGGGACACAACAAACTTATATTCATAATTTGTTGAAGGATTTTTATTGTAAATGTGCTGGATTTTATCAACTGCTTTTCCTGAATTTATTGAGATTATAATGTGTTTTTTATATTTTATTTAATGAATATAATGTATTAAATTAACTGAATTTCAGTTATTAAAATAACTTTGTATTCTTAGGATAAATACATTTTAGTCATGTAGTGATAAGGCTTTTATGTACTATTGAATTTGGTTTGCTGGTGTTGTGTTGGAGGTTTTTGTGTCCTGGCATAAAAATTTATTTCCTTTAAGGAAAATCAATTGATCATTAATGTAAGGGTTTATTTCTGATCCTAAAGTTCTTTTCCATTTATCTATCTGTGCCCTTATGCCAGTCCCACACTATCTTGATTACTGCAGCATTGTTATAAATTTTGAAATTAGTATCAATATCAATATCTGCAAAAATTCCAGTAGGGATATTTATAGGATGTCATTGAATTTGTAAACCAATTTGGTTCATTAATGTCACAATATCAAGTCTTCCAAGCCATAAACATGGGATATATTTTCATTTATTTAGATCTTATTTAACATATTTCCAACTATTATGTGCTGTAATTTTCCATGTACAAGACTTCTTTTGTTAAATTTATCCCTAAATATTTGTTTCTTGTTGATGCTGTTGTGAATCAAATTGTTTTCTTGATTTCAGTTTTGAACTGTTATTGATAGTTTACAGATACACAATTCATTTTTATATGTTAAATTGGAATCCTACAAACTTGTTGAACTTGTTTATCAGATCTAATAAATTTTTAGAAGATTCCTTACCAACTTTCTATATACACAAGATGATGTCATCTGTGAATAAAAAGTTTTACTTCTTTCCAAATTACACGTCTTCAATTAAGAATTTTTAGTCTTTTCAATAAATGGTATTGAGACAATTACACATCCATATGCAAAAAAATGACCTCACATTTTATGCAAAAATTAACTCAAAATGGATCACAGATCAAAATATTAAATGAACAACTAAAACATTTCGAAGAAAACAGGAGAAAGTCTTCATGACCTTAAATTAGGCAAAGAAATTTTAAATATGACACCAAAATCACGATTCGCAAAAGAAAAAAAATAATAAGTTGGCTTCTTCAAAACTAAAAATTTTTGCTCTGAGGAAGTCACTTGTTAGGAATATAAAAATCAATCTACAATCTGAAAAAAATATTTTCAAATCATATGTCCAACAAAGGACTTGTATTAAGAATATATAAAAAGATCTCAAAACTAAAAAATTGAAAAATGAAAAACTCAGTTTTAAAAATAAGCAGAAGACATCAATTGAAACTTCACCAAAGTGAACATATGGATGGCAAATAAGCAAATGAAAATTTGTCCTACACTAATTTTTAGCCATTACAGAAATGCAAATTATAACCACAATGTCATACTACAATATACATTTGAGAATAACTAAAAATTTAAATATATACATATATAACTAAGTGCTATCAAGTATGAACAACAATTTACACTCTCATACATTACTGGTAGACATGCAGAATGGTATAGCCATTGTAGAAAATGATTTGGTAATTTCTTATAAACCCACATTTACCATATAACTCAGCAATCTCATTTTTGAGAGAAAGAAAAACTTATGTCCACACAAATACCTATACATGAGTTTTACAGCAGCTCTATTAATGTTTTCCAACACTTGCAAAGAACCCAAATATGATTCTATATGTGAATGGATAAACAAACCGGTGCATCCATACAATGGAATATTATTCAGCAATGAAAAGGAATGAACTACTAATACACACAACTTGAATGGCTCTCAAAAGCATTTTGCTGAGTAGAAAAAGCTAGTCTCCACAAGTTACATACTTTATGATACCACAGTTTTCGAGAATATGAATTCACATTTTAAAAGGGAAAAATAAAAGTATTATAAGAGGAATAATGTACATATCTTTTATATCTGAATATCTATAGAAACATCTTTGAATCAAAATAATTTGGTAAAACACAGGAATTGATGAGCTTCAGAAAGAAGGCCATGGGCCAAAATACAAAGAGAATTGCTCAAAGGAGGAAAGATGTGTGGTTCTTATAAAATAGAAAAAAACAAAAAACAGATAATACGGAGGTGAGAATATTTTTGAGGCACAAAAATAATATATCAATCTGAGAGAAAACATCAATAACTTTGATAGGGCAATGTGTGAGTGAAACAGTGAAAATGAAGAATGCAGAAAATAAGTATATGAGATATAGCTAACAACCAAGCAAATAACCTCCACAGTAGAGAAACAGTAACAAAACAATAAATTACAGTTCTTTTCATATTGAATTTACTTTGTGAAAGGTAATGTGTTAAGTATCTATGTGTTGAATAATAGTCTATGAAGAAAAATGGCGATTATTCTTTTGTAAATCTTATGGAAATCAAGGAGTATTTAAATAAAAATACATTTTCAGGCACAACCTAAAATTAATAGCAATTATAACTAAAGAATATATTCTTAAATTATATAATTTGTTTCTTATAAGTTTTGATAAGATATATAAAACCACTCATAACAATTGTATGATTGCTAAAATTCCTCCACCCAATATTGCCTATATGCAGTCTTTCATATAAATATTGGATCTAACCATGTCACAGAAAATATGATTTATATATAAATATAATTTTCCTTTATAAAATACAAGTTAACACTTTTTCTGGAGGTGAGGCTTTAAAAACTAGATAGATTGGTACCTGTGTATCATTGTAATTGAAAGTGTGAGGGAAACTGGATGACTACGTATCACCTACTAATTGGATTTCAAAGTTTTTTTCTTTCTAGTTACACAAATGGTAAGTATGCCTGCCATAGGCTGAATAGAATCCAGCAAAAGTATAATCAATATTGCAAACAAACCATGTAAAAAACATGTGCTAATTTTTGATAGTCTAAATCACATTTTAAAAATATTTATATTTTATAATTATATAGGTAATTTTTATATGTTCAGAAGTTTTAGAAAATATTTAAAATATCAATAAGAAAATAAAGATATCATTTATAATTCCATTAGTGAGAGGAAAACATTCTTGCTATTTGCTCTATGTTCTCCCAATTGTTTACAAGTACTTAATGTCTGTGAACATGTGTACATGTCAGGCAGTCTCAATTTTGGTTTTAATTTAAATGAGTTTGAATTGTCAGGATATTTGTTATATCAGATATTTTAGGTTTTAAATTTGTATTATACTACTTCCACTCCTACCCAAGATGGAAATAACAGGGACCAAATTTACACTCCTATCTGAAACAACTAAAAAATAACAAAATAGATTACACAATGATTTTCAATTTATTAAATATCAGGCAACAAAGGACAATGATCACAAAGATATAAATAAATGAGATGAGCCTGACAATTGCAGCAGCTTACTGCCTAGAGAGGGACTGCAGGTCACAGTACACAAAGTAGGTAATTGGAAGTCACCATCAGTTGATGAGATGGAGCTGGGAAGCCAAAAAGGCCAGAATTTGTAGGACAGAATACCAGAGAGGAAAGAGCTACACAGAGAAAACTCCAGAGCTCACACAGGGCTGGGAATGTTCCCAGGAGAGTAGAAAACTGATAATTCATAGAACATTGATTAGAATATTCAAAGGGTTATTTCTGCCCTGTCTGAGAAAATATTAGCCATAGAATAACCACTGCTCTGATCATTCTTAACAATGTTTAAAAACAAGACCTGTGTTGTGGGTTGCATTGCATCAATCAAAATATTCAAATACTAACTCCCATTATCTGTGAATGTGACCTTATTGGGAAATAAAGACTTTGCAGATGTAATTAATTGAGTCAAGATGAGGTCATACTAAAGTGGGTGGGCACTATTAGTCCAACTAATAGTTGACTGTTGTCCTCCTAAGAGAAGAAGACAGAAACACAAAGGGAGAACACCATGTGAAGATGGAGGCAGAAAGGGGAGTGATGCATCTACAGGTCAAGGAATGCCAAGCATTGCTGGTCATCACCAGAAGCTAGGAGAGAGGCATGGAACAGACTCACCCTCAAAGACCTCAGAAGGAACTCACTCTGCTGACACCTTGATTTAAGACTTTTAACCTGTAAAACTGTAAGATAATACATTTCTGTTGTTTTAAGCCACCCAGTTTGTACTACTTGTGCTAGCTAGGAAACTAACACAACCCAAAGGACCATGTTATTTCCAAGTAACTTAACTGTGTCCCGGAACAAAACTCAATGAGAATGATTTATAGAAATACAAAAATACTCAGTACTCAGTAAGGTAAAACTCACCTTGTCTAGCATCTAATCAAAATTCCAGGCATGTAAAGAAGCAGAAAAGTAAGATCCATAATGAGAAGATTCAATAGATTAAAATGACACAATTGATAAGAGTTAGTAAGTAAGGATATTACAAAAAATATTATCTCTGAATTCCATATTTTCAAGAAAATAAGAAAGTTTTAACATATTAAATATATACATGAAAGATATAAAAAGACCTCAAATGAGCATGGGGAGCTGAAAACTAAAATGTCTGAGTTTTTAAAAAAAATCTGTTTTGGATTAAGGGACACAAAATGATTAGTAAACTTGAATAGATAGTAACAGAAACTTTTTGCAAATGAATTCAAGAGAATAAAAACTAATGAATAAAGCAGTGCTAAACTGAGACAACTTCAAGTGGTCTAATATATATACATATTTAGAGGTTCCCAAAGACACACATTTTCATGACACATTTGATAGAGATGTACAATAAACGACCTGTTTCTCACTATAGATGGGGATTATAAAAAAAAAATCAATACACTTGACATTACATTAGATAAGCTCAAAAGAGGCAGGACTCCCAAAATCACACTGTTCAACCTCTTCCATACAGAAAATACATTTTTTAGAATAAAAACTTTCCAAAGTTTATTTAAGACCCTATGAGAAGTGGGGCTTCTTCTCTGTCATGCTATTCCCTAACCAGCATGTAACCTGGAACCCAAAACCTTTTTCTTTAACACTGGCACTTGGGAAAAAGGAGAGCTGGAATGTCCCACGTACTATTTAATTAAGACAAGATACAAGATAAGGAGAACCAAAAGAAGAGGACTGAGCAGTCGACCACTTCCAGAACAAAGGGTACCCCTCAGAATGTGGCTTCACATCAGTCCTTGGACACACCAGGAAGGGGTCTCAGGTTGAGCAGTAGCCCCTTGTTTCAGATGGGGGTCTCAGGAAGCTGGAAGTTTTAAATTTAGGGGAGTAAACATAGGTCAGTAGAGTGAAGAGTCTAGTCTTAAACAATGTCAATGTGAGAATCGAAAGGAGACTATGATGAAGAAATAGACCTCTACCCTGCCCTGATCAAATTAAGTCACATTCTGAGTTCCTGAGGAATAGATTTCAACATAAATTTTGAAGAACAGATTGGACGGGCTGGTATCTTCTAAAGCATATTTTCCTTGGCTTTAAAAAAGCTGTCCTCTCCCTCAGTCATCACATATTTACTATTAGAAAATACATTTAATTGTAATGCCCTGTGTTAAAGGAGTATATTAGTTTGCAAGAGCTGTCATAACAAATTATGACAGAGTGGGTGGCCCAAACAGCAGAAATTTATTTCTTTATAATTCTGGAGGCTAGAACTCCAAGATCAATGCATTAGCAGGTTTCTTCTGAAGCCTGTTTCCTTAGCTTGCCG